>JBAMMX010000004.1:600000-932500 GCA_037126225.1 Dillenia turbinata | reverse complement strand
CATTAGTTTCCTTTTACGCATATGTATTAATATGTAATTTATTAATTGTGAATTTCCATTCTGTAAACAAGCAAATATGGGATGGCTTTTTCCAGCCAAATAACTAAACATGTCAGGAACTAGTGTAGTGTAATTGTGTGACCGTTGTTCAATGGGTTCCCAGTAGTAGGATATTCTTGTACTTTTCTTTGATCTTCTTGCAACTTTGAGCTTTACATTCATTGATTCAGATGCATACATAGATTTCTATCTCAAATAACTATTTTATGCCATGCTAATACAGGATTAAGAAATGACAAAGATTATAGCAAGAACACCCGTCACCCCACCTTCCAAGATTCCAAGGATGCCTTCATCTACACCAGGACC
Organism: Dillenia turbinata; assembly: GCA_037126225.1. Lineage (NCBI taxonomy): Eukaryota > Viridiplantae > Streptophyta > Magnoliopsida > Dilleniales > Dilleniaceae > Dillenia > Dillenia turbinata. The sequence goes on along the minus strand of JBAMMX010000004.1, from coordinate 932,131 downwards.
CTCTAGAGTTGGTGAGGAAAAGATATTTGTGACTGTTCGAATGAGGCCACTGAACCGAAAAGAACAAGAAATGTATGATCTTATTGCCTGGGATTGTGTGGACGACCACACAATTCTTTTGAAAACCCCAAACCATGAGTGCTCTACGCTTCAGTACACCTTTGGTATTATCTCTTACATAGTTTTATCTATTCTTTCCCTTCCTTCCTGAATTGGCCTCAGTTTTGCACTCTAGGATATTTACTTGTATTGGATTTGGTTCTATTCCATGAATTGCATGATATTAAATTTTTCGCTTCCTTTAGTGAATAGTTTATATAATCTAAAAAGGCTGGTTGGCCAAATGTAGCACCAGAGCAGGAATAATATCTTGTATAGCTTTTAAGTTATCCGATTTCTTCTCAAGAGAATCGGCTACGTGGTTAGTTGGATGCGCTTCTAAGAATTGCTTCTTAACTTTTTTGTGTAGGCTTTTAATTTTTTGAACTAAAAAGGTTTTGATCTAATAACAAATTCAATGGGTTTCATAGAAAAATTTTAGTTTGGTTGGAAAAATTATAAATGCATCTTTTTGCTCTAGTCTACAAGTGTTATATTCTGAATAACAAAATAGGCCACAAGCACCCATAACAAGAGGAAATGCTGCCCTATCATTGACATGCACATTTAATTTGGAGAGCAAATGGATTTAGCTTGTAATGTTCTTCAAGTTTAATGGTAGTTAGGCATGGCGAATGTTAGACCAATAGGCTCTACGCAGCCTGCAAAATGATATTGAGATTCACAGCTAGTGCTTGATCCAACTTCCAACCTTTTGTGCTGATTAAAAATGGGCACTGCCACGTTACCAAGCCGAGACAAAAGAGCAGATGGGACTAAGCCTAGCTTCTTATACCATGAAGCTGGTTAATGAATGTATCTCGAACTAGGTTTTAAAATCTTTTAATCTATTTATCGCAAGATGACATATGCTTGTGTCTACCAGACAAGGTCTTTGGTCCAACCTGCTGTACACAAAAGGTATATGAAGAAGGTGCGAAGGATGTGGTTTTATCAGCTCTTAGTGGAATAAACGGTATGTGAACATCTATGGCATAATATTTTTTACTCAAAAAAGTATTGTAGACCTTTTTATTTGATGATTACAAGTGTTTTTTTGTTATCCTCTATTGCAGCAACAATATTCGCATACGGGCAGACAAGCAGTGGCAAGACATTTACTATGAGAGGAATCACAGAAAATGCTATCAAGGACATCTATGAACACATGGAAAGTGTAAGTCTTACCATACAAATTGTTAGATTCATTTTTGGTCTTAATGTTCAACTGGAATGGAGGTTATGAATGAGATGTATGGGTCTTAAGATCTTTCAATTCCTATTGTGAAGGCAACATTTTTCCTTTTGGTCTCAATGTTATATTTCTTAGCATGCATGCTATATAGTTCAAGCACATTTTACCATATCTCACCACAAGCAGCTGCTATTATCTGTGGTTTGAAATTGGCAGGTGTCAAAGATTCATCCGAGAGACTTCATTTTGAAAGTATCTGCTTTAGAGATCTACAATGAGACTGTTCTGGACCTTTTGAATCGTGAATCTGGTCCCCTTCGGCTTTTGGATGATCCTCAGGTATTTACAGGAGACTTTCACATAAAAAATAAAATAAAATCGCTCCTATTACCTTTACCTTTTTACCTTGCTTTTTACAACAGAAAGGAACCACTGTGGAAAAACTAGCTGAAGAAGTTGTGAAGGATAGTATGCATTTGAGGTACTTAATCAGTATATGTGAAGGTAATAATCCCTCATTGGAAGTAATACTTTGTGAACATCAATGGGAGGGGTGAGAAAAAGGGATTGGCATATGTATCTGAATGATACTTCATTTGTTGTTTCGGTTCTTTAAGTGGATCTCAGGAAATGGTTATTATTGTTATGATGCAGCTGGTAATCTTATTATTCATGTCTGCCCAAACTTGTCATTGTTGTGATGTAGCAGGTGATATTGTTATTCATATGTCTGCCAAAACTCTGTCCTTGGATAGTTGATTATAGCTCCTCATAACCAATAGTTTGCTTTGTATGAAGTAAATCCACTTTTGTTTGATTTATTTGACAACTGGTCCCGTGTTTGTTAAATTTTTGATGTCCTAGTTTTGATTTTATGCTTGGGAATTAGACACCTTAGTGAAGATGTGGCAAAATTGTCTTGCAGAACAGAAATGCATGCCAAAGCTTCCCAAAAGGGGATACATGTAGTTTGTCATTACATGTTTTCGGGAAATTGAAACATTCTTCAAGATCTAATAGAAGTATTCAGTCAAAATTAAAAAAAAAAATAAAATAAAAATCTGAGAAGCAGAAATTTTAGGCCTTTCCAGAACCTGTAGTTGTAATCATGTTTTTCATTCTTTTGTCTTCATTATGATCCAGCACTTATGAAGATTTATCTCTTTGCAGCACAGAGACAAGTGGGGGAAACTACTCTGAATGACAAGAGCTCAAGATCCCATCAAATAATCAGGCTGGTATGACTAAGTAATGATGTATGCAATAATCCATTAAAAAGGTTTTTAAACTTTCCTTAAATGCTTTTGTGCACCTTTTTATGCTTATGCCATAATTCTATGGAAGGGTGATCTTAAAACTTTCCCATGCACCTTCATTATTTACTTGTCCATATAAAACCTCTTATGCTTGCAATGTTTTGCATATGTCAAGCCATCTTTTTGGCTCTTATGTCTCATGCTTAGTTGTTCATCTTTGTGTTAGGCTGTGCTTGGGCATACTATTTCAAGCTATATTTTCTTTTGAGCTCACACAAGCATAGACCAGCTTAGAGCTGGCTTGGATTGAAATGGGTCACTATCTTTGAGTAAGAGAGCTTTGTGGGTTTTGACTGGATTTAAATTTTTTGGTATAATGCTCAAGGCATAACTATGACACATTGTCAGTTTTGGGTTTGTCTAAGTTTTAACTGAAGTTCGTATCTCAAAATCTGTATAGATGGCTAATCGAACTAAACAAAAGGTCTCAGAGCTTTTAGAAAAATTCACTTGTTGAGATATGCAGTGCCTGGCTTGAGGCAGTTGATAGAAGATAGGTTTATCTTGAGCTTAAAAATTGTTCCTAGTTTATACTTAAATTATGTTTGATCAGTTGCTCATTGCTATATCAAAGTTGTCTTAAACTACATTTTTCTTAAGTTCAATTGGATAGAGGGAGTGAGTGCAAGTATTTTGGAAATCCATCCATAAACAACAACAATAACAATCTGAACCTTAATCTCAATAATTGAGGTCAGTTATTTGAGAGACAAATACGGAAAAAATTAAGGACTAAAAAAAAAGAGAGAAGAAGAAAAATGTTGGTTTAATTAGTGTGGATTCTCCTACGTTCTATCAAAGACCATTTCCTTATCTAAACCCTTAACTACCATATCTTTACGGATAATTTGCATCTAAGTTTTTAGCAGTCTATCTCTATACTTTACTAAATCTTCTATATTTAAATTTTCGATCTTTCTAACCAGTCCGTCTTTGTATCTTCTTTATATGTACCAAAACTACCTTAAACGACACTTTTGCATCTTATCCACAATTGAACTAATTTCCAACTTATTACGAATTTCTTCGTTTCTATTTCTATTTTTACGAGTTTTATCACATATTCACCTAAGCATTCTGATTTCTGCTACCGCCATCTTTTGTTCTATTGTTGTTTAATAATAGCTCAACACTCAGTATCATACAATAGTGATGTGAATCATAGGATTCAAGCAGGTCAGATAAAATGGAGAAAGGCATCCGGAGTTTTTTACGATCACACGATGCCACTATATTTGAAGGGAAAGTTTTGTAGAACTGCAGGAATCCATCCATACAACATTAAAATTATGCTTTCCTCACTGTTAATAATTTGGAACTTATCTAGCAAAAATCAGACATATCCTGCACACATTCCATATTATGACGATATATACAGAATAATTGTGTTAATTATCTTAAGATAGATGTCTACAAGACTATTTAATCTGTCATATTTTAATAGGCAATAGGAAATATATTCTATTTGCGCTTTTTTTCCACCTGTAATTCCCTAAATTCATGATTATCTTTTATGAGTACGTTATAATCTAGTGTCTGTCCATCATACAGTTGGACAACTATTTTCTCTGTTTCCTTTCCTTACTAACTTCATTGGTGAACTGGACCATCGTAGTATTCAGTTGCACCAAAGGGATTCCTTCATTTGATTTTTGTTTTCCATAGCCTATTTCTGAATTTCTACAGGATGGATAACATATTTCAGTATCTTGACATTGTGTTTTCCTTCAGATTATAGAAAGTAATCTCAAGGAGAAGTCGGGGCATGTGAAGTCATTTGTTGCATCTCTGGTAAGCTAATACTTTCCTTTGATGAGCTACTTCTTTTCAACAAATAATTGAGTGGATGAAAAAAGTGCTAGTGATTTTGCAGAATTTTGTGGATCTTGCAGGAAGTGAGCGTGCCTCACAAACAAATGCAGATGGTACAAGGTTGAAGGAGGGCAGTCATATTAACCGCAGTTTGCTGACCCTCACAACTGTGATTAGGAAGTTAAGGTCAGATTGTGGCAATGCCATTTGTTTATGATCATATCTGAGCCATGCTACCTTATTTGGATTTTAGGTTTGGTTTCTTTTTTTCGAATTCTCTGCTGTTTCCAAGCATTGTTGTCTTCTTTGAACTAGGATGGTCATCTTTATAAGAGCAGAGTATGTGGTGCTTTAACTAAACAGGCCAGTGGAGATAGGAACTGTAAACATGAATACCCGTAAGAGACCCGTTTCAATGTACATGCAGAATTTCATTAATTATTTGAAGTTGAACAGTACCTGAAGCCTGTTATGACCCAATGGAAGCTAAACATGCTAGCCCCTTTGATGCTCCTCAAACAGCTCGATGCTTATTCTCTTTATGGGTTGGAATTTTTTTTTCTTGGGGCCCATGGCACAGGGTGGGGGAATTGGCAAAATCTATCTGACTGGTTTTTCTAATTGCAGTGATGGGAAAAGGAACTTGCACATTCCATACAGAGATTCAAAGCTTACACGAATATTGCAGGGGTCACTGGGGGGAAATGCTCGAACCGCAATCATATGTACCATTAGTCCTGCTCTTAGTCATGTGGAACATTCACGGAATACTCTCTCATTTGCAACCAGTGCCAAGGAAGTGGTCAACAGTGCACAAGTAAACATGGTATTGTATAATTAAATATCCGTCTTAGTAGATAAAGTACTTTAGTGCTGCACTAAGTGTTGCAAACTTATGCATAGTACCATGTGTATGGTTGCATGTCTTATCCCAAAAGGTTTATGAATTTGCAGGTTATTTCAGAAAAGCAATTAGTGAAGCATTTGCAGAAGGAAGTTGCAAGACTTGAAGCTGAGCTGCAAAGTCCAGAAGCTTCGTACTTGTGTTTGCGGTCTTTACTGTTGGAAAAGGACTTGAAAATCAAAGAGGTAATGTGTATCCTTTTTTTTTCCCCTTTCCTTTTTCTGGAGGTGATTGAGCCTCACGTTAGGGGTGGCTCAGCCTCCATGTCCATCACACCCCCACCCTGGACCATTTCGAGATGGTTTTTGTCGTGATCCTGTAAATCCTTATTTGTTTTAACCAACTAGCTGCGCATGCAGTGTGATTTTGGTCTTACAAAAACATAGTAGATTGCAAGTTTGACTCTTTTCTAAAAGAAGTTTGTCCTTTTCATGTTTACGTTTAGATGCATGCACTTTCCACGTACAAGGTGCAAAATTTCTGTTCAAAAGTTAAAAACTGTTAGGAAAAACTGCACCACCATAATCAACATTCACTTCCAGCAGAAATAAAATCAAGCACATAAGACAAATTCAACATGGTTTGGTCAATTTCCTACATCTCCCAATGGTCACTGTCAATATCATTTATCATCGCCAGTTCAATCCTTAATATGTTTGTTTAGGCTTCATATAATGAAGAGAAGATCATGATGATCCTGTAAATCACACAAGGATGTGCTAAGTGTACCTTGAGATGGTTTTTGTCAGTATTACTATATTATCTGCCTCCAGTACTGATTCATATTATGAGGAAAATGTAGTAACTAAGTTGATCTAAATGTTTGTGCTTTGTCACAGATGGAGAGAGAAATGAAAGAACTGAAGCGTCAGAGAGACTTCATGCAATTACAACTTGATACAAAGGCACCTAAGGAACAGAAGGTAGCAATAAGAAAGTTGTTTCTTTATTGTTTCATTTACTTAATCTTCTTAATTCATACCTTGAATCATCATCAGGGCTTAAACGAATCTGGGCCTTCTCATCAGATAGTCAAGTCTCTTTCTTTTCCGGATGAAAATGACTTGCTGTCAGGTAGCCCTTCCCCTAGAATTCAAGCAGTAAAGGCAGCTGGAAGACAAGCAATTGTGAGGTGGTCAGCTACTTCAAATGTTTCATCACTCGTGTGTGAAATACGAAAGATTGATCTTCAACAAAGGCAGCTTGGTGAAGAAGCAAATCGAGCCCTTGAAGTGCTTCACAAGGAGATTGACTCTTGTAGATTAGGAAGTCAAGATGCTGCAAGAAACATAGCAAGGCTGCTATCAGAAATTAAGGAGATGCAATTTGTTAGTTGTGCTCCGGAGACAGTAAAGAGTGGTGATCAAACCAACCTGAGGGAAGAGATTATTCGTTTGAATTCTGAAGGAAGCAATTTTTCATCTTTGGAAAAGAAGCTTGAGAATGTTCAGGAATCCATAGACAAGCTGATCTTGTCTTTAACAACTAATGTGGAGGTTTTACACTCCAAGAGCCAAGCGAAAAAGAAGAAGACCCTTCCATTCTCAATGAGCAACAGCCCCAACATGCCCACTATAATACGGTCCCCCTGCTCACCATGGTCTTCTTCTGTGAAGGCAACGGAACATGAGAGGGAGAATAAATCTCCAGAGAATGATGATCCTGTTTCTAGTTGTAATACAACACCGGGGCAATGTAATGCTAGTCCAACAAAGAACAAGGGAGATGGTAGTAGTATATCATCAAGGGAGGGAACTCCATATCTGCAGAAAACAAAATCAGTTAATGTGAGAAAACTGCAGAAGATGTTTGAGCATGCTGCTGAGGAGAACATAAGGAGCATCAGAGCTTATGTTACAGAGTTGAAAGAGCGGGTTGCAAAGCTACAATACCAAAAGCAGCTTCTGGTTTGCCAGGTAAGAATTCTATTTTTCCAAGTAGTTTTCTCTAAAGTCTTGATTCCAAATCTTGATTCACATAAATGACCTTTAAATAATATAGATGGTTGTAAGATTATCTAAAATTAGTAGGAAGAAGGAGCTTTCTTTCTGGCATTAAGGCCTGATTGCTGGGATAGATTTGGAGAGAAACTTATTCTAGACTTTTAGTTTTCTTATGCATCAACGTATATGATAATGCCATAGGATTTTGCTGTCCTTGCTTGGGCCCAAAAGATCTCTTTCTCTCTCTAAATATTTACATCTATATCAAAGGAGAGCAATTCGACTGAGTTCTTTATGGATAAAATGCTAGCAGTCTTGCTCTTGTTGAGTGTTGCACTTGACAAGCCCAAATCAAGTATCCAGGCAGGTTGCATCCCCTAAATGGGTGATGCTTTGATTACACTACTGCTGCTGAGAACTGAGGGCGTTTGTGTTGATCTATGCTTCTGTGCATTTTTATGGAAAGAAAGCCAATATAAAGAGCCCCATGATGGTAAATAGCCTGACATCTAGCTCTTTATATGCCGCATGCTATAGTTTGAATCTCGTTAGATGCTATTCACCTCTTGCCCAAGACTTTTTGCTTCAATTAGACCTAGCTATTACTTGTCTAGTTGTAGGCTTGCTTGTGCCCCTCTTAGCTGCCAAAGATGCTATGCTCTCACCTGCAACTTTTTTTATTTATTTAATTTTTTAGGGTTTGTAGCTTTAGAATGCCCCGTCCGAGAAAGGAAAAAAAAGAATTACAATCTTGATGCTATGACAACTATGCTGCGCCTTGTCTTTGATCCATGATAATTATTGTTGAAAACATTTAATCTGGCATTAGGTATTGGAGATGGAGGCCGGTGAAGGATCCACAAATGAAACGGAAATAGTTGATCAATCTCCCATGTCTTGGCCCTCCATATTCAGCGATCAGAGAAAACAAATTATCATGCTATGGCATTTATGCCATGTTTCAATTGTGCATAGGACACAATTTTATATGTTATTCAGAGGAGATCCATCCGATCAGATATATATAGAAGTTGAGCTTAGAAGGTTGACATGGTTGGAGCACCACTTAGCAGAGCTTGGCAATGCAAGCCCAGCACTGTTAGGTGATGAACCTGCTGGCTCTGTTTCATCAAGGTATGCTAGGGGTAGCATTAGCAGCTTAAAAATATGATTAAACCTAGTGTTTTATATGTTGACAGTAAAAATTAAAACTTTGTACCATGGCAGCATCAGAGCACTGAAGCAAGAAAGAGAATATCTGGCAAAGAGGATGAATTCAAAACTAACAACAGAGGAAAGAGAGGCGCTTTATGCAAAATGGGACATCCCACCAGAAGGTAAACAGAGGAGGAGGCTGCAACTAGCGAATAAAATATGGACAGACCCTTACAGCATGCAACATGTACATGAGAGTGCTGCAATTGTTGCCAAGTTGGTTGGATTTTGTGAACCAGGTGAACATGTTTCCAAGGAGATGTTTGAGCTTAATTTTGCACCCCTTTCTGATAAGAAGATGTGGATGGGTTGGAACTTGCTATCGAATCTGTTTCGGCTATAGGGGGTGCCGAGGAAAATAATCCCACTTTCTCTGCTCAAAATTTTACTCTTTTTGATGGGCAAGAGAGACCACAATGGCTTTTGTTGATTTGACTGCATTTCTCATTGTGAGTATATCTTCCATTCCTGTCAGCATACATACTATGTCTTGAAAGTTTGAGTGGAGATCAGTATTCAGCCAGAGAATTAAAAGAAACTCTTGAGTTGTTTGTAGACGAGTCGATTGATTTCTTTGGGGAGGGAGTTGTAAATTTTGTCTTTGCATGTGGTTTAATACGCTTTACTTGAAGAATCTCCTTTCAATGTATGGAAACTTTCCTCATAAATTATCTATATTGTTGTAAAATTCTTGTACACCCACGTTGTTATATTAGCAAATCCTTTGTTTTCTTAATTTTCTCAAATAGATAGACTCCCCAATCTTTCTGTTGATAAAATTAAAGAATATGTCTAATCTCCACTTGTTTAGATAATTAAATAAATTAATGAGACATTTGGTTCATATTCGATACTCGGAATTTGATTCAAAATAAAAAATCTTAATATGAATTTCACAAAATCCATATATTTACTTAAATTTCAATATCTTATTTTGAGAGTTTTCGTTCCCAACCCTCCATTCTTATTCTGTTAATTCAAATAACACATATGAATTTAAATCTGATTTTTGACTTTCATTTTCTTTAACAAACACCCCAAAGGTTTTAAATTTAAAAAAAGTGTAAAATTTTTATGTATATCCTATTTTTGGGAGAGTTTTTATTTAATAAACTCATTTCATAAATCTTCTTTTATTTTTTATTTATTAACAATGACATATTTCGTAATTTTATCAAAAATTAATTAATTGGTATCATGATAAATTAGTATTTACATAAATTTATCTTATTTAATAATTTTTATTTAAAAGTGGATATATTTCGACTATGACGCTTCTTTTGATAAGTTACGAGGTGCAATTTTTGGTTATTTTTTTTCGAGTAATGTTTCAAATTGGCGTGAGGAAAATTTTTTTTTTAAAAATAACACTGGATCAAAAAAAATTCTATTTTAATATCCACATATCGAGTTTTTAAAACCCATCATGTATTATTCACGTGAACAGTATAATGATGAGTTTTCAAAACTTGACATTAATAATACATGAACAATAACTCATGTCGAATTTTAAAAATATGTCATTATATTATTCATATGAATAATAATGTGCATGATACATTTAAAAAAATCTGTTATAATATTATTTATATAAATAAAACATCACGAATTTTGAAAATCCATCGTATATGCGCTAAATAAGGAATTTTTTCCTCTGAAGTGTTGTTTTTATTTATTTATTTATTTCTTTCACGCTAAAAGCGTGCTTTTCTTTGTTTCTTCCGGCCCTGCCCTACTTGCCCCCTAATCTTGGAAGGGTAAATTGGTCATTTGGGTGGAGAAGAACGAGAAGGAGGTTAACCGTAACCCTAATAAACCCTCTCTCGTCAGTTTCTGATTTTCCTTTTCCTGGGTGTCTGGTGAGAGAGCCAACATTGTGGTTGTGTTTTGGAACTGTCAAACGAAATTTTGTGATTCGTCAAAGAAAGAGTAAATGGGAAGAGAACAGCCGCAACAGCAGGCGCAGCCGCCGTCACAAATGTCATACACGGTGGAGCAACTCGTCGCTTTGAATCCCTACAATCCTGACATCCTTCCCGATCTTGAGAATTACGTTAATGAACAGGTCCTCCCTCTCTCTCTATCTCTACATCATTCCCTATATTTAATCGTAGTTTGATTTCAAGTTTTCTTCAATTTTAATTTCAAAAGAAAAATGTTTGATATAAAGGTTTTGAATTCTAAAGCAAAGCAAACAAACACACATCTCAGAAGAAAAAAAATTATTTCAAGACCTAAGTTCCCACTTGACCTCAGTAGAACACAAACTCCACTCTGAGAAATATTCTTCGCCCCAGTTTGTTTGTTAGGGCTGTTCCCCTTTGTATGGCTTCGAATGTGTATGATATTATTCTGAATAGCCCATTGTCTTTCTTTAGGTCCACCCAACTCCCCAATTTACAGAATTACTGATCCTGTCCTTATGAACGTTGGCTTTATGTGCTTGTGCATTACAACAATCGTAAATCAGCTTTCTTTCCTTACAGAAAGTAATATGCCTTGCACTATGCAGTATGTTCTTGTTCTGTGGGTAATGCTGCATTCCTTTTGGGACCCAAGGATGAATGAATTCTGGTCCACTCCGACCAGTTTGTGACATGAAAAACCTGGTAGAGTTTGGTGAACTCCCATTTGTTTGGGCTTGAGTTGTGGATTAGATCCCCATGGTTGAGATGTCGTGCAGTATATAGGGAAATCATTTAGTCGACTTGAATGCCCTTTCTCTCGATGTTTGTGGAAGTTGGTTGTTTGGTGTGTAGATGACCATTCCATATTTCTGTAAGGCATGAACAATTTTATTGTGAAGAAGTTCGGATGATTAGGGTTTAGCAATAACACCGAGTTGTTATGGGGAAAACTGTTAATGTTTGTTCTTTGGCATTTAGTTAGAAAGGGATGTAAGGATTCTTAAAAAACAAAAAAAAAAAAAAGAAAAAAAAAAGAAAAAAAATTGTGTATAGAGCCATAGACATCGTGTGTCGTGGAATGAAAATTTTTTTTGTGCATCTTGTTGTTTGTTATTATCTTTCTTTGCATTGAAGGCCTTTGAAGGTATTAGTTTGTAACATATAGAAAGGGACTAGAGATTGCTACTTTGGTAATGTATGTTTTCCATTGACTTTTCTTCTCTTTCTCAAAAGTTTTTCTTATCTTCATGAATTGGTTGTTTCTATAAAAAGAAAAAACAGTTCATTTGATTGAGTCTGCTAGGGTTCAACCCCCTGAAAGAGCAAATATATGTTATTCCCAAGTCTATAAGCAAATGGCCCTAGGGCCCGGCCTGGGTTTCAAGTCTATTAAAGGGCCAATATCAGGCTGTCATGTCAGGCCCTAGTGTTTGGGCTAGGCTGGGCAAATGCTTTTAAGTAGTGCTAATCCTGGCCTTGGCTACCCCTATTTATTACATGCTTACGGACTTGTTTCAGCTTTTACATTGTAAAGGGTGTCTACCGTTTGCTTCTTGTATTTGTTATTACTTCTAAGCAAAAATAAGATTGCTTCCTCATCATGCTCTTAGAAATCTTGTTGTAACCCAAGGTTTTATGTTGGTCAGGTTTCGTCACAAACATATAGTTTGGATGCAAACCTTTGCCTTCTTCGCTTGTACCAGGTAAATTGACGTCTGTCTGGTTGTCTTGCATCACACATATGGATTAATGTTATGATTCCCTTATGATATTTGAATTGGGTTTCCTGATTTGTAGTTTGAACCTGAGAGGATGAGTACCCAAATTGTTGCTCGTATATTAGTTAAGGTATATCACATCTAAGACTTGAACTCCTTGAGGTTTCTTATTTCCAAATAATTTTTCATGCGTGCTGTTTGCTTTCTTAAAGTCTCTCACAATCAGGCTCTCATGGCGATGGCAGCTCCTGCTTTTGGTCTCTGTCTCTTTTTAATTCCTGAATTTTTATTTGTTTTTCTTAAAATCTTTTCTGAGCAGGCTCTTATGGCAATGCCAGCACCTGATTTCAGTCTTTGTCTCTTCCTAATTCCTGAAAGAGTGGTAACACCATTTCTCTCTACGATCACACACACACACACACACACATATATTTTTTATTTTGTGATTATACTAGTTTTAGGCAATCTTGATTTCAGAATGTTTACCAATGATCAGGGATAAGTCTTAAAATTAAAACAAAATCTTTATTGCAACCTCCCATGAACACAACATGTAGGGTACTTTTATTTAAAAAAAAAAAAAAGAAAGAAAAACTTAATTTGGTACATGTTGCCTGAAGTGTTCCACCTTCATATTTAGTTTTGAAGAGTTGATGCATGATTAGAATCTGGAAATATTGTTTTATGTACTTCTTGTCTTTTTTTATGATCGATGCGTGTATCTCATGTTCCATTCTCATGCATTAGTTCATTTTAGCGTACTGGTACACATCAATGTTACCTACTATTAATTAGTTTGAAAGTTAATGAGTATTTATGATTGTTTGGAGAGTGATGACTTATAACGTCGTAGGAGTATTATCGTGTAAAAGTTTTTATTACCAATATTAATAATCGTATTGAAAAATTAATGTTAATCAATCATTAGCAAAGCTCATGCAACACTTTTTTTTTTTTGGTCAGTTAGGGAAAAACTTAATGTTTGTTCTTAGCTGTAAAAATTATTTAAAAAGAGCTATAAGTCCAAATTTCTGGTGGGTAGTGGATTGCTATTTTATATTACCTAGTTCTCAGGATCCCACAAAATTTTGGAAAGTGTGGTGAGATAAAGATGATGCATAGACGCAGTAGGCTTTGGCAATAAGACCTTGTAGAATTGTAGTGCATGTCCACACCATATTACCTTAAAAGCAAATCACTAACCTTTATGGAAATAGCATTCATATAATGTGTTTTATGGGTGCAACACGTCTGCCTTGATACATAAATCTGGGAGGAATCTTGAATTGTGGCATCTCATGCTAGGTTGATTCAAGTTCTCTGGATAGTACTAAAATAGTTCCATGCAAAGGAGCTTGCAATGGCGTATCATTTATGAAATCACTATCAACCATTACCAATTTTTTTTTTTATTTTTTATTTTTAACACTTGTAGCATTTAAGGTTCATGCACATGTGACAAAGTAAGATAGACCATATCGTTTTGAAGTGCTATCTAGGTTACTGAGTTTGATTATGATGCTTTCGGTGAAACCAATGATCTTGTGATTAGATATCTCCTAGAGATTTATAATTTGGATGATGCGATCCAAAGTGCGGTTTTTTGTTGATCAAAAAATTATTAGAAAGTCCAATCTACTTTGAGTAGATTTAAAGAAATTGATCAAATGTAAACTTTATAGATAGAAAGCAACATTTTAGTTGATGGAACAACTATAATATTCAATTTTATTATCATCGACAGGAGAGGAAAAAAGAGTATATTAGCCGAAATAAGAGCGTGCACCAAGAAAGTGCCTGCCCTGACAATTGTAGAAGTAAAGAATCAGAAAATCAACACTCTTCTGCAATTGGAGAAGATTTTGAGGCTGACCACAAAATATAAAAGGTCAAGGGCTTCTCAATTCCCTGGAAAATCCTTTATGTTTCTCTTGGTTCAACAAAAACATGGATGGGGAGAGCATCCTAAAAACTCTCCTGTTTGCTGTACAAATACTTAACCCAATTAAAGCCCATAACTAGCTTTGCATAGAGCATGAAGAAACTAAGTGAAAATATAAAATATTAAAAGTTCTTCCCAGAATATAAAATATTAAAATCTGTTCCTATAGGATTTGAGCGCTAGGAGATGACAAAAGACCATAATAGAAATCATGGAGGTAGAATTGTGTGAAATATCAATATCTAAAGATTGGATGAAGGAAGAAATTGGGATCTTGATGCATAAACTAGCATTACTCGGGACAAATGGTGTACCATTAAAGTTAAAATAACCAACAAGCTGCCTCAAGGTTGATAGTGAGACGGAGCATACAAGCAGCTCTTAAAACAAAGAGAAGTCAAAAAAAAAAAATAGTTGTGTAGGAGTGAGGATAACATTGTAAAACATAAACTAGCCAAAACGAAGTTAAGAAAGTTGTAACATAGGCTAAGAATAATATGAGAAACTATACCATTAATTAGGGACAAAAGAGGGTGAAAAATGTATAAGTTATGTAGGATAAGAGAGAGAATTTGAGAGACCTAAATAGAATAAAATGTATGAATCATGAAACAATTACAGAGGAATCTACTGCCACTAATGCAAACCACCATTATAGGTACATGAAAAGCGTCCAAAAATGAAAGATGAAAATAGGCAAAGTCATGGGGTGAGAAAACTTCTCAATTGAAGTTTGGGTGAGGAAGTGATAATGTGGTTGATTAAACTATGCAATAAGATAATTAAGACTACAAAAAATGTAAAATGAACAAAGAAAAAGTGTCGTAGTACTAATATATGAGAACAAAGTTGATATTTAAAACTGTTCAAACTATATAAGTATTAAGCTAATGAGTTGTGCTTCTATATTGTGGGAGAGAATAATAGAATTCTTGTTAAGAAAAGAAACAAAAATTTCACACGTCATCTTGGTTTTGAGCCAGATAGGCTAATAGTGGAAGCTATCTGGTTAATTAGGTGTTTAATGGATATATAAAAACAAAATAAGAAAAGCCTATGTTTTGATCTTCATTAATTTGGAGGAAGCGTATGATAAAGTCCCTACAGAAGTAATATAAAAAAACTTTAGAGAAAAAGAGGCATACGTGAGCTATTTCAATTTAAGATATCTTGGGTTTGACTTAACAGCTAATATTATTTAACTAACCCTTCCTTGATTTTTTCACTTGTTAGCAAATGGAGGAACAGTTTAAGACACTTATCATTCTCTCACACTACTTGGAGGTAAGTACATCTTCTGTTCAAATATTTTCTGCCGCATGCACATGAATCAGAAATGTTGATACTCGATAGCTACTTATTCTGTAGACAGCAAGATTCCGTCAGTTCTGGGATGAAGCTGCTAAGAGTCGTCATATTGTTGAAGTTGTGCCAGGTACTGACGATTAATTCCTTCCTACTAAAAGATGTAACTCATTGCTATATGTGGAACTATGCCTGTATATTCTGTTAATATATCTGGTGTGTAAGTGTCTGTCATTAATTCAGAGAACTTTAGTTTCTGCCTTCATCATTAAATAGGGCCATTCTAGTTTCTTCTCCATTAGAAGTATTATGGGAACCTTCTGAATTGGAATGCCTTGGATGCAATAGAACTATTATATCTGTGACATAACAATTTTGCTTTGATGCTTCTTCATATAGTTAATTTACATTCAAGTTTTGTTCGTGCTGCTCGATTGAATTGGTTAATATGTCTGGTGTGCAAGTGTGCGTCAATTTACATTCCACTTTAGTTTCTCTAGGGCTATTTGAGTTTCTATTGTGCTTGGGATTTCTCCATTTGAAGTAATATCGGGACCTTCTGAATTGGAATGCCCTTTGTGCAATAGAACTACTGTATTTGAGTTGTAACAACAATTCTTTGATGCGTCTTCACATGGGCATTAATTAGGGTAAGCTGCTTGATTGAATTGGTTCTGCGGAATCTCAATTATTATTTTTTTTATTTATATTTATTCTTCCTAGTGCTCCCATGAAAAGCGAATTTTGACGCAACGGTTGAGTTGTTTTTTTGGTGATCTCGAGGTTATGGGTTCGAGACATTGAAACAGTCTCTTTGCAAAAATGCAAGGGGAAGGCAGCGTACATATGCGCCCACCTTCCCCCTATCCCCGCATTAAACTGAGGAGCACTTTGTGCACCGGGTGAGCCCTTTCTAGTGCTCCCATGGGCTTTTGTTTCTTTCTCTGCTGCTCCAGGGAGAATTAAATATGTCAGATCTTTTGTCATTGTTATTCTATTTGTACCAGGATTAGCCCTTTTTTTCCACCTTTCTTTATATGCAATTTGATCTATGTCTTACAATGGAGTATAATGCAGGTTTTGAGCAAGCAATCCAAGCATACGCAATTCATGTCCTTTCCCTGACCTATCAAAAGGTTCCCAGGCCTGTACTTGCTGAGGTATTGTGTGAAACCTGTAGAATTTTGTTATTTGGGATGGAAGTTGGTGCAGGAACATCTTGCAAACATATGCTAGATTGATGAGGCAGTATGAATTGATAGTTATGTGTTTAACCATCTAGTTGCATTAAGGTTATGCAGCCTGTTGTATTGCAACCGGGGCTTATCCTACCATTTATTTTTTAGATGTTTTCTTATTATTTATTCACTGCTTTGTCCAATGAATTGATGAATCAAAGAGTTTTATAAAATTATCCATAAATCAAAGGGTAAAGTGTATAACGAATTGTACAAGAGACTAGAGACTCGAGACGGAGGGAGAGAGATCTATAAAATTGCCAAACTAAGGGAGAGGAAGGGACAAGATCTAAATGAGATTAGATGTATTAAGAGTATAATAAATAGTACACTTGTAAGAAACGAGGATATAAGAAAGAGATGAAGGGAATATTTTAATAACTTATTTAATGTTGAGAGTACAATAAATAAAGAAAATTTAGAGATATCTATAGAAGAGATTAATTGAAATTTTAAACGTAAGATTCGCCCTTATGAAGTAAAGGAGGCTATAAAGAGAATGAGAAATAACAAAGCCATAGGATCTAATGACATTTCTATTGAGGTGTGGAAATGTTTGGAAGAATTCGGAATAACAATGTTAGCGGTTCTTTTTAACAAAATTTGGCAAACAAGGAAAATGCTTCACCAATAGAGAGAGAACACAATTGTCCCGTTTTATAAGAATAAAGGGGACATTCAATTGCGTCAATTATAGATGAATTAAACTCATGAGTCATACGATGAAACTATGGGAGAGAGTGATAGAGCATAGATTGAGACGTGAGATAAATGTGTTTCAGAATCAATTCGGATTTATGCCCGGTCGATCCATCACTGAAGCAATTCACTTGCTAAGACCGTTGATGGAGACATTTAGAGTGCAAAAAGGAGATCTACATATGACATTTGTTGACCTTGAGAAAGCATATGATAGAGTTCCCATAGACGTGTTGTGGTGGACGCTTATGAGGAAAGGGATCTATTTGAAATACATTAATCTTATTAAAGATATGTATGAAGGAGTTGTGACCAATGTAAGGACTTGTGGGGGTTGAGTGATAGCTTTCCTATTAACATTGGGCTATATCAAGGTTCGACATTGAGTCCCTAACTATTTGCAATAGTAAGATGAAATCACAAAAAATATTCAAGATGAAATACCATGGTGTATGTTTTTCGCAGATGATATAATTTTGGTTGATGAAATTAAAGAGGGTATCAGTACTAAATTAGAATTATGGAGGGATACGTTAGAATTTAAAGGATTTAGATTAAATAGATCTGAAACTGAGTATATAAGGTGTAAGTTTAGTGATAACTATCGGGATATTGAAGAAACGATTAGATTGGAAGAAAGAGAAGTCCCAAAAAGCGAAAGATTTAGATATCTTGGTTCCATCATCCAAAATGATGGCAATATAGATGGAGATATCAATAATGGAATTCAAGCGGGCTGGATGAAATAGAGAAAGGTATCCGAGTGCTCTGTGATCGCACGATGTCATTACATTTAAAGGAAAAATTTTATAGGACCGCAGTAAGATCTGTTCTATTATATGACACTGAATGTTGGGCCATTAAACAACAATAAGAGCAAAAAATGGCTGTAGTTGAAATGAGAATGACTCGGTGGATGTGTGACAAAACTAAAAATGATAGAATTAGAAACGACGAGATACGTAATAAACTGGAAGACAATTCAATTGTAGACAAGATGCGAGAATACCGTCTGAGATAGTTTGAAAATGTGCAGTGAAGGCCTGTGGGCGCACCTGTTAGGAAGGTAGAAAACTTAAATATAAGAGAATTAATAAAACGTAGAGGTAGGCCATTGAAAAGTTAGATGCAATGCATTCGTAAGGATATGATAGTGAAAGATTTAGTTGAGGAGATGGTTTTAGATAGGAATGAGTGGCGTAGGAGAATTCGCACAAACTAAATCTCTTTTTTTTTTTTTTACGATTTTATTATTTGTCTCTCATATAACCGACCTCAAATTTTAGGACAGAAGGCCTAGGTTGTTATTATTGTTGTTTTGTCCAATGCAGTTTATTAGCAATGGCTAATTTGTGCATTGTTCTTTGCAGGCTATTAACATAGAGGGTCTATCCCTGGACAAGTTTCTTGAGCATCAGGTGGCCAACAGTGGTTGGATTCTTGAGAAGGTTCATGGCAGAGGCCACCAACTCATTGTCCTGCCTCGCAATGAGTTCAACCATCCAGAGGTTAAGAAGAGCGCCGGGGAGAGCGTTCCTTTGGATCACATTACCCGTATTTTTCCTATTCTTGGATAGGCTCATAATTTGTTAGTTAGTTCAGTTTTGTCAGCTAAAGAGTTGTTGCGAGAACTACAACCTGCTGAGTTATCAGTATTCCGTTCTCTGCAGATTGTTGAGATAGCTGTATTGCCTTCTTTTTATACTAGGTTTTGCAGACCAAGTGAAGGGTCTTAATGGTTGGACATTTTAGAGGTCTTTTTTCTTTTTGGCAAAACTAATTTCTTGGTATTTGTGTACTTTGTTTTATGGCTTCTATATCGCAGATGTCAGGTTGACCTATGCGCCTGCAATGCCTGCAACGTTATAAAGTTGCTGATAAAGAACACAGAGAGGATCTGCCCTGTGAAAGGGCTTGTTTGCTTGCCTTGAGAAACGTATGCATTTATCAGTTGGATTGTGGCTGCCCATCAGGTTGAATTTGTTCGCTGAGTATTTTGTAGCTGTAGAGAAGACGTCTCTCTCTCTCTCTCTCTCTCAATGACGACTGATGCGGTGCAACTGAATTGGGGGAGGCAACTAGGTCTAAGGAGATGACCTCTCTCTCTCTCTCGCAACACAATAATGGTCATAACAACAATAGATAATGGAGAATCATCATGGTCCTAAACTTGCTCGTCGTGTTTTCGATCAAGAGTTTTTAACTTCTCAGAACGTTGCATGGGGATGGATGGAAATGTTATATTCTTTCTTGGATACTCTACCAAAGTAACAGAAACAATAATCAAGTGCTGTTTCAATTACAAGTATTAAGGTCCACGGTGCAGAGAGACAACTTAGTGTGTTGTGATGATCACAAGGTCTATCCTTTTTGCCAGCCCATCCGATGTGATACGTGGGTAAATAAAGAGGCTAGGTGAGTCTGGTCCCTCTAATCTAATGAGGAACAGTTGGTGCAATTACGGGCTGGTTGAGGTATATAAAGAGTTTCAATGACAGAGGAGGTCAAAGCGATACACTAAGCTAAAGTGAAAATTAAGCAATAGTTAACCTATCCATAAGGTTCGCTTCTCTGAATTTTGGGTTGTGATTCATGTAGTTCTGGTGTTGTTAATTTGTTTAGGAAGTAGGAGAGAAAGCGCGGGGAGGACAGCCCTGTTCATCCTTGGGCGACTCCACCATTGATCCTAGCAACACTAACCACATCAAAGCCATCCCTGAGAATAAAGCGGCTTATATGCACCCGGAATGGTTTCTTTGTTTCTTTGAAGGATCAACTGGGCGTATCTCTGATGGGCGAGTCATCGTTTACTGTAGTGGTTAATTTTCCTTCTAACTCTAATTTAAACTTCTTTCTTCCAGGACCAGACATCCACCCACAGCCACAATCTTAATTTCCTGAAAGCACTTTGATTAATGCCTCTCATGTCTCACCTTTCGTGCAGCCGAGTATGCAGGGCTACTACCCCTTATACTTCCATTTCTGCAGCCATACCCCAAATTCATCCACGGGGCTAACTTTGCCTCAGGTGGGGCTGGAGTTCTCACTGAAACCAATCAAGGTTTGGTAAAAAAACTCATTCCCAATCCACCTCGAATCATCTTCTTCAATTGGTTCCTTTTCAAATTTCAGCATTTTTTTTTTTTTTTTTGGTTTTTAACTTGTTGCACAAAATCCACTAAGATAGGTGCTTGTGATATTGTGGTATTATCTTTTAGGTGGTTGATCTACAAACCCAACTGAAATATTTTGAAGAGGTGCAGAAATTGTTAATAACAGAGTTGGGAGAAGCGCAGGCAAAAGCATTGATCTCAGAAGCTGTCTATTAGAATCGGTAGCAATGTTTATTTGGCTTGTTATTTGGGTAGTCCAAGAATGCATGAACTATGCCAACATGAAGAATATGTTGGGATGGTCGTTGGAAACTTGACTCACTCAATTCAGGTACTATATATATATATATATATATATAGACACACACGTATGTATATATGTTTGTATGTATACTTGCTTGTACTTGTAGTTCTAAAATGCCTGGAGACATTTTGCTGGCAATGGTAGTTGATGTCACAAGTCAGCAATCACATAACTTCCACGGCAGGTGCTGTATGAGAAAGGACGTAGAAGATTTGGTTTTCTATTCGTCACCTTTGGGGTGTTTACCAGCGCTCAGGGCATTGAATTACTGAGCTAGCCATGGTGTCTGTCTTGAAGAGGCAACGGCCATTGCGCTGGCTCATAGTAGTACATCATTGTCAGCTGTCCTCGCTTGCCTTGAGCAAATGTTGAAAGGTTTCTACTACTGGAAGAGCAATTGCTATGATTGGCTTCATGTTAGAATAACCAAGCCCACTTAATATGGTAGGTCTTCTAATAATCCCCTAGAACGGAATGTTTGTTGCCTTTCCCTCAGCATTGTATTACACACATCATATCATAAGCTTGCTAGAAACTTATGAAATGCACGTCCAATGACCTGATTGCCAGTGCTCCTCTCATTGCAAAGGTTTCAAGGATGGAGTGAATGCTTGCTGTGGGGCAGGACCTTATGGGTATCTTCGCACCAACGGATAGTTGGCATAGTGGGTAAACATGTTAGATCTGTTAATTAAGTTTCAGATTCTAAATTTGAGAATTAAAAAAATACATTGAAAGATTTTTATTTTAAAATTGAATTCGACAATATTCAAATTGTATTAGTCAAAATTTGATTTTAAATATCGATCGATTATAAAAAAAAAAAAAAAAAGAAATATGGAGACACAAAAAATGTGACGAACACCATCTATGCGAACATGGGTATGAGTATGTGTGGTGGGATTCACGAAGAGTGTGCTTAGGTTCTCTGGGTGGGCCTTCCAACTCTGTAGGGCCATACAGCCTGGAGTACCTCTTTCAATGTAGAGAGGAAGCATACAATTGCGGATAGAGAGGGTTATGCTGAACATCAAGAGATGATTTATTAGTGCAAATCTGAAATTGTTTAGCCAAGTTCTTGCGTTGTAACACAATAAAAGCTATAGCATGGTAGTGTTTTTGCCCTCCGCAATTATTTTTTTTTTCATTTTATTGAGGAAGTTTATATAATTTCCTTGTATATCAATAATTACAGGGATTATAAAATTTAAATTATTATTTAATGATTATCAAATCTTATTAAATGAAATAACAAAATTGGATATGAGAACAGTAACCTGAACTTTAATCCTAACAATTTGGGTTAGCTATTTAAAAGACAAATATGGGGAAGAAGAAAAGAGAAGTGTTGGTTTAATTTATACAAATTTTTCTACACCTTTCAATTCTATTCAAAACCATCTTCTCATTTAAACTCTTAATTATCACGTATTTACAGATAACCTGTATCCAAATTTTCAATGGTTTACTTCTATATTTTATTATATTTACTATATTTAAGTTTTCGATTCTCTTAACTGGTAAGTTTTTTGGTATTTTTTGCACATATTCAAACACTTCAGATAATATTTTCGTATCTTATTCACAACTGAACTATTTATAATTGAACTAACTCTCAATTTATTACGAGTTTTTTCGTTTCTAAGTGTATCTCTTCAAGTTTTATCACACATTTATCTAAATATCTTTATTTCTACTATAACTATTTTCTGCCCTTGTTATTATCTCAGTATCATATAATAGTGCAGATTTTATTGTATTTTTATAAAATTTTTTTCTTAAATACAGTGTCATTCAAAATTGGATACTGATAAAAAAATTTAGATGTATTACTTAATAGTTGTGAAGTTTATAAGTATTTGTTGATTAAAATTATATATATTTGTATTAGGAGGAGGATTGAAATCATAGGAGGGATTTTCCAATCTAATTCTCGGGTCAACGGGGATAATTTCTTGGACCCGACTCTACATTTTCTTCTTCAGAACGCGATGTTGGAGTGTTTAGACCTGGAAAGCTAGGACGAAAATGGAAGATTTGATTAGAACACGTTTCTTATGGATGCTTATTTTTCATGAAAATATTAATTAAATGAACAGCAAGAGTCTTTGACAAGACACGGGGAGAGAGAGAGAGAGAGAGAGATTTGGTTGTATTGTATTACTCATAGACCTCCGACAATAATAAATAACAAAAATAAACTAAAACTGGGTTAGCAAAACAAAGGTGGAACTTGTCCTTCATGCTCAAGCAATTCTTTTTTTTTTTAAATAATCGAATTAATTATATTAAATTTAATTTAAAAAATATCAACATCTAATTATTGAATCAACTAATATTATTATATAATCGAGCATCATTATATTTTAAAATAGAGTGAAATGAAATTGAATAAGTAATAAAAAAATTAAAAATAAATATATCAAAATCAAAATCAAAATAATTGTATAGAGTCAAGTCATGACTCTTGAATCTCAAGTTATTGTGCTCCTTACCTCTCTCTCCATCTGAGCTTTGCCCGTGATGTAGGCCAAAGCAGAGTTGAATAAAATATAAAAAAATAATTAAAATAATGTTAATTTTATTTATTATTTTTTTAAATTTATAATTATAATTAATAAATGATATAAATAAATTAAAATAAAAATGAAAAATGACAAGTGGTTTTTTGAAATATCTTAATTACTATTAATTTATTTTATTTGAACTAAAATAAAAATCTAGAAATACAAATTATGAAAAATTTGTGCCTTAGGAGAAGGAATTACATTATTAAATTTTCACATTAAATTTAAAAATTAATTTAATTCCAACTACGCTAAACTTGGATTTTCCAAATCGCTGGCTCTCCGGGTAATCATTTAAAAGGGAAACAGGAATCAATCATCATGGTCATCGCCAACAACCCAAAACGGGTTGGGTCTGGATCTGGGTTCGGGTCAGACTCCGGGTCTGGGTTTGGGAGTGCTCCTTTTCTCGAACCTCCCTCATCTCCTCCTTCCATCTCCATCTGTAAATTTGTTTGTTCAAGATGAATTAAATAGTAATTGATCTGCCATTGTTGCTTCTGCTCCTGATCTTTCTTTCTCCTCTCTGCACCTGCAATCACGTCCTCTTACGTACATACATACACACGTATATACCTTCCTCATTCCTTTACTGTACAACCGCCTTCAATTATTATTTATTAATAACGAATTATTATCTTCTTCAAAATCTCTCTCTATCTATCTCTGCCTGTGCAAGTGTGGTTACGTTTAGGGCCAAGATCAAAGGCCGAGGGCAGGCAATTCATGTGTGGAGACTGGAGATTTGATTGCTTCGCACGATTATTTGGGTGGGTAATGTTTGGAGCTGGAGCTACAGCGATTGACGAGACGCAGGTCTAGGGTGGTACTTGTTGTGGATGCTAGTGCAGGAGTTGTCATGACCAGATTCGGAGAGATTGAAACAAGAAGGGCCCTGAAACCAAGAACAAACCAACCAGGAAGAGGATGTTGTATTTGAAGCAGCCCAAGGGGTCTTGCTAATTTCCCTTTTTTTTTTTTTTTTTTCAAATTTTGATCTTAAATTCTAGAAAGTATTTACAAGTTGCAGTTGCATGCCCACTCTGAGTATGTCCCGAGCCTGAAGGGGCTAGGCTCGGGGATCTTTGAAACTCTACAACTCCCATCCAATGCCCACGGCCATGGCGTCAGAAGAACCCAAGCAGAACGAAGTCGAGGTTGCGCAATCTGAACCTCAGCCTCAGCCTCAGCCTCAAGACCCTGCCGCCCCTGCCCCTACATATCTGCAGAAATTCAGGCTCTATGAGACTCGTTCGGTAATTAATTTCACATTTCCTTTTCTGGGCTTCATCATCCATGATTGTTTTAGAGTGCAAGTCACTATGGTTGAATCAGTTCTTTTTTTTTGGTGGAATGGACACTATACAAGTGGCTTTTCATTCATGACTACTTAACTAAGCTGTTGCTTGATGCACATTATGCTTCTGTCTTGTTTTCAATCACATAGTGATGTGGTAGAATAGTACCCAAGCACTTTATATATCAATCCATGCATGTTCTTTTACTGATTTCTTTTGTTCAACAGAACTTCTATATGATTGGTAGAGACAAGAGCAGAACATTTTGGAGGGTGCTCAAGATTGACAGGTTGGAGCCTTCCGAGCTTAATATTCTTGAAGACTCTGCTACATATTCAGAAGGTGAATGCTCCGAACTGTTGAAGCGAATTCATGAAGGAAACAAGTCCACCGGAGGACTAAAATTTGTCACCACGTGTTATGGAATTATTGGTATGTGCACCTGAATCAAATATTAATTCCTATCTCTTCTTATTTCTTCACACTGCCACTTACATTCGCTCTGGTTCCAGGGTTTATTAAATTTTTGGGCCCTTATTACATGCTGCTTATCACAGAAAGAAGGCAGATTGGTGCAATCTGTGGCCATACTGTATATGCTGTCTCCAAGAGTGAGATGATTCCACTTCCGAATTCTACTGTTCAATCCAATATGGCATATTCTAAGAATGAGAACAGGTACTTCTTCTTTCTTGCATTCAACCATCTTTTATCCAATGCCTATTCAAAGGGATGTCCAAAAATAAGCTAAAAAAAAATGCTTAAATATGCTTTAGAGCTTGTTTGTCTATCATGGAACATTCTCTTTTCATCACACTTCATATACAGCTACATTCTTTTAGAGCTGAGACTGTGTTTCCGGGTACCATAAACTCAACCTTAAGTAAGGTGGTCCATGAGGTGAGTAATAAGGTTTAGGCATTTTTTCTTTTTGTCTTTTAAGTTTGATATCTCAAGATATTCGATCTATTATTGAGTGTGATAATTCATAAATGGAAATAAATTTGACAGTTCTTTTTGATATTTGAGGAACATAACGCCGTGATCTGATGACCTTGTTTAATGATATGACAGAGTAGCGGCCATTCTGGGATTGAACTGTACATCAAAATATGTCTATAACAAAATTCTTTGGTCCACGTGGTTTTCATTTTTAATGAAAAAAAAAAGTAGAGAAGTGGACAGCCATATATATCACAAGTGTTCATCATAATGCATGTGGGTGGGTTTGCATTTTGCCTCTTTCTTCAAGTCTATTCTAATTCTACGTCACCTTTTTACAGTGATCTAGATTCCAAAAGTAACAAACATGATGTGGCTTGCCCATATCTCCACATTGAATACTTCATAACCTTGATGTCTTACTTTGAGTTTCTATCGAAGGAAATTGTTTGCAAAAATAGGCTAACATTTTTCATCCTCCCCCCCCCCCAAAAAAAAAAGGCTAACAACCATGATAAAGGATTGATTGTTGTTTTGTTGGCTACGTGGTAGTTTCTGGGGCTTTGGTGATGTGCTTACCAAGGGCAGTAATTACATTGTACATCAGACATTTCATAGTGGGTTGGTTCTCATGGTAACGCATAGAGGGGTTAGATAACTTGGAAGCCTCTTTCCACTTGTTTTTCTAAGGAAAAAAGGGGCGAAAAAATATGCAAAAGTACCACATTTTTATTTGCAAGGTCCCAATCACAAATCGCTAAGGATAGCTGATAGTTCTAAATGTATACATAAACTCACCTGTGTATGTGGTTAATCGTGATGAATATTTGGATATCATTTCCAGAGAGAACGGTTTCATTACCTTTAGTTGTTGAGTCTTACCCATTCATTTTCTATTAAAAAGGGTTCTAGGGATAAGGGGATAAAATCAAAGAAAATATATAAACTACTTGATGACATGAAACTAAACCTATTGGGATATATTTGGGAAGAGGTCAATGATTTCAAATCCGTCACAAGGGTCAACCATTCAATGCAATCAAAGGATGATTTTAGCATGGTTTATTCATGGATTTAGAGGCACAACCACTAAATTTATCTCATATGTCTCATGAGTGAAATAAAAGACATAAACCAGTAAATCTAGCATAGACTATTTATCCTGTAACATAATCTATCTAATATAGCATAGAATGCGCAATTAACAGCACTCTTAAGTAATACGCTAATCATGGTGAATGATATAGACTATCCATTCTTAAAGTGAATAATATATCTGCAACTAATTAACTAAACTACACTAATCTAATGTAAGACAGATCCATTCCAATCTAAGGCATAAAACATTTAAACCACATAATCAACAAACCAAGAACACCATTACAATGCCCTCACATATAAGAATCAAACATGGATACCCATATGAGACACCCGTATTGCAATCCTCTACAAGATGAGCGTGTTAGAAGAACATTTGAATAATCATAAAATTTAACATAAAAGATGGATTTACGAAATTTCCATATTAGTCAACTCAAAAAGCCATACATCTAAGTTTTATCATAGTTCATTCATTAAATAACATGAAATATATAATCTTAAAAAGATAAGTTTATGAGACAACTGATCAAATATCCTAAATACATACAATGATCTAGGCGAGAAAATCCATAAATCCATTCTTTCATCATCAAGATTAACACTCAAAATCATAAGCAAAGGATTTCATTGATTAATACAAAGTTTGACAAGAATAAAAAATGATACAATAATCAAGAAGAGGTTTACAAGAAATACAACTTTCAAAGCGCAAATTCTCCAACTTAATGTTGATTTCTTCCATCATCAAGTCTACATGTTCTCTCTCTTCCCAAATAACCTTTTTTTCTCGGTTTATCTAAAACCCTAAATTTACTCTCTCCCTCTCACTCTACTGTACTATTCTGGGAGTTGGTGTGTCCAAAATTAAGGGTTAGGGTTCAGTGTGAATAGAAGGTTCTATAATGCCCAAAACAAAGAAAAATACAGAACAACTATGTTGTTATTATCACGATGATATGTTTATCATTGTGATGATAAGATATTTTACATTGAAACTGTAGAGACGATTGTAACTACGATATAACTTCATAGTTATGATGCCAGAATGGAGTGGCTAGGGTCTTCGATATTGTAATTACTATAAGTGTATAGTAGTTATGATTCATGTTCTTCTCTTAAAATTCCAAGGGTGATTGTAACTATGGTAAGGACTATCGTGGTTATGATAATAGAGACGGTGCTGCTTCTCAATCTATATCGTAGTTATGATAGGGATATAGTAACTCCGATTGAACTATGGCTTTTTCTTCATTTTTCTTTATTCTTCCTTTATCTTTTTGGGCCTTTGCCGCTGCGGCGATAAGCTTGCTTCTTCTTTTGCTTTCCTTTGTTCCAAATCTTCATGAATTGCTCTTTAAACTTGCAAAAGAAAAAGAGGGAAAAAAAACAGTATGCTCATAAATGAAAGAGAAATGATGCGAAGCATGATAAATTTTATATAAAGAGATAGGAAAATATGCATAAATTTAAGACATATCAATAGCAATCCCTGAGATCATGGTCTGTATCTTCAGATCATGCTCATAACCAATGAGTTCTCCATTTTGTCGGCGATCATTTAATCAAATTAGCTCTCAAATATTCCTAGGAAGAGGATTTGGAATGTTGATAGTTTCAGTTTCTTTTTCTGGGCCATGTGGTTCTTCTTGATGAGTTCAGGACAGAAGGCAGGACAGAAGGCACAATTTAGTTGAATTCTGTATGATATAACACGAGAGAGGTCATATTCATGTGATGTTTTATTAAATCAAATTCAAAACATGAGCAGAAGATTAATGTTTGAGAGTGCTATTAATTCCTTTTGGGTTCCATGTTTTCCATATTTTTGTATTTCTTACAGCTGTAGTTCAAACACCACAATTCTTTTTCCCTTTTCATGACAGAGAAACAGAACCATGTATGTAAATGCATCTGTGCAAAAAGAATTATATTTTCTTTGTTGTTGATGGCTTAGGTACAAGAGGCTGCTATGCACGGTGGATCTCACGAAAGGCTTCTTTTTTAGCTACTCATACCATGTTATGCGTAGTCTGCAAAAGAACTTATGTAATAACGAGACAGGACAGGTTCTGTATGAAACTATGTTTGTCTGGAATGAGTTCTTGACTCGAGGAATAAGAAATCACCTACAAAACACTCTTTGGACAGTTGCCCTGGTGTATGGCTTTTTTAAGCAGGTGAGATTTTCAGCCTTGGAGTGATGATATAAATATTTTCAAATATATGAATAAGGGAATTGGAATCATCTGGAGAGATTTTTCCTTGCAGCATCATCTGTGCTGCAAGGTAGCTCCAGCTGTTGGTTTTTCTTCTTTTTATCCCCCTTAGCTGATAAGGCCCACAATTATTGATTTAGAATTTTTTTTTCATTGGAAAAAGAAAAATTTATCAACTAAACAAACAGATGGACTAAGCTCTATGGCAGTGCAACAATCCTGGTATATCCTTGATTTAGGATGTTATTTGTCTGGCGCTTTACCAACCTCTGAGTTTTGTTAGTTTTCATGATTGTTTATTATTTGGGTGCCACCTAATTCCTAAGTTTAAACACATTTATTTGGCTGGTGGGTGCCCTGAAGTCGGAGGTTCATGGTGGTTTTTTTTTTTTTGTTTTGGGGGGGGTGGAAAGATGGATTTTTTATTCTTCTAGACCAGTGGATCCGGCCAATTTATTTGCTGCTCAAAAGTATATAATTAAATATTTCCTGGTCAAGTATTGTTTCTATTTAGGCTTCGAAGAGCTCATAATTTACCTAAAGTTTTGTATGGTGCGCATTCAGGCCAAACTTTCTATTTTTGGGCGGGACTTCAAATTGACCCTTATTGCAAGGCGTTCACGTCATTATGCGGGAACCAGGTTTGTACACATGCTATTCCATTCATAGAAATAGCCTTCGAGCCTCAATATTTGGGAAAATAATGATAATTAGATTATCAGAGTATCCATCCACAGAAAAGATACTTACAATTTGCTGCGAATTTTACAATTCTCTTATTTTGGAATTGGTACTTTTAGTATGTCTGACATCCAGGTGCTTGCTAGTGGTATAAATTCTGAATTACATTGTTTTCTTTGTTTCTAGATATCTTAAACGAGGTGTAAATGAGAAGGGCAGAGTTGCTAATGACGTTGAGACAGAACAGATTGTGTTTGAGGATGTCCCTGAAGGGTTTCCAGCACACATCAGCTCTGTTGTCCAGAATCGTGGCTCAATTCCTCTATTCTGGTGTCAAGAAACTTCACGCTTAAATCTTAAGCCTGACATTATTTGTAAGTCTTTGCATGATTGGTATTGTTTCGGATATTGCCTTATGTGTTTCCCTCTGACTTTGGTCGTTCTAGTGTCTAAGAAGGATCCAAACTATGAAGCAACAAGACTACATTTTGAGAATCTTGCCAAGAGATATGGGAACCCTATAATCATACTGAATTTAATTAAGGTGTGTATTTGCTACTTGACTTTTGATCAACTTGAAGGAAGCAGAACTTGTCCCCCCTTCTTTTCAGCACTCTCTTCTCCTCCCCTTCATCTACTTAGTCAATATCATTTTGTCGTCAACTTCAAGTAATACTTTTTAAATCTACTATTTCAACCTAGGCTTTTTTATAATTAAAAAAAAAATACTCTAATCGAAATTGGAAACAAATTTTATTAGATTTACCATGATAAAATCTTCATAAAATGTTTCCATCACGGGATATCACTTTTGTGGTAGAAAAAAATTAGGGGGGAAAAAAAAACATTAACCAAGAAAATGAACAGTACATATACAACAAAAGTACCAGGAAGACAATAGTGAGACTATACATCTACAATATCCTTTTTGAAGCTAGCATAGTAAACTCCATCAAGACAACAATTATTAATGGAAGTATTAAGAGAAACTAATTCATATTGCAATCAGAAGAAATCATTACATAGATTAAATAATAAGTTTTAAAAATTATACATAGCTGGACTTAGCCAAGCCATTGTAGTAGCAAATATCTAGATAAGCTGGCCAAGTGTAGCACTAGCAATTAATCCAAGCAATCTAAAACGTAAGCATATAAGATATCAATTATGTTTGTGACACTATCTTAATTCTGCATTTCAATTCGTATTTATTTGGAGTAGCACTTGAGGCTTTAAGTAGAAAGTAAATCTAGTATCTTTATATGTTATGACTGATCAAAAAAGTATCTTTGTACATTATGAAGTGTTCTCAATAAATTGAATTCAAATATGGCATTAACATTGTAAACAAGTGTAGAGTTAATAGAGTTTTCACATTCAAACATGTTTGAATGGTTTTATAAATTTTTTTACCTTTTTTCCTCTCTCTAAAGTACAGGCAAAAATAAATAAATGAATAAGCAAAACAAACACTTTAGGTAGCATTTGATTTGGAACACGGGGTGAAGGGACGAAACAGTAGAGACGATGTATGACAAAGGGGCAGAATAGGAATTTTGAAAATGCTTGATGTTAATGTTGGAAAAATAATTTTATCAAATTTACCGTCTCCATCTCCCTCTCCTTTCCCGAGAAAGGAGGTATACAAATTTATCTCATTTTTGCCCCAAAGATGAAGACATTTTTTATTTTGTCTTTTTCTTTGCAAACCAAATGTGATATTTTCCATATCATACCTGTTCCCTTGGTTTTTTATATCATTCCAAACATTACCTTTATATATATATGTGTGTGTGTGTATATATATTTTCGTGGAAGGAAATCAGTTGTGAATCTCATGGCTTTTGCTTTCTTATTTTTGTAATTAGCTAGTTTCCTAATTTAATGATATTTTATTATAACAAATCTCATGAGATTTGTTTCCATTTTATATCTTGAATTATAAGAAGGTTTAGATTAGAATATTAAAGTTGAAAAACATTGTTTTAAAATTAGTAAGAAAATAATATTACCAATAAGATGAAGGGGAGAGAAGGGGGCACTAAAAGTGGGGAGATGATCCACATTGCAACCTGAATTATGTTATTGGGAAAAGGGGGTTCCCAGAGATTGGGGAGCTTCTGGAATTTGACACACTTGAGTTTGAGAAAATCATTTAGTAGGCCTTCCCTCATGTTGACTAATTTGTGATCATGCAATCTACAGACTCATGAAAGGAAGCCCCGAGAGTCTATACTTCGGGCTGAATTTGCCAATGCAATTGAGGTTATTAATAAAGATCTATCCGAGGAAAACCGTCTTAAGTTCCTTCATTGGGATCTCCACAAGCATTCTCGAAGGTATTTATGGTATCTTGCAGTGCTCATTTCAGGATATGATACTTGATTAGGGAAAAAAAAAAGCTGATTTGTCCCCCCCCCCAATTATCCAGCAAAGCTACGAATGCATTGGTGCTTTTAGGCAAAGTGGCTGCATATGCTTTGACATTAACAGGCTTCTTTTATTGTCAAGTAACACCAACATTGCAACCCAATGGATGCCTACATTCACTTAATCTTCAGTAAGTTCTATTTGCTTGATTCCTTATCTTCCTAGAGTATGAATTCACTAGGTTTCTTTGCATTTTCCATTTTCACAAGTTCTGCCCATGTCTCTTCCTTGTACATCCATTTGCATTTTGCATGTCTAGTTAATTAGTTTATTTTTAATGTGTAAAGCTCAGCTGTCAAAAATTTTCAATTCTTCCAAATTAAAAATATTGTCAATTTAGATCTCTTCAAGATATGGAATATTATTTTGTTGAGGTTGAGTAAATTGCCCCTATCTGTTACCATTTTGTGTGTTAAGTAAAATTTTCCTGTAATAGCTCATTTTCGGAGACGCTAAAGTTATTTAAAGTGGAAGGGTGCCTGTGGAATAAAAATTGAGAAACCCTCAAAGGCCTACTTAATTAAAATTTCCTGTAATTGTTAATTAAGTCTTCAACTGATCCTGTCACCCTGTCTTTTCTTACTCCATTCTCGATGCTTTGGTCTTTTTTGTAGAGAGGGGTTGATAGAGGGCTGTTTTCTTGTGTTCGAGTTGTTCAAGATGACATCATAATTTGCCACCTTAAGTTTGATGATGGTACTATCTTATTTCTTATTTCTTTTTCTTTTTAAGAAGAAAAAGAAATAAAAGAAATTTAGTAATAAGAAAAAAAGAGGTACTGAGCACCAAGGATGTGCACCCTTAGGGATTACAATTATGAATTCACAAAATCAGCCACCTCTAAAGCTCTCAGAAAGATTTTGCTGACGATCAAAAAGGCAATCTTTTAAGAAAACTATCCAAAGAAACACAGGAAGGGAGTCCTCACCCCATCAAAAGCTTCAGTCCCCCAACACCACCAAAAAAAAGCTAGAGGTAGCATCATAAAGACTCTCCATGCTGTACAAATCCTCAGCCTACTCCAGGCTTATAATTCACAAACACATGCATCAAAGAGAAAACCCTTCCTGTAAAACATGAGTCCAATCACAATGGTGCAGCAAATGGTTAACAGTCGAATTTCGTTCTTGCACAAAACACACCTGCTAACCTGTTAACTGTTATCCAGAATAGGACCCCTCCTTTGAAGGTTATGCTGTGTTAAAATTTTCTCCCATGCAAAGAAACTAACCATTCAAAATGGCCTTCAACGGAAAAGAAACCCTGGCCTCAACCGAAGTGTCGAGCCTAAGTTTCTTATTAGAGCTCCTTGCATCAAAATGGCCTGAAAGAGAATCCTTCCAAACCACTGAATCTTCCTTATTCAAGATGACATACATTCCCTCCAAAAATTCTTAATGACGATATGGATGACTTTGAGAAGGTTTTTCACATTTTGAAAGTTTTTGAGCATGTCATGGGGCTAAAGATGATTACTTTGACTAAAAGTACCAATCAAAATTAATATCCACAGGTCTTGAATAATTATTTTGTGAGGACAGGTTTTATTGAGTTCTTTGACTATTACCTACATAGGTATCCCATTGGTGGTAATCTTAAAGCCCTTTCCTTTTGGGGCCATGTGATTGGTAAGATTTCAAAGCTGTTGGAGTATTCGAAGGGCCCTTAGTTTAATATTGGTGGGCATTTTGTTGTCCTTCAATCTTTTCTTTAGAATATTCCTTTATATTACAACTTTGTGTAGGATGCCAATTAGAGTAGTCAATCATATTGAGCACTTTGTGAGGGATTTATTGTGGTTAAGGTTGAACAATGTGGTGGAGGTTTGCTTAGTTGGGAAATATTATGTAGACCTAAGACTTAGGGATTCCTCACTTTTTTGAGGATTCCTCTAGATAGGCAATTCTCTTTGGAGTGATCAAGAGCAAGTACAGCCTTAGCGATAACATTTTATCCTCACTCTTCCTAAGGTTGTAGAACCTTTCCTCTTCTCATAATTCCAAGTCTCAAGTGTTTGGTACCTGTGATGGGGAAAATATCCATTATTGGAATATCCATTTTATAGTAATCTAAATGATTGGGAGTCTTTGGAGTTCACCACTTTGTCCAGAAGACTCATCTTGTAGAGCTCTTTAACTTCCCATATGGCACAGTTTGGAATTTAACCCTTCCTCATCTTAGTCCTGTCATTTTCTATTTACTCATTTGACTTGGAGTAGCGATAATCTTCAATACCTTTCTAGAGAGATAATTTGGAGGCTTAAAATTCTTTATAAGGTCAAAGCCTTTGCTTGGCCTTTTGCATTAAATAGGATCAACATGAACAACTTGTTGTAGCCTTGTAGGCTAGGAGACCGCACATGTCCTTGTCTACAAGCATGATGTAATGAGCCTACAATGTGGTGAGACAAAAGACAATCTCTTCCCATATAATTTTGCTTGGTCTTTATGGATTTTCATTTGCTTGGTGAAGTATAGGTGACTTCAAGTCCTCTTGGAGAATTATGCATTGTAGATGGTTCTTTCTTTCATGTTATCAAGAAAGGTTCTATCAAATGTATAGTGTAACTTTCTCATATTATTCTCCGTTTTCTAAATTTTCTAATAAAACTTTGTTCATTAGTGGCGTACAAGGGATTTAAATTGTAAAGTGGAATTATCCTTCTTACTATTTCAAGATCTTGCAGGAAATGGTTGGCTAGTAAAGTAGAAAATGTCTTATTCTTGCTTGACAAAAATTTTGATTCTCTCTCAGTTTCTTGGTTTTGAGATCAAATTTCAATCAGTGACTTTGTCGACATTGCTCATGAGCACTTGCCTCAGTTGCACCAAGATTGAATCATCCTCTGTAGCCAATTTAATTTACAAAATTTAGTATGCAAGGCTTGTGGGTTTGCTAAGCATTTGTGTCCCAATTATCCTCTTATTAATAATGGGAGCACTGCTTCTTTTGGGCTCATTCATTCTAACTGTCATAACAAGGATATTGATGGTTTGTTAATTTATAGATATTTATAGTAGACCAACAAAGGTCTGTTTACAATTCACGAAGAGAGATTCTTTTCCTTATTTCTAGACGTTTCTCAAGATGAATTGTACCTAGTTTGATGCAAAGACCTAAGGATGGACAATGCCATGGAATGCTTGGGCAGTGCTATTGAAAAATGACTTACTGATCATGGGGTCATTGACCAGACTAGTTGTGTGAGCACTGATACTCAGAACATGGTAGCTACGAAGAACCACTGTGTGCCAGGGTACGTAGGCCTTAATGGGGGGATAAATCATTGTTCTTCCTTGGTTAGGCCTACCTGGATCATTTGATACTCAAATACCTAGGCCTTATAAGATGACCATTGTGTTTCCTACTATGCATTATTCTTTTTTCGTTAAGAACTCCTACTTGGAAGAGATAAGCGCATCATTAGATATGTGAGTTTCTACAAAGGAGGGTAAATCCAATATTTCTCTGGCTAGCAAGTATGCCTAATGTTTTCTAGGCTGTGGGGAGCTTTTTTGTATGAAAAAAGGTTTGATTCTTGGAATTGGAAAGGGAAAAAAAAATAGAGAAAATTTGGTAAAAGTTGTCATGAGACTAATGTGGTATCCAACTATGTATTATATGAAGAAATGATGTATAAAAACATTAAATGTGGACTAAACAGTTTCTTAACAGTCCCCTTTAAGTTGGAGTGCATATATATATATTTATATATATATATATATATATCAAGTTTTCTGATATTGTTAGAAATAATCTAACCATCAGACCAAACAGGGCTTGGTAAACAACTCAGCTAGTTGATCCGCTACTCCATAGAAAATGCTGGAATGACATCTTTGACAAGTCCTCAAAGGATGTGATAATTGACTTTAATATGCCTAGTCCTTTTCTGAGACGTGGGGTTTAGTTGTGTAAGGTCACGAAATTATCTAATGGGATGACAGTGCTTAAAGCCAAGTTCGTTTGTTAACTTTGTCAACCAAATCAGCTCAGTTGTTGCATTAGCTATTGCCCAGTATTTCAATTTCTCATTCGATCAAGCTAAAGTTGTT
The DNA here is from genome assembly GCA_037126225.1 of Dillenia turbinata. NCBI lineage: Eukaryota > Viridiplantae > Streptophyta > Magnoliopsida > Dilleniales > Dilleniaceae > Dillenia > Dillenia turbinata. Next base: position 896,130 of record JBAMMX010000004.1, on the reverse strand, counting down.
TGTTTCTTACTCTTCATAATTACCACTTGTTAACTTTCTATCAGCATGATCTCCTACCAAGTATGCATCAAAATAACCTTCGGTCCGTAAATTACTGTGACTCCTATAGATCAAGCATTTTTCAGGTAAAAATTTAAACTAATATAATTGCATCCCATTGATAAGTTATAATAAAATTCTTAAAATCACTAACATTACTTACTGCGAAGGAGATATTTGACCTAGTAACAGTTACATAAGTTTTCTTACCAATCTTCTATGGTGTTTGGGATATGGTAATACCTCACCTTGTTTGGCCGACAACTTTGAGTTAGGATCTAATGGAAAATCTATGGGTGTACAACCTGACATTTCTCTCTCAGAGAATAATAAATCAAGAACACACTTTCTTTGAGTGATTGAATTTCTCCATTTGACCTGTATTACTGTATCCATATTATGTCAGATATGATGCACTTCACTGAATCTGTCCTTGAATTCCTAAGTCATCCTGGGACCATCACTTCAGTATTAGTAAGGAGGTTTTGGTGTGCCTTGCTATGTTAAATGTGTCTTTTGCCACTAAGCTAAAAGGTTACTAAGAATGTTAAAAAAAAATGTATTTTGTTAATATTCATTGGTGCAAAGTTTGCCATTCATGATATGTTCTTTTGGATTGGGATGAAGCTGTATTCCTATTGTCCATTTGATTGTGTAGGTTTTCAGCTGCAATGCAACTTTGAATTAAAGTAAGCATTAGAAGAAATGATAAACATTAATGTTTCGGTTGTACCTTGAGAATGCAAGCTGTTGGCTATTTTTCTTTTTTCTGGCCGCTGCTTTTGTAGTTTACACTCACATGCACAGGGAGACTTTTAAGCTTGCTGGTTGCTGCATTTCCTTCTTATCTTTGAAATTCCTATTAACCTGGTACAAATCATTAAAGTAAATGAAGGTAGATTTTGTCATTTCATTCTGACTATCCTTGCTCCACATAATAACACAGGTGCTTAGAGACTGGTGATTATTCCCTTGAATGCAGCAATGGCATAGAGGATGCTGTTGACTTGGACATGGAACTCAGTGCTGCTAATAGTGTTGCTAATGGAAATCTCTTTGCTAAGCCACTGATGTTACAAAAGGGAATGCTGAGGACCAATTGCATAGACTGCCTGGATCGCACAAATGTTGCACAGTATGCATATGGGTTGGCTTCTCTTGGACATCAGCTTCATGCTTTAGGAATTATTGATGCCCCTAAGATAGATCTTGATGCTCCTTTAGCGGATGAACTAATGGGGTTTTATGAGAAAATGGGCGACACACTCGCCCACCAATATGGTGGTTCAGCAGCACACAACAAGGTAATTAGAACTTATGATGGCTGTTGCAAATGTTTAAAATCCATCCAGAGTTATTAAACTTTGATTCACTGTCAATGTTCTGTACCAACAAGCAGTTCAAATTATCAACAAGGTAATTTGGAGAATTGATAAACCGGGTGCTTTTTCTTGCAAATCTCTTTTCTATCATCTTATTAGTCTTCCCGTGCACCTTCCTTTTCATTTAACTGATTTTATTTGGAAGGCAGAGGTTTGTATTAAGTTTATGGTTTTTATTTGATCCATGGTGCTTAGCAAGAACAAACCAATGATTCGTTACAAAAAAGGAGATCTTTTAAAGCTATCTATCCAGATGTTTGTGTCATTTGCCATAACAACTCTGAAAATAGAGATTACTTGTTTTTGCATTGTTTAGTTTGCTCGAAAGATGTGGAACTGCCTTATTGATGTGGCTGATGATAATTGGGTTTGTCCCAGGAGTCTTCTGAGATATTTTTTTTTTTTTTTTTTTTTTTAAAGAAAAAAAAAAACGATTTTTAGAGGTCTTTGGAGAAAGAAAGATGTGCTTTACATTGGCGCATTTGGAGAGACCATAATGTTAGAATTTTCAGATATTAGCTCATCGACTCATCTTTCCTTTGGGGTAAAATTGTTTTTTATACTTCTTTTTCAGCACACGCCTCAAAGATTTATAGAGATTATAGTTTAGAAGAGTTGAGGAGGAATTGGGGAACTATTAGTTGTTAGTGTTTTTGTGTTTGAGATTTTCCCCCCTACTCTAAAGATTTCCCATCCTTGGAGTTTTGTTCATTCTTCTTCCCATCTAAAAAAAGCAGTTCAAGATTCGATGATATGTCCTGTCTTGATCTGGACATAATTCACTGTCAATTTTGCTTGTGACCTAATTTGGGGGCAAAAAAAGGAACCCACCAAATGATATACTTTTATTGTATGACCATTGAGGATAACTGACATAGATCCTTCGTAATTAATTACTGTCAAAATGATTTTGGCTCCCTATTATTGCTTTTACTTAATTTATTTTCAAAATTGTGAATTTGTAGCAAGGTGACATCTTATTGTCAAATTTATTATTCAAGTAGATATTCTCTGAGAGAAGGGGTCAATGGAAAGCTGCAACACAGTCCCAGGAATTCTTTAGAACCCTGCAGAGGTACTACAGCAATGCCTACATGGATGCAGAGAAGCAAGATGCAATTAACATGTAGGTGAACGTTGATCTGATCTTTTCTTTTTATCTTGTTCATCTTTGGGAAGGAAGTATTGGGTGCAGAGATTGATTGTCTCCCTTGTTCATGGTTAAAGCTTACACGTCTATTGCGTAAAGAGAAATTTTTGCTTAACTGTTGACATTGCTCATCTTTGTTTTCATCTTCTTTGGAACAACAGTAAGGGTGCACAAGAACAAATTTAGGCCAGTTTATAATGTTAAAAGCATATTATTTATGATTTTGATGCCATGTGATGTTGAGAACATTTGATTTCATTACCCTGTTTATTTCAGATGTTAATCCCATTTTCACCGAATATAAATTTTGGCAGATTCCTGGGGCATTTCCAGCCACAACAGGATAAACCTGCTCTTTGGGAGCTAGGATCTGACCATCATTGTAGTGCAGGAAAGCATGAACATGCACATGCGGATGAGAATGGAAGGTACTAACACTGCAGGGCAGTAATTTTGTTATCTTTGGATTTGTCAGCTTGATGGATAGATGATGTATTCTTTATATGCAACTCAAATGGTGGCCTTCTGCTAAGTATAATAACCTAATTCTTCAAGGACCTGGACTCACTTTTAGGAAACAGCAGGGCAGTTTGGATTTCGAAGTTGAATATTGCTACTGTTCTGACACTTAGTTGTTGGTATCAACAAACATCTTACAACCTCAGGATATGAGTAGACCTTGTTTGTCGAAATGTGATGAAAGATGAATTCCCGTAACCATGGGAGAGGCGCTAAATTTTAAAAACAGAGTTTGTGGTGCCTAGTATTCTGTCTGCTGCATAGAAGTGGTGAACATTTATCTGCGGTTAAGATGTGGAGTTCATACTTGGAAGGCTGTTAGAGAAGTTTAGGGTTGTGTGTGTGAGAATCCTGGTACTACACTTAATTGGCTGAGGCTAACAGTAACTCTCTAATCTCTTATAGTTTAGTTTAGCCATGGGGCCTGTATGTAAAATGGCACCATGCTGGAATGGGGGTAAATTTCAAGGTTAAATTTCAATATATTGTTACTTATATTCACCATATGATGCCTGCTTTGTAACCTGTATGCTTCTAAGGAGGCAAGCACAAAAATGATAAGGAACAGTGGTAGGTCTGTGATACCGTACCTATCCTGATATCACTGCCCATAGAGAGAAGGAAGAGGAATTCTCAAGTCACACCCCTGTTAATTTGCTATCTAAGTATCAAAACTTTGTTTTACTGAGCTTTATCTTTGCACCAAATTCTTTTTGTCCATCTAAAAGTTTATCGTACTGTACTGAGTATCTCTTCTCTGTTTTTAGGTCCTTTTTCAAAAGATCTTTTTCAGATGGAAATATTCTTCGTGAAAGCAGCTCTCCTATGTCAGCAGCAAATGCCAGGCAGAGCAAAGATTGTAACTCAGCTACACCAAGTAGATTGCATGGAGGAAACAAAGTCTTGTCAGAGTCGACCCCAGAGATTTCAAGTGCAGAAAGCGACGTAGCCTTTTCAAGGTAGTACATTTTAAACATGTGCTTTGCATGCTGATAGAAATTCAAAATTTGTAGACTACATAATATATATATATATATATATAATTGGTGGAGTCCCAAATGCAAATGATAATCTAAGTAAGGACATAAGCAGAAACTCATTAAACTTGTGATTTTTATGTTAAAATTCTATTAAATTTATTTATTTGGGTCCTTTACTTAATAGTTTGACAATCTTGAACTCATAAGGGGCTAAACATGAACTATTATATGGACTATGGTGGAATTGGTTAATATAACAATACTCTTATTTTGTGATTTTCATGAATTAAAACTCTATATGATCATTTTTTGGGATTCTAAATGGTTGCATCATATTAAATGAGCGGGGTGAGCTTGGAATGTCAAAATGATCTTAAGAGAGGCCAACAATATGGGAATATTGAAAGAAGAAGGGGAAAAAAAAGACTGCTTAAAATGTACCACTTGTACAACTGTTTGATTCTTCCAACATTTCTATGGTGTTTGTTTACTTATTAATGCATCCATTCTACGGCCTAAGTGTCATATAATGGTTCTATATGTAGGCCATTATAAATGGGTGAAGTGTCCATACTTAAACTTTATATAAGTTGCACGATATAATGGTAAATGAGCTGGTACTCTATTACTACATCTAGTTTTTTTTTCTTCTTTTTTTCCCCACCTAAACGTGTTGGATGATATTTATTTTGGAAGAGATCAAGGGAAGGAGAGTATCACACACTTGGTTTGAGGGAACTGAAAGCAAATTTTCTGGATAATTTAAATTCTTATTCAACCGTCCATGATAAGGTCACAGGACAGACAATTAACTCTAAGGAAATAGAAGCTACCAGAAAACTAAATTTAGAAACTCCTAAATTACCCTAATTTAACTCCATTAAGAAAGAAAATAGAAAGAAAATGCTAAATCGTTAGATAACAAAAATCGAAACTAACTTAACTAGCAGACTTCTAAAAAGAAAAAATCCTGCTGCAGGAGAGCACTCCAACAAAACTTGTGAAGAGTACTCCCCAAAAAAGGATGCAACCATTGGAGCTCTGAGCCCTTATCAATATTTGTCTTCTGTGGTACTACATTTGGGCATCATTTTGGTGTATAAAACACCTACTCATAGGCAGCTTGTGAGACCACAATGATTTGCTAATTTAGTTATAGTCTACCATGAGCCTGAGAATATGTAATTTGAATTGCTGGGAGATTTTCTGGACAATTACAGGTTCATTCTTATTCTATCTTGAAATATTGCTCTTTTATTTACCTTAGTCCTCATTGCATTTTGTAACTATAACTATGCAGAACAGATGCTTCATGATAGACATCTATATCTCTTCACCAACTTGTCCAAATGGACCTTAAGAAGGGTCTGTGAGTATTGGGGGTATTGTTATTTGTTAGTAACCACATTCTTAGTCTCAACTAAACTTATTCCAACCTTTTCTTCCTGCTGGTATTCACTTCAAGATATTTGAATGTACATCACAGTTGATGATTTGCATACATTTTGGATTTGTTTATTTACTTTCAAACAAGTGTTCAATTCTCTAGTGGAAAGTCATATTCCTTTTCATTTCAATTCTTTGTTCTCATGTAGGTTTACTCCATCAATGTCCCGAAGGCAGCTTTTTGTGGAAATGCAAGGCAGTCATTGTGTTGAAAGCAATCACATTTTCTTCAATGATCATAGTGATGTATTCAACTGTTCAAACTTTGTTGATTTAGACTGGTTATCATCATCTGGAAATTCATGTGAAGAAGAATTCCATGAAAGGTAATGTTATTGAGTACCAAGCGAAATGTGAAATCTAAGACATGATAATTGAGAACTATCAAAGGCAAACTTAAATAATGCTCGGGAAAGTCAATGGCAGGGCATGCAAAGGTGAAATTGATATCTGATCAATAGAAAAATGTAGGATCATGGTGGTTCGTAGTCTCAAATACTTGACAAGATCGTGGTCAATCTTTGACTCTTGGAACTTGTTTTGGTTTTTAATTGTAGTGGTGCTTATGGTACGGGTAAATCATATTTAATTTTTCCACATTTTTCTTCTTCTAAATAAAATTTGTCTTGTTATTTGAGTAAACTTTCATTTTATTCTTTGTATATAATATTAGGGTATGATGAATTCTTCTTCTTCTTCTCCTAAATAAGATATTTATGAGTTTTTATTTGGATAAGCATTTCATTTTCTTCTTTGCATATGGTAGGATGGATAAAGTGGAAAAATGTATTGAGAATATAGTGTGACTGTGAGATTTCAACTTGATTAAAAGGGAAAATTTTCTATAAAACTGCTATATGCTTTGCAGAATGGAGTGCTAAGAACTTAAAAATCTACACATGAAAAGTAAGTGTGGCCATTATGAGATCTTAAGGTGGATTAGTGATGACAAGAAAAAATAGGATTTGAATTGAATATTGTAGCCTCAATGGGAGAAAAAAAGGAGAAAAAAGAGATTATTTGATCAAGTACAATCAAGACCTTTTCATGCCCTACTGATAGAAACGATCATATACTATATGAAGGTGCTCCAAGGTCTAGAGGAGACTTGAAATTGTTATTCATTCAAAAACAAATTCTCCAATTTGCTATTGAAATCTATGTTAAGTCTCTTGATCCATTCTAATCCATTTAATTAAATGTTGAATTTTCTAGAAAAGAATAACTGTTGTTATCTGTGTATGATTTGGGACTTTTATCTAAAATTTAGGCAGTCTATTTCTACCTTAATCTCTAAAAAGGAAAAAAAAAAATGCCTATTCTCATTTTGTGAGCCTTTGACAATTAAAAAAAAATGGTGTGTTCAGTAGTGAAATATGACACACCTCTGATTTAGTGCTTTATCATGAATTCCTAGCATTTCCATAACTTTTTTTGGGTTTTTTTTTTTTTTTGGGGGGGGGGGGGGGGTAAGCATGTCATTTCCATCTTTACAGGTCATTTTGGAGTTGCTTAGCTATAAGTTTAGTTTTTATGATTTTGGCTGGCAACTTTTTTATTTCTTTTCAAATAAAGACTGATTCTCTTCTTTTTGCATTGGCTGCAGGTCAATGCTTACCAGTTCTCCAATTGCTGGGCAATCATCAGAGAATGTTGTAAATGGAATATCAGAAGAAACAACTCCTTCCACCAGTGAATATGGTTCTAGTATGAAGGTTAGTACCTCCTTTCTTACTGGATGGCAATACATGAATTTGTCGGGAGTATTCTGCTGCCAACCACTTTTTTCTTTTCTTGGTTAGTGGGGGGCTGATAAGTAAGAATTTGCTTTAGATAAAAGATGACTCTGATGCTAGTAAAGAAGATAGATCACTTGCACTGGTCATGTACTTTGTACACCACATAAATATCCAGCATGTACTCTTTTTAGTGCATCAACGACTAAAAATTGTAATACTGTCATTTCAATAGAAATGCCTTGTACATTTTACATGTTTCATACAGTCTTTTGGGTGTGCTTCTATAAGTTTATGTATAACTGAAGATTTTGAGCATGTTCATAGAAGTTCCTAAACCATCCCACAGTTAGCTTTGACCATATTTTTCCTTGTGAAGTCACTCAGGTCTGATTTGGTGCATAGGATTAGGAGAGGATTGGATTTTATTAGCCTAAAATTAGTCTAATCCTATAGTTGTTATCACGGGGACTAATTTTAGTTAACGACCTAATTTATCCAAAGTACTACAATTTTCCCTAATGGGATAAATGAGTCCCACCTATACCCATGGGATTGAGTGGAACCGACTTAATTGAAATTATAAACACACACACGCACATAGATATGTATGTACATACATATACACTCAAATATGTGTCTAACATAATAAGACACATTTCATCCTAGCTTATCCAAAGTCAAAATCAGTGTATTGAGAATTATTCCATGCAATCTAATCCGATACCGTCCCCATTAGTCCAATCTTATTCTATCCTTGCCCGCGTACTAAATACCTAGTGTTTACTTGGCACATAACATGTCTAATTGAATTTTCTGGTTTAAATTCTTGGTCAAGCAATCCTGGCAGGAGATCATAACTTGGACAGGAATGGATTACATGCTTTCATCTGACTACTTGTGTCAATTTGTCTGAATGAGTTTCTTCTCCTCTATTATTCCATATATATAGAAAATTGTACAAAAGTAATTCAGGAAAATTTTTAAATTACAATCGTGATTTGCTCTCATTCTTAATCTATATACTCTAATTTTGGTAATCTAATTATGTACATGATATGATTAAACAAATTGATTGAATCCCTTGATTTTTTAATTGATTTGCAAATTGATAAAATCTCTTGATTTTCGAATTAACTTGCGGATTGATGGAATCCTCTTGATTTTCAAATTGACTTGCTCAATTTAATGTTGATTTTTTGATTGACTCTGTTGATAAAATCTCTTACTAACATCTGCTCTCAAATTGATGTGCTGATCAAAAAGCATCAATTTATTTATGAGAAACTGGTGACGAGGCCGAGGTAGTGCCTTGGTAAGGATATCAGCCAATTGAATATATGAAGCAATATGCGGTAGCGAGATAACTTGATTCTCAAAAGTTTCACGAATAAAATGATAATCCACTTCAATGTGCTTAGTGCGTTCATGAAAAATAGGATTAGCAGCAATCTGAATAGTACTAGTATTATCTGCATAAAGAGGTGTGAGATATTGAGGAAATTTAATTTCAGTCAATAAACCGCGACACCAAATAATCTTTGAACAAGTAGTAGACATAGCATGATATTCTGATTTGGTGGAAGATTTTGATATCCGAGCTTGTTTCTTACTTTTCCAAGAAATGAGCGTAGTGTCAAGAAACATACAACAATTAATCGAAGGGAGGATCTAATAGGAAAGAATAAGTCACGACCAGAAGTACCCTTCATGTAGCGGATGATACGACGAATAGCAGCTAAGTGAAGGTGTCGAGTGGTGTGTATAAACTGATTGACTTGCTGAACAGTGAAAGAAATGTCAAGACGTGTAATTGTTAAATAATTAAGGCTTTCGATCAACTGACGATACGTCATAGGATTAGGAAGAAGGTCACCCTCATCACGACTAAATTTCACATTAACCTCAAAATGGGTGTTAATAGGAGAAGCAGATTGAAATCTAGCTAAATAGATCAAGTTCTCTGTATATTTGTGTTGATGTAAAAAAATACCCTTCGGATCCAAACGGACCTCAAGACCCAAAAAATAGTGGAGAGAATCAAAACCCTTCATATGAAACGAAGTTTGGAGCTACTGTTTAAGCTGTTGAATAAAAACAATATTTGTGTCAGTGATGACAATATCATCAACATAAACAAGAAAAAGAATAACATTGTCTGCTGTTTTGTCTCGTGAAGGAACAAAGAAGAATCATACTGGTTCTGGATGAAAGAAAATCTGAATAAAGTAGAATGAAATTTCTCAAACCATTCCCAAGGTGCCTGTTTCAAGCCGTAAAAAGAACGTTTTACTTTGCACACACCAGAAGAGGAAGAAAATAAGTCTAGAGGAGCGGTCATAAAAATTTCTTCTTTAAGATCACCGTGTAGGAATGCATTCTTAACATCCATTTGATGAAGTGACCATCCCTTGGAAGCAGCAATAGCAATAACAGTTCGAATGGTAGTCATTTTGGCTATTGGAGCAAATGTCTTATCATAATCCACCCCATATTCCTGCCTATTGCCAAGAGCAACCGAGTCTTATAACGGTCAAGAGAACCATCATAATTAAGTTTTACAGAAAATACCCACTTACAACTAATAGATTTAACACCAAAAGGGCATGAAACAATATCCCATGTATGATTTTTTTGAAGTGCTTGGAGCTCATCTTGTATTGCTTGTTTTCAACACGCATGTAGGGTTGTCTGAGAATAACAAGTAGGAACATGAATGTTCGATAGAGTTACATTAAGAGATATATGTGAGAACCCATACCTATCTAGTGGATGGGAGACAAGTGTAAATCTTCGAGCTGCTGGAGGTACAGGCTCAAGTGGCGGGTCAGCATCAGGAGGAGTTAAAGTGGTCTTATGTCTCGTATATACACAATACTTGGTTTGAAACGCTCAATAGGATACGGAACATCATCAAAGTAAGGAAATATAGGAGGAGTAGTAGAAGAGATCACATTAGACTGAAAAAAATAGTGATTCTCAAAGAAAATCACATTTCGAGAGGTACGAAGACGATTAGCAATAGTATCATAACATTCAAATCCGTGGTACTGTAACCTAGAAACACACACTTAACAGTTTGGGTACCAAGTTTGTGATGTTCAGTGGACGGTAAGTGAACAAAATAGGCGCACAAAAAAATATGAAGTGTGTGATAACTAAGATGAGTGTTGTAGAAACAAAAAAAATGGTGAGTTAAAGTTCAAGACTTGAGATGTTAGATTATTAATCAAATAGACAATTGTGGACATGGTCTCAACCCAAAATCGAGGGGGAATAGAAGATTTAAGTGGTAAGGCACCAGTGACATCCAACAAATATCGATTTTTACGTTCAACAACACCATTCTGTTGAGGTGTATAAGGACAAGAACGCTGTGGAATAATACCTTTGCGTTGTAAGAAGACTTGTAATTCATTTGACATATATTCTCTCCCAGAATCAAATCATAAGATTTTAATACTAGTAGATAATTTATTCTCAACATATGCCAAGAAACTTTAAAACACGGAAAAGACCTCGGTTTTAGAGTGAAGAAAATAAATCAAAGTAAACCGAATATGGTCATCAATAAATGTTACGAAATATTTGTGATTTATACGAGAGATTATAGAAAAAACACCCCAAACATTATTATGAATAATATCAAAACATTTTTTTGCATGATGACTAGAAGAAGGAAATGGTAGAGTTTTATTCTTAGTAAGTTTACATGTAGAGCAGTCAAAAAATAAAGAGGAAGACCAACTTTTATTATCAAGAATCCATGTTTCAATAGGTGAGACAAGACAAACGAATTAGGATGGTCCAAACGTTTGTGCCAGACCACATTTTGAATTATTACAGTGTTGCAAACCAAAGAGAAAATATTATGACTAAGGAAATGTATAGAAAACAATCTTTTCACTTTAGGCCCCTTCGTGATCACTTTCCCGAACCCGTGATCCTATACAAGACAACCATCACGAGAGAAATGCACGTGACAATTTTTATCTACCAATTGAACAGTTGAAATTTAACTTGATGAAAGTCCAGGAAACATAAATACATTACCAAAAGATGAATCAATATCCCCAACAGTAGTAATAGGAAGAGAATTACCATCTGCGATTTGAATATGTTATGCACCACAATAGGGTCAAACATTGTGCAAATAATCAGAAGTATCAGTCATATGATTCGAAGTCGCAGAGTCAACAAATCAAGGTTAAAGAGTATGTTTAGTCTTACCTTGAATACCCAAGGCAAAGAATGCTGAGATAATCATTTGTTACATCATTTCCGGAGTCAAGGCAATTTGATTAGAGGCTGCTAGAAGTGCTGTCATGGGATCCTGATCTGTTGGCTCTGTAGGGGAAGAGGAATGAACTGCCCTATGGAAGGCTTTGGTTGGACTATTTTCTAGTCGTGTTGGATATTCTTTAATAATGTGACCACGATGTTTGCAATAGTTGCAGAATTTTTTACTGTAATTTTGAGCAATATGCCCAAAATTCTTGCATGAATAGCACTGAACCTACTTCATATGTCTTCCTTTGAGTAGCGTAGGCAACTATTATAGAGTCTGAGGTGAGTTTGTCTTATGCCATAGTTTCTTGAGTAATTAATCGCTACTCTTCTCGAAATAATTCTCCAACACACGCCCAAAGAGGGAATTGGATCTCGGTTCAGCAAAGCCGCCCTTGTAACCTCAAATTCTAGTCTAAGTTTCATGAGAAACCAATCCCGTCGACTAGTATCATAAACTTCTTTGGGGACAAGCAGTGCCTCTTGTGGTACTTTTGTATAATGGCTGAATGTTTTGTCCATAAATTGAGAAAACCAAAATAGTATTTTTGAATTAAAGAATTACCCTAACTATAATTTGCAATGTTCAGTTTCAACTGAAAACGCTTTGCATTGTTGTTTTGATTATAAATACGTTTTTAATATTTCCACATCTCCTTGATTTTTGTAAAAGAGCGCAAATTGTTAATCATGTGTGGTTCAATAGATCCCAGAATCCAAGAAATAATCTGAGTATTTTTTGTCTCCCATGTAGCAAAACTAGTTTTGGTGTAGTAGAAGACCCATCAATATGTCCTCACAATCCTTTGCCTTTGATGTACATCCTGAATCGAAACTCTCAAATCGAATAGTTCTTTCCACTTAACTGAATAGAAAAGTTTTCTGTTGTCATAGTGATCTAAAAAAAAGAACTCAAAAGTTGTAACTTTTCAAAATGAAAACCACAATATATGATTTGGAAATAATTTCAAAATCAGAATTACTAAAATCAAAGGAGAAGATAAAATATTCGAGAGCCTCTAGGGCTGAAACAAGAAAAATACTAAAGTCTCTAGAATTCAACCAAAGATATTCGAGAGCCTTTATGGCTAGAATAAAGACAACACTATTTAGATTTTGATAGAAGGCTCTGATACCATGTCAATTTGTCTGAATTAGTTTCTCCTCTATTATTTTATATACATAGAAAATTGTACAGAAATAATTTAGGAAACTTTTTAAATTACAATCGTGATCTGTTCTCATTCATAATCTATATAACCTAATTTTGGTAATTTAATTATGTACATGGTATGATTAAACAAATTGATGGAATTCCTTGATTTTCTAATTGACTTGCAAATTGATGGAATCACTTGATTTCCGAATTAACTTGCAGATTGATGGAATTCTCTTGATTTCCGAATTAACTTGCATATTGATGGAATTCTCTTGATTTTCGAATTGACTTGTTCAATTTGATATTGATTTCTTGATTGACTCTATTGATTAAATCTCTTACTAACAACTAAAGCATAACCAAGTGACATTCCCATCCAAATAAATGTGTAATACGTAAATCTTGAAAAAGAAAGGACTTTCTCTACCCAAAAAGGGAAACAAAATTTTGCTTTGGCTCTGTCCTATCGATGATAAGAGTTCTTATGAAGTAAATGATTTTGTTACTATGCAATGCTGAGAGTTTTGGGTCGTTCATTTTCCCTGTTTAACACAATGAGGCACTTTTTCCCCCATGTTGTGTTCTACAGATAAGTGAGCAAACAGGAACAGAAATAGTGCGATATTCTAATGTTTTGGAGGAATTCTCGGATAGTTTTGTGCAGTGGGTAACCTATGGAGAGACACTATGTCATTGATCTTCATCAGCGTATTTCCGTCCTTGTTTAGCTCATCCCAGACAATGGATGACAGAGAGGACACAGAAAAATGCATGGAGATGGAAAAGAGGTGGATGCCACAATAATACAACTTCCAATTTTTTTCTCTTGCTAGACCTTATAAGGGCACTCTTGGTCCTCGTATATTGACTTGCGTCATTGCTTTGTTCGGGAAATTGGTCCAGACCTAATAGTGAAGTACAGTAGTGGACAGTCAAATTCTTTTTGGAGCTCGCCCCTTTGGTTTTTTTTTTCTTTTTTGTGTTCAAAAGTAGATGGATTGGTTAGGAAGTAGTCTTGTAAATAGATGTACACTTCTCATGGGAGCTCCAGTGTTACAAATTCAGGAAAATGATTCTTTTGATTTCATAACGTTTATTAGTGGGGTGCAGTAAAGTGATACATTCTTTAAAGCCTTTTGTGAGAAGTCCAGCTGCAAATAAGGATATTAACTTAGAGATTAGACTAAATTGGTCCAGGTAAGTCGTTTTGCCAGACGAAATTGTGAATCTTGTTGGTCATACATTAGCCTGGACATTTAGAAACTTTCCAAACATTGGATAAATTAGACTGGACCCTAGATTTTCATGTTGGTCATACAATTGTGATCTTATGCCTTCTATCCATCTTTCTTTTTTTGTGACTCCATCGTCATGCTTTCAATTGTTGGGGTTTGATGCAAATAAAAGAATTAATGAAGTAAGTTCAAGAACAAAATCATGTGCAATGCTTTTGCTCAATGTCGGTAATCTCATTCTGTATCTACCACTGTTTATCTCACATTACTATTACAGTTTCCGGTTGCATCGAACGAGGTCACGAGCAGTCCTCTTAAGTGTTTATAAGAATCCTAGGTTCTATTGTGAGACCTGGCAATGATTATGAATGTTAAAACAAAATATGAGCTTCAAAATTTCTACAGAGGCGGAAGAAACTTAGCAGTGCCAGTGGGTACTTTTTTCTAAGGTGAATATCCTATGATAAAGCAATGGAATTTTGCAGGAAATTTGCGAATTTAGTCGGGCTCAAAATGGTTATTGAATATAATAGTTTATGTATATTAAAAAAAAAAAAAGTGCAATGAAATTTGACTTCTCTTATTGCTCATCACTTTTTTTTTTTTTTTTTTCTGAATTAAGTTACCAATTTTAACGGTGGTGCACAACTTTATGTTAGAAAAAATTATTAATATAATAATAATTTAAATTTTTATGAAAAATATAATTTTATACGCAAAATTTTACTTTCTTATTAAAAAATATATAACAGATTTTATAAAAATAAATTGAGACGAGTTTAACTCCGTTAGAATTTCTCTACCTTAAATCCTATGGCAATAAGCGTAAGCACGGCAACAAAGCGTACTAATGATCAAACCCCCGAGTTGGATTTGAGGGGAAAAATGAGCTTAATAATAACCACAATTTGAAGAAATGCTCTCTAACTCAATTTTGAGTCTATTAAGTATATAAATAAGAAATTTAATTATTATCTTTTAAATATGCAATTATAAATTTATTGAGTAGGTACATTTTGTAATGGATTTAGATATTTATTTTGTATGCAATTATAAATTTATTGAGTAGTTGTAAATAAGGATTTTTTTTTTTATGTATTTTTATATATTTTTATATTTTCATCTTCATTAATTTTTAGTATGATTTCGTATCTGTTTTATTTTTGCGCAATGTAAGCAAAGAGCATGGCACAATAAATCCAAAGAGCTAGTGCCCAATTTTTTTCATAATGGGCTGGGCCCACAAATTTAATTTTTTTGGATGAAAAATTTATTACTTTTTGTCAGCAACTTTGCATATAAATCTCCATTTTTTCATATATCAATTATAAACACTGAAACGAAATGATGGAATTACTTCTTTAATATCCTCTAAGTCACAGTTTCGAGATATAAAAATAATCTCTTTACAAAATATAAAGGAAAGATTCTGTATATATACGCTCACCCTTCCCCTACTCTACACTAAATTAAAAAATATTTTGTATATCTGGTGTGTCCTTTAAACACCTGTCAAAGTATCTTTATTCACATTAGGTTATTTGGCATGTATTCAATTAGGGTATTAAAATAAAATTTGTTTTTCTTTTTCAAATTTAAAATTAGAATAGTTACAAATGCATATGAAAAATTATAAATCATATAGGTATGAGAGTTGAATTAAGGATCTTAATGTCTGATTCCGTACTAATTTTTCTCTTAAATATTTCAATCAAAATCTGTAAAGATTTCATTTTATTTTTTAAGTTATAATACTCAAAATAGATTTCATATTATCTTTTTCAAGCCAAGAAATTTGAAAATAAATACAAGGGCCTGGGCAGGTATGGTAGACCATTAAAACAGCAAAGTGGGCCGGGCTTTACAAAAGCGGTTTGGGTTAGTGCAAGGAGAAGAGTGTACCGAAGCCCAAAAGAGAGAGAAATCCTTGATCGCAATCTTGCCCGTCCACACACACACAGCTCAGGTCACAACAATGAAAAGAAGACGTCTTGGGCGGACAAACAGCTAGCCTCGACGGCAAGGGAAGGGTTTTCGCTTCCTCTACCTCACGCCTGCAATTCCAAAGCCAATCTGCCATCTCTACAATACAGGTGCCTTTCTATCTTTTCTCTCACTAAAATCTTAGATTTTCTTCCATGGCCCCGTTGTGTTTGTTATAAGGGCGCGTGGGACGAGAGTCTCTCTCTCCCTCCCTCCCTCCCTGAAACCCTAGTTTATCGGTTCGTCTGGGGTCATATTACATTTCCTTTTTATGGTTTTCATTGAAACTCGTTTGCAGAATATCTGAAAATTAAATTTCGATTGCACCGTCGTCCTGTGACGAACTAATGGGAAAGGAAGAGTTACTTTGCTTAATAAACTTGGTTTTGTATCTTAACTTTATTGTTATAAAAAGCTGAACATACCTGTTTTACATTATTTTCCATACTACATCACTTGAAATAAGAAAGGGAAAAAAAAAAAAAAAAAGAGTCTTCTTGTGGAAAAGTGGGTGTAGCAAAATTAAAACTATGGAGAATTTGGAGAACCTAAGACTCACTCTGGTTAAGGCAAGGGGACCCTCTTTCTTCTTTTCTATTCACTCGTGGTTGACCCTTTGAGTTGATTGATTCATAGAGGGGTTCGTGCTAATGTTTTCTCTGGTCTTAGAGCGGGGGAAGGATGAGATTTCTGTCTTTCATCTTCAGTCTGTTGATGATACTACTACAATGTATCTAAAGGAGCCCGGCCGCCTCAACTGTTCCCGCTGTAGTAAAAACATTATTTGATGCTAGATTGTGGTGTTTTTGATGGTTCTTTTTCTAAAAGAGGATAGCGAGGGTTTTAGAGATAAGATTGCGGTGCTTAACATATTTGCAAGAGTTTATAAGCTTCAGATTAATATGGCCAAAAGTGAGCTTCTTGGCAGTAATATGTCAAGTGAGGTTCTTGATCATTTGGTGTGGATTATTAGTTGTATGAGGACGGTGTAGCCTATCTCTTATTCAGGAGTTCCTTGGGGGGGTAATTGAAGGAGTTGTAGTTTTGGTGTCCAATTGTGGCCTATCTCTTATTCAGGAGTTCCTTGGGGAGGTAATTGAAGGAATTGTAGTTTTGGGGTCCAATTGTGGATAAGATTTGTAGGAGGCTAGATGAACAGAAGGGAGCTTTTCTTACCTTAGGTGGGCTTATTCTCTCCTATCCTTCCGGTCTATCTAGTGTTTCCCTATATTTTTAATTCTCTCTCTCTCTCTCTCTCTCTCTCTCTCTCTAGCTTTCCTATTGGGGTAGCACATACCATTGGGAAGTTGATGTCTTATTTTCTTTGGTTTGGCAGTGGGCTACCTAGGAAAGCTCATTTGGTAAGTTGGGATCAAGTTTATAAATTTGAGGGTGGGTTAGGTATCTATAGTGTTGTATCCGAGAATATTTCTTTCATAAGCAAATGCATATGGAGATTCACCTTGGAATCCAATTCTCTTTGGCATAAAGTTACAAAGAGAAAGTATGGTCTACATCAGAATGGATGGGATGCCAATGTTGGAGTGAGAGTTTTTCATTGAGTCCTTGAGTATTCATATCTCATCCTCTTGTGTCTTTCGGAGTGGGTGATAGTTCTCATGTCCATTTTTCGAAAGAGTCGTGGATTGAGGATTTGCCTTTATCTATTTCTTTCCCTCGCCTTTATAGGTGGTCTAGAATTCATTCAGCTCCTATAAAATATTTTTATACTTGGGAGGGTCATTTGATCTCTTGGAACTTTTTTTTTTTTTTAATGAAATCTTAACTATAAAGAAGTTTTGGAGTTTTCTTCCTTAATTTTTCCTTGTACAGTGAAATGAACCCTCCCATCATGCTTCAGACACTAGAATTTGGGATCTTGATGCCTTGGGTGCATTTACTTCCAAATCTTTGTTTTGTCATATTATTAGTATTTCTCAACACCCTTGTTTTCCTTTAAATGCTTTTACTTGGTCGGCAAAAGGTCCTGACAAGGTTAGAGCTTTTACTTAAGCTTATCCCGGGTGTAGTCCCCATATTTGTCTCGATTGTTGGGATTAAGGCTTAGATTATTGTTATTGTTGTTTTTTATGTTGTTTAACAGGATTAATACTAATGATCTCCAAAATAGAAGACCACCTACTGCGATCTCCCCGAACATATGTGTCATGTGCTATAACAGTTTGAGAGTAGAGATAACTTAATTTTACACTGTTCTACTGCGTGGGAGATGTAGAACCATTTATTTGCGTTGAATGATAATGTTTGGGTTTGCCCCAGAAGGCAGCAACCTTCTGGATTTGTTTCTCACGAGTTTTAAAGATTTTGGAGGGAAGGACTCTTGCTTGCTTGGGAGGTGTGCAATTACTTATATCAGCATAGTTGGAGAGAGCAGAATGCAAGGATATTAAAAATCAGACTATTAACTCATCTCTCTTCTATGGGATATATATATATATATATATATTTATATAACTTTGTGGACTCACTTCTGGAATTTATAAGGATTATAGCTTAGAAGAGTTAAAGAGAAATTGGGGGCAGTTGTGTCTTATTCCGTCATTTTTGTTTTATTTTCTTGTCACTTCTAAGAATTTTTATCTTCGAAGGTTTTTGTATATTCTTTCCTTCTTCTAATATAATTCTCTTTCTCTATCTAAGGGAAAAAAACAATAGAGAAAAAAACTTTTTGTTTTCTACTAGTTCAGGCTAATAATTGTGGTTCTCTTTTGGTATAACTTCTCATTTACTTCTTTTATTATTATTGTTATTAGTATTGTTACTTTTTTTTGTGGTGATTATTCCTTCCGCTGAATGTGATGTAGTCCATGGAAACATCTGGGAAAGGAGCTTCGTACACTTCAATTACCAAGGAAAATGTGAACAATAATTACCACTATGACAACGACTATGGCAATTCTCTTTGGGCTGGGTCGGAAGGCAAGAGTTCTAGTCCTTCTGGGTTGAGGTCCTTCAAAGAAGATCACTTGTACCCGGGTCCCTATGAATCTGAAGATTTCCTTGACGAAGGGTATGATTCTAGTGAGGATCCATCTTATACTTTGCAAAGGGTCATGCCTCCTGAGGTGAACTTGAGGAATGTATTAACAGGGATATTTGCAATTCTAACTGGCCGTAATAAAGCATCTGGAATTAGTGGCATTCAGCAATCCAATGTTTCATTTCTTGGATCTGGGAAGAATGGAGATAGTTTCTTGCACTCCTCAGTTTACATCCCAAGTGCACCACCACTTCTTGAGCCGTCTGGAGTCGATTATAGTGCTTATAAGGATGTACTGGAAGCTGATCCCCCAGAATGGCTTCCAGACAGTTCTACTTCTGTTTGCATGCAGTGCACTGCTCCCTTCACGGCCCTAACTCGTGGTAGACATCATTGTCGGTTTTGTGGGGGAATATTTTGTAGAGCATGCACAAAAGGGAGGTGCTTGTTACCTATCAAGTTCAGGGAGAGGAATCCACAGAGGGTTTGTGACACCTGCTATGATAGGCTTGATCCTTTGCAGGGCATACTAATTAATTCTCTTAGCAATGCTGTTCAAGTTGCAAAGCATGATGTAATAGATTGGACATGCACAAGAGGGTGGCTAAATCTTCCAGTTGGTTTGTCCATGGAAGATGAGATATACAAGGCTTCAATTTCCTTGAGGAGCTACTGTCAGGTATACACTTTAAACTTAATTATGTTTCATTTAGAGGGAGTTGGCTTTATGATCACAAGGTATTTACTTCTACTGCTTTGTGCTTCATCCCTCCATAAAGTTTTGTGGTGTTTAAAGCCCTGAATCCAGCTTGTATACTAATTTTTGGAGTTAGGGTTACAGACTCCTATATATCTATGCATAAAAAAGAATTGTGTTTCACCATAGGGGGGCCTTCTAATTTATCCTCTCATACTACTTACTACTGGTATTTTTCTTATTTTATAATTTGATTTCTTTTTTTCTTCCCTGGTCAAGTCCAAGTTAATTCACTGGACATAGCACTTATCTAGTTGTATCAAGCACGTTTGTGGATGTTGAGAATGGAGGACAAACAATATTCTTATGACAATTGGCGAGAGAGGAGGGGAAGAAAGAGGTTAGATGGTGTCCTTGAGAGGTTACACAGTGAAAGGTTGTTTGAGAGATTATATGATGAAAGGTGCATGTTAGTAGCACATGGCACAATCTATTTATACAACAAAGAATATACTGACAATTAAATACAACAAATTCCTCTGAACATTAACTCTTAACTATTTCCTATTGTAGCTATTCATATTCCTTATTAGTCTTAATACTATATTAACTCTCTCTTATTTTCAACACATTCTCTAACATTCTACTGCTATTTCCAACATGGGATAAAATTATCTAGTTTTGTGCTTTCTAGGTTTCTTTATTGGTTGTGTATTTAGTAAGAGATTATAGTATGATGGTTCTTCAGGTATTTTCCTGTTATAATCAATATTATTTGTATGCCTCTTATTGTTGGCCGATTTTTTCTTTTCATTTATAGGGTTCCTTGATCACATAGCTAGATTAAATACACAAACATGTATTTTCTATTTTACTTATATTCTTACTGCTTCAATGCCACCTATTCATTTGTCGACTCAATAAGAATCTGATTTGCTAATAGCACAAGATTATGAAGTCCTAATCGATTTCCTTTTTTTTTTTTCACATATATACTTTGAAATTTCTACCTCCCAGTTATTTAGTGAACTGACTATTGAAATTTTAATTAAATGGTATTCGAGTTGAAAAAAAATATAATTGAGTCAAACCAATATATTTTACATGAAAAATACAGTCAATACTTATAATTCTTGATGCAAATTATTATTTTATCCCAAATTTTGATGTTTCATGTGTAAAGCTCATGCATTAAAGCTAGTTGAGAAAAGTGGAATATGTGGCTGACATCTCTTTCTAATATGGTTCTTGTCATGGATAGGCTGCCAGATTGAATCCTGAGAGATCGATACCCTTTGCAGTTATGAAAGGAGCAAGAGGGCTGGCAATTTTAACAGTTGCTAAAGCAGGTGCACTGGTTTCTTATAAACTCGGTACTGGTTTAGTTATTGCTCGCCGTTCAGATGGATCATGGTCTGCACCATCAGCCTTACTGTCCGTCGGTTTGGGATGGGGTGCTCAGGTAACATTCTGTGGTCAATTAGATCTCCATAGATATTTTCTGTATCTGGCTGTTTTGTAACTTTCAAATCTCTGAACCTAAGCCTTTTGCTTTTCCCTTTTCTGGGTTGTAATTAAGCTTGATACTAGGGACACTAATAGGGCAGAGCAGGTTTCTTCCTTGAATGCTTGTCTCCATTATTTGTTTTTTGAAAAATCGAAGCAGAGAGGAATTGTTATCTCTACTTTAATATTACTGTTGGTTGGGATTTAAACAAATGTTGAAAAATGATAATGAGAAAATGCAGTGGCTTAGGAGAGGAAGCAAAATTGTGGTCTTTCAAGTAAAAGCACTTCCAACCCTTAGGAATGAAGTTTTTTGTTGATTTTGGGGATGATTTTCCTTTGTAAGTCAATATGGAAAATTTATGCTACACCAAAAGTGGCTTGTTTTGCTTGAGAAAGTATCTTGGAAAATATGTAACAAAAATACCTCCAAAAAATAGGGTTTACTTTTGTAAATAGTGTTCTTTGTAAGGGGTGAGTAGGAGGAAATTTGTTGACTTAATTCCTTAAGCCAGTTTTTTATTGGTTTGACGGAAAAGAATCCAAGAATTTTGAAAGGTCTAGAAAGATCCTTGGTCTCGTGTGTTGATGTCTCATATCTCCTTTTTTTAGTCCTCTAGTTTTTTATTCTTTCATTTATTTATTGAGAATTTTGTAGATTCTTTGTTGATCCAATAAATTGTACAAGAAAGGTGAGGAGTTTGGCTTGTTCAGTGGTGGTGATCTTTTGCTTTTCTTTTTCCGCACAGGTTTGATTTCAAGGTTTTCATGTGGATGTGTTTGGATTTTTTTTTTTTCTTTTGGGGGAGGGGAGTTCTGATTGTCATAAAGATCTTTTATGAAGATTTGGATTTAAAAACAGCCATTAGTAAAATGTGCTTTTAGAGGTTGTTAGCATAACATGATTCAGGCAATGTGTTCCTCAAAATTGATGATTTCTTTTCTTTTTCTTTCTTTATTTTTTTTCCCTGGGTTCTCTGATGCTACAGATTGGGGGTGAGCTCATGGACTTCATCATTGTGCTTCATGATTCTAGAGCAGTGAAAACCTTTTGCAGTCGCATGCATTTTTCTCTTGGTGCTGGTTGCAGCGCTGCAGCAGGACCTATAGGGAGAGTACTGGAAGCAGATCTTCGGGCTGGAGATAAAGGTTCAGGCATGTGCTATACGTACAGCTGTAGTAAAGGTATTGAAATTTATCTATCAGTTATACCATGAGAGAGAGAGAGAGAGAGAGAGAGAGAGAGAGAGTAGCTTCCAAGTGAAGTACAGTTTGCCAATACATGGTGATGGAAACAATGTTGAGGGTCCTTTTTCATGATTGTTTCCTTCATCTTGGCATTTCATCTTCTTCTTTTAGCTCTTCATGATTCTTTTTCTCATTTGGCTCTTCTTGTGCAAGAGATTTTCATTCTTTGTGTATGGTCTGACTTATTTTGCATTGTCCTTTTTAGGATGAGTTGTATGGGGTTGTTGGGATCAAGGTTATAATTTGGTTTCTACCTAGAATCATCTGATGGGATTCTCAAAGTTGGATCATAGAATCGGATCATGGATCATATGATTCTATTTTAATAATTATTAAGCCTGTTTGGGCCATAGACACTAATGTGTAGGGTACATCCTATAATGATTGGTTTCCCTTTCTTAAGGATCAGGTTTTTTGTTTTCAAAATCTTAGACGCAAGACCTATGCTTTTGCGACTTCATATCATTTCCTTATCCTTTTGGGGTCCAACCAACACATTGACTAGGGCCCACTCCTTTTAAATTTGAGAAGTGAGAAAATATTTCTTTCTCATACACGTATTCAATAGGTGGTAAAGGATTGCTAGAGAGAGACTCTGCTGGATGGGTGGAGTTCTCAATGAAGCTTTTGTCTCTAAAGGAGCCCTTAAAAGTGTGGGACAAAGAAATTTTTGGGGGGATGTTTGAAAATGAACAATATCCTTCATAGGCGACTTTTCGGACTATATTCAAAGAGAGTGTGAGCAATGAATTTAAGGAAATTCTCTTAAAGGGGGAGATAGTTGAAGACAAGAATGAAGTGAGTGAAGGGGAGTGATTGAGCAATGAATTAGCAGGAGGAGCTTGATTATAGAGTTAGGCGATGATACAGGTAGTCATTAATATGACCACCCTTTTGAGCTTCATATCACTTGGTGAGATATATATTCTTAGGTTTATGGTTATTCCTATGATTGAAGGGCTTACTGGCCCCTGATTCGGAAATCTGGTATATTAATTGGAGAGTCTCTTTGATATGGATGGGTATCAATGAGAGTTCTCAGGTTTAATAAGAAGAAAACGTTGGTTTCACATGATCTTACCATGGCTTTTTTCTGGGACTTTTGGGATGCTATATGTGATAATCTGTTAAAGTTGTCCGCAAGTTCTTCAATAATGTTGTGGTTGCTATAAGGATGAAGCCCACCTTCGATAATGTTGAAGTGCTCCTTCTAGATAAGAGACTTCAGACCAGCAGTCTTACCACTGGCCTTTATTTGATTGTGGCTAAAGTTTTTGGCAAATTGGTTGTTTAGATGCTTAATGAAACTATCTCATTTATTTTTAAAGGAGGTACACCAGAGGTAGATAGATTTTAGTTGCTACTTAGGTAGCTAATAGGATGGTGGATTATGTAAAGAAAAATGATAAGAGGGTAGTTCTCAAATTGGACTTTGAGAGTGACAATGGTAGGGTTGGTTGGACTTTCTTGAGCCATGTTATGGTGGCTTATAGGTTATTGTTAATGGGAACCAAGACCCTTATTTTAGCTTCTAATGCAATGACAGAGAAAGAAAACCCCTAATACCTTTCCTTTTCTCTTACATTGGCCCTCTTAGCGGATTGATATTGAGAGGGATTGAAATGAATACTAGTGTTATGGTCAGAAGCTAGTTTACTGAATGATACTTCTGCTGATTAATAAGAAAAGGGAGCGGCTAAAATGTTCCACCTTTTTTTTTTTTTGGGGGGGGGGGGGTTAAGGGGTTAATGCTACAGGTATATTATTTTGGGACCTAGTCCGAAGATTAATAAGCGGTTGGATTGAAGCATCAAATTTCCATATTGTTTTGACAATTTGGGACCAATGTCATTCGGAAGTTGTAAAGTGAGATATTGTGGTTTTTGCTAAAAAGCTATTAAGAATCTGTTTACTCATTTCACAAACCCATGCATAGGATGCCAAAAGACGAGGGGTTTTTTTTTTTTTTGTGTCTAGAGCATAGGAATGACTTAATATGACAATGTAGTTATTTTACAACCTATGGGTATGGAGATTTAGTACTGGTTTGAAGAAACTGAAAAATCTAGAACCATAAAAACAGAGCAGGATATTTTAATTGAAAGAGCATTTATGTTATTCAATTTATTTTCTCTTTATTTATTTTACTATTTGTTTATAAAAACATGTGAAGGACATGAATGAATGCTAACTGCAACCCTAAACGGTAGTCCAAGCATCCAATTAAGCCTACACCTACATTTCACCCACTTGTACCACAAATCATGACATTGGTAAGGTTGGTTTAGAGTTGCATTTTTTTCGTCTACTTTGTGATTAACACACATCTAACTGTTACAAAAAGCTGATACCGATTTTTCTTGCAACCTGGAGCAGGTGCATTTGTGGGAGTATCACTTGAAGGGAACATTGTTGCAACAAGAATGGATACTAACTTGCGCTTCTATGGAGATCCCTATCTCACTACAGTTGACATACTTCTTGGGACAGTGGATAGACCAAAGGCTGCCGAACCCTTGTATGCTGCCCTAGAAGACCTATATATCAAGTTACGCAGTTGATGCACTCCACATGGCATATGACATCTTTGTCCAGCAAATTTAATTTACTTGGAAGTTGTATGTACATGGCGATTGCTTTGTTGCACAAGTCGGTTCAGGCTGTGAAACAAACTCCTTGTCTATAAAACTGAAGCTGTACAGTATAAAGTTGGTTGATTTAATTTCTTTAAAAAAGAATCGGGTGGACCAATTAAGGATGCATCTAATTGTGTCTCCACGGTTGTCGCTGTGCGCTACTGGATGCACGCTCTGTGATGGTTAGTGGGTGATTGTTGTGTATATAATACATTTATAGATAGAAAATCAAAGTCAAAATTAATGAGGGATTGCTCTTTCCTTCACTTCTCTTTCTCCCAACCACCACTGCCACTGATCGATATCATTTTTTATTTTTTTTTTTATGGGGGGGCCCATAAGGCAATTCTTTGAGACAATTCCTAAAATAGTGATAATTTAAATAAAAATTAAAAAATAGGGTGTTTTTTTTTGTTCCTGAAGTAAGATTTCGCACTCTATGAACGTGATA
The DNA here is from genome assembly GCA_037126225.1 of Dillenia turbinata. NCBI lineage: Eukaryota > Viridiplantae > Streptophyta > Magnoliopsida > Dilleniales > Dilleniaceae > Dillenia > Dillenia turbinata. The sequence goes on along the minus strand of JBAMMX010000004.1, from coordinate 870,675 downwards.
TAGGCTTAACCCACCTTCACAAAAAAAGAAGAAAAAAAAATTTAAGGTTGCGCGGTTTGGGAGCGCGCAAGCTGTTGTGCAAGTAACGAATTCAAATTCCCCCCTCTTATATTTTTTTTTGGGATGAGTCCACTTAATTGCATGTGATTACATTAGATTGACCCTTGATTCTCCTGCAATTTCAATTCACTTCCCATGTAGTAGCAGTTTTTGCTGGCTTTGCCCCTCTTGCCCACTCTGATTTGCTCCATTTAGGTTTTCCGTGAATTGACATATTGCGTCTCTTTTTCTTCTCCTCTTGAAATCCCTCTCAAAATGTAGGATGGAATTACAATTGAATTAAAGAACAAATCGTCTTTCACCCAAAATGAAACCAAATCAAAATCATCCCCGCCCCCCTTGTTAAGAGCAGCATCCAAAAACCCAAAATGGGCAAAGATTGCATCACCTCTCTTAACTTCAAACCATTATCTCTCCATCCAAATTAAATTAATGTTACAAATCTCCAGCCTCATTTAAAAAAAAAATGTTTCATCAATTTATCGCAAAAAAAAAAAAATGAAGGTAAAATTTCTAGAAAATGGCCGCCTTTTATTATTTCCCATTCTCAACTTTAATTCTCTCTCTCTCTCTTTCGTGATTTGTGTTTTGCGGGTCTCTCTCTACACTTAACGTTATATCACATCCAGCATCATCCAAAATTAATCAGATGTTCGATAAGAGGGAGCAACTTCTTTAGGTGCTTTTGCTTTAAATTCCGCAGTGCCTCTCTTTCCATCTCCCAAATCAATCACTGCTTCCTATCCTCACGCCTTAATAGAGCGGACCTGAATGAGAGACATAATGTGCCTACCATCTCAAAGGAGAAAAAGAACAAAAAGAAGATTCCTATGCAGCATGCAGAAACGAGTCAAAAATCTTTGCAAACTCCGGAGGAGCTGTGAGACAGAAGATTCACTCATTCATTAAGAGGAATATATATTCTTGTTGCTTCAACATATGAAGAGCTTGATGTCACAAAGAAAAGCTACAAATTGGGAAGTGACCGGCTACAATCAACTAGTCCTTGACATCAGTTACACCACCCACAGAAATCTGAAATCGTGCTTCTGCTTCTGCCAAACATGGAGAACTTATTACTTTGCATATGCGCTCCTCCCCTCTGCCCTTTCGGAGAGCTAGCCTGTCAATGAATTGTCAAAGTATTTAATCTTTTCCTTCCTTTCTAATTTTGGTCTTTTCTTGTTTTACTGGGTTCGCATGTTGCTATAATAATAATAATAATAATAATAATAATAATAATAATAAAAAGAGACATGAAAAACCTTGTTGTAGACGCATGAGCCATAATGTTACCCCCAATAGGTTTGATTTGAGGGCCGGCAAAGAGCGCAGAGCCATCGACTTGGGAAACAACTTGGTTTGTAATAACAACTGCCACTCCAAACTAGAAATGCATAAAGCCAATGAAATGGTTATAAGAAGCAAGGAGAGAAGGGGGAAAAAAAGGCCTAGGATCATTGGCTGATATTACAGTGACTTATGTGCAGGTAAACATGCGGTGACTAAACAAGGATCTGAATCAGGAAAAAGCAAAAAACATTTCTCTTTCTCTTTTGCATTTTTTTTTGTGTTTCCACCCAGTTCCAAAACATTTGACCCGTAACCAGTAGCTTTCTCATCATAAGTACAGCAGGTGTGGTAGAACAAAATTATGTCAAAAGGAATAAAACACAAGATTCTACCTCATCTGCTAACTTTTGAAGGCTTCTTAGAAACTTTGCAAGGTGCATTTGCCTGGCTGACAGCTCGCCCCTTCCAGAGAAATCTGTTCTGTAAAGAGCTGTGGCACTATCCACTATCATAAGAGCAAACCTGTAAGAGAAATGATCATTTGGAGAATCCAAACCTGTCCTTTCAACCTGGATCCCATTACTAAAATCAATTAACATGTACATCATAAGATGGCCTAGATGTTGGCAGGGGTAAAAAAAGTTAAGAAACTAACTTGAAGTTGCAAATATGTTCAATTTAATGGCACCCTTAAATCTGTCTTTAATACTTACTGCATATAAAGAATTTATCACTCATTGTATGATGCTGTGTGATTTTACACTTCATAGTTTCCTCTATGGTCAATATTTTGAATTGACATACAAAATATAGATGGGGATTTTTTTTCCCTTTCAATTACATATTTTGGGTGAACTGGGCTATAATTCTTCCTTGCAGGCTGTGATCTGCAGATACAGCAGGTAATGATGTGATCCAGCACAAACATATATTGCTGAATATGGACCTCGGTAGCATTCTTAACAAGAAATTTCCGCAGTGAAACTGGTTTTCATGTGAAAAATCTATGGGGCCCCATTCGTTCATTTCTTGTTATTGTGAGGTTTATGTGGGAAATCATATCGGCGAAAGAGAACATATTACTCCGAATTTCATCCAATCTCTTGTAACCTATCAATTATTAATTTCAAGGTTTACACGCTACATGTTCTCAGTACATGTCCATATTATTACTAGAAAGCCATATCTTGCAGTTCCACAGAGAATGCTCACCTTTTGAAATAGCAATCAACATAAAGTAAAGAAGGTTGGGCGGACCAAAGAAACTAGGTGAAAGATAAAGCAAAGGAAACCTAAAAAGTCAACAGAAATACCTGGTTTCAATCATCATGGAAGCGGCTTCAAGCAAAAGACGTGATTGGTGGTCTGTGTTATATGCTCTAGCATAGGCCACATTTTCCAAGACATCCTCGCCATTCAGTCCAAATCTGCAGCAGCCAGTTGTAATCAATAAAGAATGGTGTACGAATGGGCCACACGGTAGTTGTGCATAAGGTAAGTTGTAAAAGACCTGTCAGCTATCTGTAAGAGTCTCTGAGGTCTGAATGTGCCCTCAGCATCTATGTACATTGCTTTCCCCTCACCACCCCCTTGCTCAAGTGGAAGCTGGTCGATAGCACCAAAATTAGAAAGCAAACCATGATTTTGCAAAAGGAAACCAATAATACATGTGCAACAGTCTCTCTGAACTCCAGACCCCAATGACCAGCACCATAATGATGAGAGAATTGATGGAACAGTTACCACTAAGAAAGGAACCACAATCACCCTTACTTGGCAAGTAACACACAGTGTGTGACACAACTGAGTCTTTCCAGAGCGAAACTCGCCATATATTTCAGTTATGGATCCTGTTTCGATTCCCCCTGTCACAGAAGTTTAAAAAAAATCTGGGTATTCAGCTTGGGTTCTTTCTTTATTTTTAATGAATCAAGGAGTGAATAAATAATGCTAGAAAGCAACAAATTGATTTTGGAAACAAATTTCTTGAAAACGGGTTTGGCTCCGGCAAGGCTACCTTCTAAAATCTGGTCAAGTTCTTTTGATCCAGAAGTAATCTGAATGATCTCAAGCCTCTGGGCGTGGAGTTGGTTAGCACTTGTAAAACCCAGAGGAACCAGTTTGGAAGCTGTCAAACGAATTAACAGGTCAAGATCAAGAAGAACCTAAATGATCAATCAATATAAGTGCAGGGACCAAGTGAGACCTGCTTCAATGATCTTGTCAACTTTGGCTTCACTGATTCCCTTGATCTGCAGAAGATCTTTCCTTGAGGCATATGCGACTGATTCAACCGTGTAAAGCCCAGCATCTTTAAGCTTCTTTACATCCACAGCAGCAATCCCTGATGCCTGTGAAAACAAAGCAGGCGGTCTTGAATTTTATTAAACCCATTGCTAAAGTATTGAGGCCCCTTCTCTCTAATTGATACAAAGAACATGGGACATCGATTAAAACGGGATCTGGGTTATCGTATTTCGACATAATTAAGGAAAATTTATCTTGGGTTTTACAGAAAGAACAAAAAATATCCAATCTTGGAGGAAATTATTTAATTTTTTGTGGGGTTGTGGGTACGTATGAAAGGAAAACAAGGGAAGATGAAGACATCACATCAAAATCAAAACCCATGACGATTAAAATAGGGTGTTTGGGATGCCATACCTAGACAAGTTGTGTTATTTGGGAATGGAATCGAAGATTTGAGAAATGGTACCTGCAGCTGTTCTACGGGAAAGGGGCCTTGCTGCTGCTGTATCTCTTCCATTTCTTCCGCCATCTTCTGCCTTCTATTCTGTCCCACCTCCATCGCTCACGCCGACCTAAAGAAATCCAACACAGAGAGAGAGGAGGGGAGAGAGAAAGAGAGAGGCTTTCCAGAGGCGCCAAAAAGAACTTCGACTTCCGCGTCGAGGTTCAAATTTTGCCAGCGGCGGGCCAATGTTATGCTTTCCCCTTCTGGAAAAAACTCACCGAATCAAATGACCAAGATATCCCTCAGCGCTAGGTTGCCTTTATTTGTTAATTAATACTCATTTCTTAAAAATATATATATATTTTTATATATTTATATATGTATATAAAATAAAACTTAAGTAGTGTTTGTCACCTTGGCAAAAATATTAAGAGGAAAATGTTATTGGGGGAAAGGACACTTTATTTGGTATTTCGATTATGTTTGACTTATCTTTTTTTTTTTTATGGTTAAAGTTATTATTTTTAACTTATAAATTCAAGTGAGAAATAATTATTTTAAAATTTAAGTGAGAAACTATTTGTTAAGTTTATTTAAAAAAATTCTTTTTAAATAATTGTGTAATGGAACAATTTATATAAGTTTTAATATTTAATAAAATTATAATAAAAGATAATTGATATTAAAGTTTCATAAATAATATATAAAATAAATAGTTTTATAAATAATTCTAAAATATTCAAAATAGTTAAGGTTCCTAAATTTTTAAGAGGACAATTTCTTAAATAGTTAAATTAAATATATATATGATAAAATATTTTTTGAGTTTATTTTAATATTTTTAAAATATTCATAAATTTTTAATTTTTTTGGTTTGAAATAGTTAGGAAATAATTTTGTCAGCTCACATTTTTAATAATTAAAGAAAAACCACATTAGATGGGAAGAAACTTCTCTCAAAATCTTTTTTTTTTATTTTTTCTTAAAAAATCCAAAAACTTAAAAAAAATATATGTCAAACAGGTATTTCATTAATCACTTGTTATATATTTATTTTGTGAAATATTAATCTTTGCATATCTTATTCCATCAAGAAATTTTCATTTTATGAGTAAAAATCATTATTTCTAACTTTAAAACTGAATCGTTAAAATTTCAACCATGCTCTAATAGTAAGCACATTAATGTGCCACAATATTCATGAGTCAACTATAAATTTTATACGGTAAGATTTTAATTACCATAATATTATAATAAAACTTTGTTTTTACATAATAAATTTTAAATTTTTCACTAAAAGTTTTTCATGTTAATTGAAATCGATTACAAATAGAATAAAATTAAAAAAGTAGGGGTAAATCAAGGCGAACTATGAAAAGTTAGAAGTTATTGGTCAACCATGTCAACAAGAATGAGTTTGTCGGCTAAGGTTAAACACGTGATATCCCAAAAATAAAGCAGCTTCTCATGGAAGATTTGAAAGATTTAATTTTGCTCCTCATACGTTGATTAGGCCCACCTCGGATCATGGCCCTGAAAAGCATCGAGGTCGGACGTGGCACTATTTTCTTGGTGCAAACGCATTTTTTTCATGCAATCAGCCCCAGCTGGTGGGTGCTGCATCAATCCTAAAGTTTCTTCTCTCGACGGTCGACACCCTTCTGATAAAGAGCGAAGCTCCATATGGCAACAATATTGAGAAAGCAATGCAGAAATCATCCTCCTGTCAAAAACATGTCCACATCGACACTTTCCATATAAAAAGAAAAAAATTCAGATGCATTATTTCATAAAACATCAGAAATTAGTAACCATTTCGAATTTAATTATTAGTGTTCATTCGTGATCACCCGGAGAACATGAGATTGGAGGGTTAAACAATTGAATTTGAACACAACTCTCTGTTACAAAGAAAAATTTTTCAATATGTGGTGATGGACTAATGAGTCCTCCTATATATGAACACCCACAGGACATTTTGTTGATGGACATTGTTACAGAAAACAATGCACTATTGCATTTGAAGAAGACATAATTTGCGGACACAAACCAAAAAAATAAAAAAAATAAAAAAAATAAAATTAAAATGATAGCTGATTGCAAAAGTTTTAACCCAAACAACATCAGATTTTCTGCGGGCAGCTGCTCCACAACAGGCATGCTATTAGAATGAACCTAGTGAATGGCCAGTTCTCACAGGCTATGACTACCATTTGTTTTGGGAGTTCACTTGGAGGGGGCGGTGTTTTGTGGTTGTGAAACCTAAATCGACTGAAAATCTATTTACTCAGGCGTTGAAAGGCAGAAGAAGTAGGGCCTTAATAATATTGTGCCCCTGCACCAGATGAGATACAATACAGATCCTGGTTATATGGGTGCTGGCCTCTGAGTAGACCATACTTTGTCCCTATTTCAGGAGGGTTTAGTTCTTTCAGGAATTTCTCTAATTCCCCGCTTCTGCCGCAACCCTGCAGGGGCCGCGCTTACAATATTTGCTGATCAACTCAACAAAGCTCTTGTCCCAAATAAGTTGAGACCTTGTGAGGCAGATTTGTTGGGGGCAGTTGTCTCATCGTGAAAAGATGCTTATCAAGTTATTAAATGATAAGGTGGTTCCACAAATTCATCCAAATACACTAAATTTTCACAGATCATCACAAGTGGGTATTGTGCTTGCAATTTCTTCAGCAGCTGATTAATGGAAAACTTATTGCTAGAAAACCATCCACAATAGAAAATATACACAAGCCTTTCAAAAAGGAAAATAAATATGTAATTGGCTGTATACCTAAAATGTTGATTATGAACTCTTATGGGAGCTACCATCTTCAGTCCTCTCATCTGTAAGAAAACTCCCAGCAACACTGTACCGCTGGTTTGAGAATCCCGGATCTTCATCAGCCTGAAAGAAAAATGAGCCAAACGGTGATTGCCCTTCTCTCATCTTCTTTAAATCATCATCAATGTCACTGTAATCCAAATTTTGTAGAATGTGAGGAAGGCGCGTCGAACAACTTTTTCCAAGCTTACTTCCCATCTCTATATCAACCTTTTCGTTTGTGCTCCCCATTTGTTTGCTGAAATTTGAATTCACAGATCCTGAAAGTGTATCTTCATCTTCAATAACCAGTTCGCGGAAATTGATTAATGAAGTTGGAATTGCAGAGAAAAGGATTTCTTTAAGGTTTCTTGGCACTCCCTTATCAAATAGGTTTTCCTTTTTATCATAACGGTTTCGGAAGTTCTCGTAAGTAGTCTGTGCAACAGAATGTCAGAATTAGAGTCCCATTATTTATGCAGATACAAGATGACCTGGTGTTTAAAATCTTCTAAAATAATAAATATTATATATATGTGTGTGTGTGTGTGTGTATATATATATATATATATAGAGAGAGAGAGAGAGAGAGAGAATCATGTGTGTGTATGTGCATCAATCTGGCTGCAGGAGTCTATCTGACTAACATCTCAGCACGCATCAAGAAGTTATTGTAAGACATATATATGAGCACAAAACTAAGTAACCATCTTCATACTCATATTCAGATTTTATGACAGGAGAAAAATACTATGAGAAAAACAATTTACCTGGTTGGTGCAAATCAAATAAAAGTGGAAGACAGTAAGCCCGCCAACAAACCAGACTGCAATGAAGCAGTATACAAGAAGAATCACTGAGACAATATCTTTTCCCAAAGCATGCCATACGTTTCCCTCATGCCGAAGAATGTTGATCCATGTAAAGACATGGACATATATGCACAATGTGGTTGAAAGCAATATGAACATAATGAAAAATTGGTAGTTGCGCTGCAACAGTAGATGATGCCAGTCAGGGTCTCGCAAAGGGAAAGTCAAAAAATGCAAAATGAGTGACTCATATGCAATGATGCACAGACGTAAAGTACCCTGCTAAAATTGTTGTGAGAAAAATGAGGTTGACTCTTCTGTGCAATTTGGCCTATGTGTAAACTCATCTGTAAGTTGATATGACATGCAATGCAAGTTTATTTTTCTTGTTCTCAGAGAATATAAATCTTACAGAAGGTCATTGCCACTACTAAAAGTACTAAACACAATTGTTGAGTGCATTACATAGAGTAGCCGGGTCTAGTGCTAGTCAAGTCATAGCATTAGCAATTCCTGAAATCTTGACAATTTTTTAGTTATCGAAGTGTAATTCATCAAACATTTTATATTGATATCAAGTCCTCTAGGCCATATCTAAGTGAAACACAAAATAGAACAAATGAAGATTTAGTTCACTGGAATTTTCTTTGTGGGGAATCTGGGGTGGAGGCGGGGTGGGGATGGGCTGCATGCACACCTTCAAAGGAAGATGTGATTCATTGTGCATCATACAAAAAGCATGTACCCATTGTAAGTATTACGTTAATGGTATGAAATGAACAGCTTTTAGATTGAGGGCTTGGGTAAAAGCATAAGCATGTATCGCAGTGAACAACTTACTACTCCAATGCATTGACCAACCCAGGGGCAATGATGATCAAACTTCTGCACACAGTTGTTGCAGATTGAGCAGTGAGAAGCACGTGGTGGACGATAAAGCAAACATGTATCGCAGTACTTCACTTTGATTGTGTGCCCATTGATCTTCATATCCTTTGTTCGAGGTAGCTTCAGATTAGCCATTTTAGCACTAACCCACTCCATAGATGGTGTAGCTATATCGAACTCGTCATCTGATTCTGGTGGTCTTTTACTCCTTGGTATTATTCCGGGATCTCTACTAGAAGTTAAAAAGAGAAAGATCAAATCCTGCACATATACCAAGAAGAAAAATCTCATCACTAGTCATAAATTTACACTAGCAATAAAGGGGGGGGGGAGGAAGAAGAAGAAGATGGGCAAGTCATCTCACTTACCAAAAGTGTAATTATCAACCCAATAATGGAAGGAAGATAGCCATAAGGTGGATCTTCTTCTTTGGCCGTCAAGAACATTTTTAAACAAAAAATCATTGCAGGTACTCCTATAAGGGATGATGATAGAAAAACTGATGATCCATCTGGGCCAAAGATCAGCCTCCCACCACAAAAGAATTTCTAGCATAACAAAATTGAAGAGAAAATAGAACATCATGATTGCATTACTAAAAATGACGTATTTTGGTTCAACCCAAGTACATAAAACTAGAAAATAGGTTTTTGGGAAAAGAAAATGACAAAAAGAGAAGGAAATCACAAATGGAGAAAGGGAACATTTCATTTGTAAGAATTTTGAAAGACTATTTGTGTGATGTGCAAGTTTGTTAGTCAGATTCTGTAGGGTGTGGCTAATTGGAGTTTACCAAGAAGACGGTAGCTTGGTAGGGGCTTATGAGGGAGGATAACAGTCAACCATTGGTAGCTAGTGTTGGCTTAGCTTGATTGCAATGGATTGATTGCAAATCCCTATGAAGGCTTAGGTTCTATCAGACAACTAGCCGGCGTTGAAGAGTACATCACCGACTTCGTGGCACGTGCGGCTTTGGTGAAGGGCCTCAACAACCAACTCTATTTAGGGTTGTTCTTGAATGGCCTCAAGGAGGAAATTAGGGTTAGGATATGCAGCCATGAAACCTTGAATCTCTTTCAAATGCGTACTATTATAAAGAAAGGAAAATCAGTACAGCAATTTCTAATCTGCGGGAAAGACAGGACTGCTGATGAGGCCACATGATTGGACCAATTGGACTTCCAGTTGCAGTTTCCAAATTTCAGCCTTGGGGACAAGGCTGTAGTTCCAGAAGGAGGCAATGTTATGGCGGGGGCATAAAGGAACAAGTGGCAGATGATGTGGCACCAGGGAGGCATAATGAGGTGGCTTCAAGAGTGCTGAAGGTCTATCACCGAAGAGGAAAGAAGGAAAGTGTGATGGGAATATTGGAATAACAAGCTCAACGGCATGAAGAATAGAATCTAAGGGGTTGTTATGTAAGGAGGGAATATAAAATGTAAGGGGACTGGAAGGGTAAGGGGAGGAAGTAAGTGTAATTCGGCTATATGCTGGGACAGGCTTGCTATGACAGCAAGAGGTATTTCTTTCTGTAATCAAATCTGAGATTCATCAATGAAAAGTGAATTCTAGTTGTTTATCCTTCAAACTCCTCTTTTCTAGTATACTTGAATATCCATACTACCCCTTAATTGAATGTAACACAATGTTAATGGGAGGTGACGTCTTTTGTGTTATGATTGTGGGTTAGTTTAGATTTGAGCAACAGTGATATTTAGATGTGGGAATGGTTATGATGAACGCCCGTGAGAAAATTTTGTTATTTCATTAGTTATAACAATTGAATGGAAAGGAATAGTAATGGTTATAAACGATTATAGAAATTTTGGTCGAACCACATGAAATATCTTATATTTGATTGTTTAATTTATGTTTATCATGTATGCATATTATTAATAGTAGCAATATCTGATTCTTCAAAAAAAAATATGAATGTTGTGACTTCTAATACATGAAAAAGGTGGTTGTCCTTAGTATCTAATACATAAAAAAATAAATTTGGTCGGAAGCTTTGCAATGAATACTTAACTCATCTAGGAGAAGAGCACAAAAAAGGAAAAAGCTTTGCTTTTTCTTTTTTTAGACAATAGATAATATAAATAATTCTCGGATATTTAGTTGATACTTGAGGGATATGTGATGTAAACATTTTTGTGATAATTACATTAAGTAATTGTGTTAGTGATGTAGATAGATACACTCAACATTTACAATGTAATATTCAAATGAACAAGCTCCTCTTTCAAGCTCCTCTTTTCTTTTCTTTTCTTTTTCTTTTTGTTTTTCTCCTTCATTTTCCTTGAACTGTATCCCTTAATGATCCTTCAAGTCCTCAAATCTACTATAACATATCTTCAATGCCGTCATATCTCCCTAGTCCTACTGTATTTTCTACTGCATTTTAGTTAGGATGATTTATTGTTGCAAATAAAAATATAGCAGATCCAGATAGGGCTTAAGAATGATTAATACCCAATTGCACAAATTAATCCATTTGATCACGAAATAAGCATAAACATGCAAGCTTGCTCCTAAATACTAATCCAATTTAGCACAATATCTGACAATTACTCTTAAATAAAACCAAATCTTTGTCTAAAGGGGTGTTAAGAGGGGTAAGAGAAAAGTTCTAAATCATCATCGTCATTCTTCCCAAAACCTTTGTAGACCTAAAATAATGCAGTTTAAATCAAAAACCTAGGATAACCATGTTTTATCTCAATAAATTGGTTCAGGAGAAATCAAATTGGGGTCACGACATAGGAGGGATGGAAAACTTACATTATTTCCCTTCCAAACTTTATAGAGCCTCATGCGTTGGGGTCGGGGTGTTGGGGACAAGGTGGCGGAGTAACGTTCTGGATTTGCATTTGGATTCATTTTCTCCATGGGTCGACGCGGTGGAGGAGGCTGTTCCCCCCACTCCCTCTCTCCCTTTAGTTTCTCTCTCTATAGGATCCAAACCAGCTACCCCTCCGTTCTCTCTCTCTCTCTCTCTCTCTGTGGCGAGTTTTTCGCGGGAAATGGAGAGAACGGGAAGAAAATATATACAAACAAAACTGGACTCAACTCGCGTTTGCCATTCTGTTAATCTTTCTACGGTTGATTGAATGTTCGAATCCTGGTCAGCGCAACATCGTTGGATATTGTTAAAAACACGTCAAAATAATATATTTTTAAAAAATAAATTATAATCATGGAGTGAAATGAAGTAACCTCAATTTTGAAAATAAAAAAATAAAAATAAAAAACAGAAAAAGAACAAAAAAGTAACATTCTTGTTGCCTTTTCCTCCTCTTCACTGAGGTAAAGCCAAAACCACTGTCGTCATCGTTTTCATTTTTCTTTTTAATTTATTATTAAATTAAAAATTTAAAAAAAAATTTAAATTTTTATTCTATTTATGAACATTTAAGACTTCAAGAGTAAAAAGTTTTTCGTTTAGTACTAAATTGAAAAAATGACCAAAAGTTTAATATTGTGTGTGTAATTATTCTAAAGTTTTATTATAATAAATGCATGAATAATGAATAAATAATTTTAAAATATGGCATTTCAATTTTTAGCATCTGATTTTAATTTTCAAAATAGTACAACGTACTAAGAGTAAATTCTATAAATTCATTTATATTAAAAAGAAATGATTTTTAGTTCTCATTTTAAACAATTCTAATATTTTGGTATGGCCTAATATCATCTTTCATTATGTTTTATTTTTCTTGGAAAGTGCATTTCTCGAAAGGAACCAACACTTGAATTCAAAACCTTTATCACAGACAATAGTTTCAAATAATTTAAATAATTTTTGAATTTTAAATTAATTTTAAGTTCATATAAGTTTGAAAAGGAAAAAAAAATTATATATTTAGATTGGTATCAGATATGAAAATCTTTTTGCTCTTTAATCACATCAAACATACGAAGAAAAAACATATATTTTCCTTAAAACAAACCTCGTAGTCTTAATTCTTGTCTTTGGGTTTGAGTAATTTTTTAAATTACGGCTTTTTGAAAAAGAGAGTGATGTTAGTCCACATTGCCAAGGATATCCCTTTCTACGTGACAAATACTTCAGACAAATTCTTTAGAATGGGACATTAGTCAAACCAAAAGGGCTTTTTTTTTTTTTTTATGAGTCAACAGTTTTTAGTGATATTATTCTGAATTTGTAAAGTGCTTTGTACCAAGAAGTATATTATTTATCGTTCTCAAAATAAATTTAATTTTTATGTGAAAATTTTGGATAATTATTGTACAAGTAAAAAATTGCATCAATCTTTTAAAAAGTATGTCGTAATTATAATTAATAACAATTCGGTATATCAAATTTTAAAAAATTAGATTTACTTTTGGTTATAAAATAATTTTTAATTATTATAAAGTACTTTTCTTGCGATAATATTAAAGTATAGGTTTTTCTATGATTTAATCATGAATTCAGTTTAAATCATAATTTTAGGAGAAATGAATTGTTCATTTTTACTGAAGATGAGGGCAAAGAAAGGAAGTAAAATAAATCAGCTTCAAAATCTATTAGCTCAGGTTGGACAGGTAAGGGCCAGTTCAGAATACACATAAATTGTATAAATGGTGAGACATATTGGAAATGCTGATTAAGCATAGAAGCCAAAACGGACAGGAAACTCGGAGTCCTTTAACCAAGACTCGCCTTGTAAGAAGGGGCCAACTGTGAATTGGAGGGCCTCTTGTTTGCTAATGACCTTGTAACCAGGCCACTTGACTCTCTGAGCAACGGAGGCACCGGGGCCCTTGTTGTTGTACTCAGCATAGAAGAGTGTCTTGAGAGCAAAATCTCCCTCCCAGGGCAGCCACCCTTCTGGCTGAATCAAATCTCCGATGGTCGACTCCATCACAATTGTCCTGGAGTATTCTTTCCAGGGCCTGCCCAAGTAGCTCTTCACCTGGCCAGGTACCAAATCCTTGTCTGGCTGAATGCGGCAGGCCTGCAATACTATACCAGTATTCTCACGCTTATCAGTCCTTCCCTGTGCGGTTACGATGTTCTGCTGGTTGTCCATGGGTTTTCTCAACACAATCAGGCAGTTCTGGAAGATAGCTGAAGCGTCCCCGAAGATGAAGTCGACTGTTCCCATAATCACACAGCTTCTGTAGAACTGCCTGTGGGTTTGAGCGTACAATGTATCTTGATAACCCTCCATACGGCAGTTTGAGAATACTGCTTTATCTGCTTGGACTCTAAGGGCCACAGCCTGGTGCTTCTGCGGACCTGCAGTGTTTCTGAATCCCATGCTGTTTGCAATAAACCCGTCTCCTAGTGCAGCTGAACCCCAAAAAAATGATGATGATGTTACCAAGAGTTGGTGGAAATTTTTGAGCTATTAATAGCTTTATTTATTTATTTATTTTGTTCTACATGGATTGATTTTAGTCTCTTATATAGATTTCATATTTCGCAGTGCTATGGTGTGAAGGGTGTATGTGAGAGAGAGAGAGAGACATATATAATTGCTAAACCTACCAAAAGTTGCGGTTTGGAAAGTTCTGACTCCATCTACGAAATTTTTGCTCCCAGTGACAATGGTTTTCTGCGACCCTTCACCCCACATAGTGACATTGACCATTTTTTTGGTTACTATCACAGTCTCCTCGTAAACTCCTTCTTTCACATAAATCAAATACCTGCAGCATTGAGAAAAATAATAATCAATTATAGATTAACTTTCCTGGTAAAGAGTAAGACAGAAATAGTACAAAAACAATCATATGTAAATGTGTATTTCCAAAATTTAGAAAGCTCCTAGGCCCCTCCAATGAGTTTGAGAATATAATAACATAAGAAAAACGGTTTTGTAGCTTGCGTTACCTTCCTTCGTACTTCTCTGGCATGGCTGCCAATGCATCAGAAATTGTAGTAAAATTCCCAGAACCATCTTTAGCAACAATCACATTGGGAGTTTTATTGATTTTGCGAGCTTTCAACATCCTCCGTTCGTCATGGGACAACCATTGAGGAAAGCCATCCTCAGCTAGAAGGCGACGACTGGCTGTGCCAGAGGGCACCTGCAAGGTTTTGCGAACTGAAGACGCTTCAGAGACAATGGCAAGGCCGTTGCTGGTAAGCTCCTTGCCAGATTTCAAAGCTTTCTCCATAGAGGTCTTCGCATTTCCTTCTGGAAATCCGTCAATGCAGGTGTGAAGGTAAGACATCACGGCACTCAACCAATTGTTAAGGTCATCTGATGCTGAGGAGAGTTTCCCCAATTCCACCCTGGACAATGACTCCTTCAATTCGTCCATTGCATCTTGCAAAAGGACCTTACAATCTTCATATGCAGCCTTCTCTTCAGGGGTGTCAAAATTGAGGGCTGATGTTCCATTGGCGGCCTTCTGGACCTCAGCGTCGACATCTGAGATCGCGGCCTTGACAAAATTTTGGGGCTGAGAGAGAGAAGGGTCTGACTTGGCCACTTCAGACAGGCTGTTTTCACATGATTGCTTGTAATCTGTACCATTGCAGATTAGCTTGATCGTGGTTGCAGCGGCAGATACTTCCTTTGGGCCTGATTTAGCATTATTATTATTGTTAATATTATTATCATTATGAGCCTTGGAATCAGACATTTTGACAACGGCGAAACAACCGGCTGCAACGAGGCCAAGAAGGAGAATTGACGAGGCTACAGCAATGGTAATCCTCTTTCTTAGCTTCTCTCGCCTTTCAGCTTTTCGGCGTTCACTAAAGTGGCTGAACTCTTGAAATGCCATTGTGTTACTTTTACCTGAGGCAGAGGACCCTCTGCCCCAGAATTAAGCTAAGACAACGAGGGAAAGAGATAGAGAAAAGATAGAGAAACTTAAAAGATATTATGTTTTTCCCTTCCTTCTTTCTCTGTCTTTCCAAGGTTTTAACCTTCTTCTAACCCACTCCCTTTATGTTGCTTATGTTAAGGAGGTCTGGACGAGAGCAATTTGAGGTCTCCCAATTTTGAAAGTTAGTTATGACAGAGAAATAACGGACGAGTTTGTGTTGTTTCCCTGCCTCTCCTTTTGCTGCGTCCCTTCAAATTCTCTTTTAAATTAGGACACCATCCCTTAAATCTCTCATTTCTTGCAATAAAATCAGATTGGTACAGTGCAAGTCTCTCTCCCCCCCCCCCCCCCGAGATCCTCTGCCACTCCAATAAATTAGAGGGAGAATTAAAGGGTCGTTGAAAGGGAAGAGTCCTCTACATTGTCTTAATAACTTAATCATTTTATGTTATTTAATAAATAACTAAATAAATTAATATCTCCGTTAAGATGTGGATTTACTTCCTTAGAGAAAGTCAATAAAGTAGATTATTGGTTGTCATTTTTTAACAATAAATAACTAACTTTTATTAATTTTTAAAGTGAAGTAATTTTAACAAATTGTCTACCTTTTTCTTTTTGGATATATCTCGAAAATCATAAAAATACACGTACCCTTAAAGATTCAAACATGAGATCTTAAAAAAATACTTGAGTAAGAGATCTTTACCATTTAGGTGTTTCTATAAGAATACAAAATGTCTACATTTTATATTATCCTTATAATCTTTCATAGATGTAAATTAATGATGGATTGAACTATTTAATTAATTTACAAGAAATCTTAACTTTGTCCTTTTTTTTTTTTAATTAATACTTCTGCCATATATACTATTCATTTCTTTAGATCTTATTAGATCGCTACAAATTCATTTTCCGACATTAAAATTTCAAAAGAAAAGGTCAATGAAGGCATAATCGGTAAAATAAATCCCAAAATCCTAAATGGGAAATGAAACAAAGTTTAGATCCTTTAAGATAAGTTTACTCTTATAATATAACATTTTAAATTCGAAAATAATCAATTTGTAGGAACATCGAAGATTCTTTTGTTTTGCTTTTGTTAAAGGACCCGCCACTCTAATTAATTTGAGTCCAACAAAATGTCCGAGTTAGAGACTCTGAGTTTATTTTAGTGAAATTGATGATTCTTAAACCTTCAAGTCCAATGCAACGAGTCGGAGTATCCGATAAAAATTATTAGAGTAACAAAATTGTAGGATTTGGTATAGTAACATACTCTGAAATTTTTTTTTTGGTTTCGGGTTTTCAAAATTTTTTTTTTTTTTTTTTTTTTTTTAAATTTTTTTTTTAAAAATTTTTTTTTTTAAAAATTATTTTTTTTTTATTTTATTTTTTTAAATTTTTTTTTTTTTTTTTTTTTTTTTTTTTTTTTTTTTTTTTTTTAATTTTTTTGTTCTTTTGTTTTTTTTTTCCTTTTTTTTCTTTTGTCTTTTTTGTTTTATTTTTTTATTTTTTTGTTTTTTTTTTTTTTTATTTTTTTTTTTCTTGTCTTTTTTTTTTTTTTTTTTTGTTTTTTTTTTTTTTGTTTTTGTGTTTTTTTTTTTTTTTTTTTTTTTTGTTGTTTTTTTTTTTTTTTTTGAAGTGAACCCTAAAGCCTTTCACAATGTCAAATTCTCCTCCGTTAACTTGTTTTCGAATCTAGACATCCTTCTTCTTTTTCAGTGAAAAGTTTATGAAAGTAAATGATGCATCATGTATGGTTTGGACTACATTTATCTAATGGCACGAAGAAGGTATTTCTAGAATAAAGTAAATAAAAATAAAAGTTAAGAATAAATGAGTATCTCTCCTATTTTAACAACATCTTTGGTGGCACAGGTTTGGGAAAGTAATGAAACAAGTAACAACATCCATAAGTAAATCACATTTTAAAGCTAAAGGTAAGAAATTTTTAATTAAGATCAGTGGCCCCAGGTGTTACCACTTCAGATTTATGACGATTTTAGAATGTTTTAGGTACATAAGTTCATGTTCATTGGTGCCATGCTGGTCCATAAGTTTAATTAAGTTCATGTGACAATATGATCAAACATGTCTTGTGATGCCAATGATCTTTAACTCAGATAACACTACCCCCTCCCCCTTCCCAGAGGATTCAAGTTTGAGCCTCCTCAATGTACTTAAAAAAAGCATGTCTTGTGATGTTTGTTATTATGGTGAGTCTTTTTTTTTTTTTTTGGGGGGGGGGGGGGGTTTTTTTTTTTTTTTTTTTTTTTTTTTTTTTTATAGAAGTGTCTCGTTTGTTTGTATCAGGTTGTGATGTCCCGAGTGGCCTAATTGGCCATTTTTTGGGGGGGGTGCTCTGCTCTTTTTTTTTTTTTTTTTAAAAGAAAGAATATAGTTAAAGATTTTACACCTAATTAGTCATCTAAGTCTAGCTTGATGTTGTTGACGTTATAGAAGTACCTAGTTCGTTTCTATCACGTTGTTGTGATGTCCTTCATGGCCTAATTAGTCATTTTTTGGGGGAGCTCTACCAAAATTTTTTTAAAAGATGTAGTTAAGGTAAAAAAATTTCATACAATTTGAGAGAGGGAATCTTCCCTTTTTTTTTTTTTATAAAGAAATGTAAATAAACAAAATTGAGAGATAATAAAAATAAAAAAATTCTATCTTTTAAATTATCCCTATGATACAATAAGGATATCTCTTCTTTCCATATCCTTTTCAACCTCCTCTTATTTTATTTTATTTTTTATTTTTTAAGATAGTTTTATAATTTTAATTTGAGAAAATTTGTGGGATGCATCATTTTTTTAGAGTCATGGTTTATTAAAGCTTCTTTCGATTAAATTTTGGGATTCAAAACTTAGATATTTCTTTCTCCAAATTTAGTGCTAATTTCTTTCTCTTCTCCACTTCGGTCATTTTGGTACAAATATTAGAGTGAATATCAAGGGAAGGGAGAATCACTGGGGTGGTGACCTTCATGGCTTGGTAGCCTCCAACCAATCTAAAAACCAAAACTCTCAAATTGACTCTGTTGACTATTAGGTTTATTTTAATCTTAACCGTCTAGTAAAAAGGCTAAGAACAGTTGTCGTTGGATGTCTTTTATTCTCGGATATCTGTCCTCAAAATACACACTGGTAGATGCATCTTAATTTCGGCCCTCCATTCTTAATAGTCCTATTGGTCCTGTCCGTTGGATAAGTTTTGATCTCGACCATCAGTCCATAGATACCCGTCCGATCTCAGCAGCCGGTCCCTACAAACCTTGTAATCTCGGCCATCTGTTTGAAACCATTTTAAAAACTCCAGTAATCGCAGCCGTCCCTTTTCAAGGATCATTACAATCTTTATCCGTATTTATTCCAAATATCACATTCCACCCTCGTGCTCTCACTCTCCATCCTTCTAAATCCCGCCGCCACAGCTGCAGCAAATCCTCGAGGCAGCCGCGGCAATAGCTCTGTTACCGTGATCGTATCCGACCGCCGGTTAACCTTGTCGCCGCGGTATCTTCATCGTTCGAGTAGGTGAGACCCTTTTCCTTAGCTTCGGCTTCGTCGCCGTTTGGCATTGGATCTAACTTCTCTCTCGTTTCATATCTATGCTAGATCTGAATTTTGGTTAAGTTGGTGGTGTGTTTTTGGCCGTAATTCACAGATCCGCCATCGTCGCCGTCGATTGAAGGTAAACCTCTCACTCCCTCCTCGCTTCTCTTAATTGCTGTTAATGCTACTAATTGGCCGCTCCTCATCATGCAGCAGGAACTCTTTATCTAAATTTCCAGTAGTAATATCCTGTAAAGCTCATTCAAAATGGTAAGTTCCATAATTGCCAATGTTTTTATTTGGGTGCTTCCCCTCTTGTTTTGAGGATACTGATTTTGAGATGCATTATAAACTTTCAGGTGAAGTTCACAGTAGAAGGGCTCCGTAGAATTATGGACTTCAAACATAATATACGAAATATGTCTGTTATTGCTCATGTCGATCATGGTACCATCTTTCATCTCTTGTTTGTATTTGAAAGGAATTTATTTGAGCAAACTATTCCTTCTCCCATATTTTGACTGAATCAGGTTTTGATGTTTATTCTGAGGAGAGTAAAAATCACATTTAACATGTTAATTTAGGTCAAGTTTTTAATCTTATTTGATACTTTAAGCATGTCTGGCTCACCCCCTTTAAAGAAAACACGGTTGGTCTACGTTCTCTTACAAGATATATCCTAATTGTTGCAGTTTTTTAGCCCGTTCTTTTAGTGTGTCAATAGTTTCAAGTGCTTTCTCCTAAGTTTCATTTTCATCATCCTAATCACTATGTTGGAGGGATCCGGTATATTGCTTGTTTGTTTCTATGCTGAGTCATGGATTTTTTTTGTACTGGCTAGTGGCTTGTTTTGCTGTTATGTCTATGCCGGGCTGTTTATGGGATTTTATTTTTGGCAGGAAAGTCAACTCTCACCGACTCTCTTGTGGCTGCGGCCGGTATTATTGCTCAAGAAGTGGCAGGAGATGTTCGGATGACCGACACCCGTCAGGATGAGGCAGAGCGTGGTATCACTATTAAGTCTACTGGTATTTCTCTGTACTACGAGATGTCTGATGAATCCCTGAAGAATTACAAGGGCGAGCGCCAAGGAAATGAATATCTCATCAATCTCATAGATTCTCCTGGGCATGTTGACTTCTCTTCTGAAGTCACTGCTGCACTCCGTATCACTGATGGTGCCCTTGTTGTGGTGGATTGTATTGAGGGTGTTTGCGTCCAAACTGAGACTGTCCTGAGACAAGCCCTTGGAGAGAGGATTCGGCCTGTGTTGACTGTCAATAAGATGGACAGATGCTTCCTTGAGCTCCAAGTTGAGGGTGAGGAGGCTTACCAGACCTTCCAGAGAGTCATCGAGAACGCCAACGTGATTATGGCAACATATGAAGATAGTCTTCTGGGTGATGTCCAAGTCTACCCTGAAAAAGGCACTGTTGCTTTCTCTGCTGGTTTGCATGGTTGGGCATTTACCCTGACCAACTTTGCAAAGATGTATGCCTCCAAGTTTGGAGTGGACGAAGGTAAGATGATGGAGAGGCTCTGGGGTGAAAACTATTTCGACCCTGCGACCAAAAAGTGGACCAACAAGAGCACTGGTTCCCCAACATGCAAGCGTGGATTTGTTCAATTCTGCTATGAACCCATCAAGCAGATCATTTCAACGTGTATGAATGATCAGAAGGACAAGCTCTGGCCTATGTTGCAGAAGCTTGGTGTTGTCATGAAGGCTGAGGAGAAGGATCTGATGGGCAAAGCTTTAATGAAACGTGTTATGCAGACATGGCTTCCTGCAAGCGATGCACTTTTGGAAATGATGATCTTTCATCTTCCCTCACCTGCCAAAGCTCAGAAGTATCGTGTTGAGAACTTGTATGAAGGCCCCCTTGATGATATGTATACTAATGCTATTCGGAACTGTGATCCTGAGGGTCCCCTTATGCTTTATGTGTCAAAGATGATTCCTGCTTCTGACAAGGGTAGATTCTTTGCTTTTGGTCGGGTTTTTGCTGGCAAGGTTGCAACTGGAATGAAGGTCAGGATCATGGGGCCAAATTATGTGCCTGGTCAGAAGAAGGATCTGTATGTTAAGAGTGTCCAGAGAACTGTTATTTGGATGGGAAAGAAGCAAGAATCTGTTGAGGACGTGCCTTGTGGAAATACCGTTGCCATGGTTGGGTTGGACCAATTCATCACTAAGAATGCAACCCTCACAAACGAGAAGGAAGTGGATGCTCATCCAATCAGAGCTATGAAGTTTTCTGTGTCTCCTGTTGTGCGTGTCGCTGTGCAGTGTAAGGTGGCTTCAGATCTCCCAAAACTTGTTGAAGGTTTGAAACGTCTTGCCAAATCTGATCCTATGGTTGTATGTACAATTGAGGAGTCAGGTGAACACATTATTGCTGGAGCAGGAGAACTCCACCTTGAAATCTGTTTGAAGGACTTGCAGGAGGACTTCATGGGTGGTGCAGAAATCATTCAGTCTGATCCTGTTGTTTCTTTCCGTGAGACTGTCCTGGAGAAGTCTTGCAGGACCGTGATGAGCAAATCTAATAACAAGCATAACCGTTTATACATGGAAGCTAGGCCGATGGAGGAAGGGCTTGCAGAAGCCATTGATGAGGGGCGAATTGGTCCTAGGGATGATCCCAAGAATCGGGCCAAGATCTTGTCAGAGGAGTTTGGCTGGGACAAGGACCTTGCCAAAAAGATATGGTGTTTTGGTCCAGAGACAATGGGTCCAAACATGGTTGTGGATATGTGTAAGGGAGTTCAGTACCTGAATGAAATCAAGGACTCGGTTGTGGCTGGTTTCCAGTGGGCTTCCAAAGAAGGTGCACTTGCAGAAGAGAACGTGAGGGCCATCTGTTTTGAAGTGTGTGATGTGGTTCTCCATGCTGATGCCATTCACAGAGGAGGTGGGCAGATCATTCCCACTGCAAGAAGGGTCATTTACGCCGCACAACTGACTGCCAAGCCCAGGCTTCTTGAGCCAGTTTATCTGGTTGAAATCCAGGCCCCGGAGCAGGCACTTGGAGGCATCTACGGGGTTCTGAATCAGAAGCGTGGTCATGTGTTTGAGGAATTGCAGAGGCCAGGCACGCCCCTGTACAATATCAAGGCTTATCTTCCTGTCATAGAGTCGTTTGGGTTTTCGAGCACTCTGAGGGCTGCGACTTCTGGGCAGGCTTTCCCACAGTGTGTGTTTGACCACTGGGATATGATGTCTTCAGATCCATTGGAGAATGGCACTCAGGCGGCACAATTGGTTGCAGATATTCGCAAGAGGAAAGGTTTGAAGGAACAGATGACCCCTCTTTCCGAATATGAAGACAAACTATAAGGGTGCTACAATCATCCATCTTTTTGTCATATGCTTTTGTTGGAGTCTAGTAGACGAGAAAACATAGGCCGCAGGGAGAGTTGTCGGAGTGCAATTTCGTAGCTTGAGACTCCATTTTACTTGGATATTTTTTCCTCTTAATTCTCTTATTAATACACTGCTAAATGTTTGGTTGGTTTAGTGTCTTTTGTTGTTTCTGGGTTTGTGCCCTTGTAGTTGAACGTGATATTTGGATTAATGCTGTTTTAAATTTTGTCGTGATTTTATTTATTTATTTATTTATTATTTTTAAAGATTTCACCTGATCAAATTCTGAAGCTTGCACAAACCTTGGCAATGCAAACTCCTCCCGTTGTGTAATAAGATCAATCAAAGGCTCAAGGGGGCTCGAATTGTAGGAAGCTTCCCTTTTCCACCATGAACGGAATCATTTGCATGGTAGGTGAAGCTAGCTTTTCCTTTTTTTTTTTTTTTAATTATTTAATTTGATTTAAATATTTATAAGAGTTTTATTTAAGTGATAACTTTCTGAAATGAAGCTAGCTTTCGACCCTTCAAAATTCACCACATCACAATGCCGCCTAGGGATTTCAATAAAAGGATAATTATATATTTTTAAATATTTAATCCTCGGATTCTTGACTTTTACAATTGAGGCTTAAATGTACCCCCACATTTGATTCTCCCCGCATCTTCTCTTCCGACGTCTTTTGTTTGCAGACCAGTCGCCGAACATCAAATCAACCTTGTTGATTGGACCAGAAAATAGTTTGCCTTCATCACTATTTATTTTTCTTGAAAATTTGTATCTTTATTTTGTTTTTAATGTTTTCTCAACATAATAAAGATAAGGTTTTACTAGGTTGGTGCCACATCATTACCTCTTGGTATTTTTGAGTTAAAAAAATACCAAATTTAATTAAATTATGATTTTGACACTTTTGAGGTTACGTTGAATTCTTACAAATTTGCATTTTTCTCCCACCATCTAGCCTGCATCAAGTGAAGAATAATTAGGGAAAAGCAAGGCAAAATTTTAGAATACTTCTTCCACGCTTTAGAGAGAGAGAGAGAGACCCAATAAATTCAACAATGCAAACTGGGCTGTTCGACGTTCAAGGGAGAGAGGGAGAGAGAGGGAGAGAGGGAGAGAGAGAGAGAGAGAGAGAGAAAGAGAGAGGGAGAGACTAGTGTAAAAAGGTCAAACAAACCAGTCTGTTTTAGTAACTTGTTCACAACCCAACCCATTACCTCCCCCCCTTTCTCTCTGCTTTGCGTTTCCGCACTGGCAAAATCTTCTAGGCTTACCTCTCCGTTCTAGGCAATCGCAATCACGGTTGAAACCCCATAACACTTGGATTCAACCCAATTCTTCTCCTCTTCTTTCTTTGTTCTTTACTACTTCCTTCGTTCATCATACAGGGAAAATCTTAAAAGTAATTCCAACTTTTGATCTATTCAGCTTCAATCCTCATCCAGGAACCTGAAGAAATTCAACTTTTAAAGTAAAATTTGAAATTTTCCTCAATGGAGAAAGAATTCCTCTTTACACCTGCACTGCCCTTTGAGCCATCTTCGTCTTCACCAATCCCAAAAATATTTTTATACTCAGGAAAAAAAAAAAGGAATTTATGCTTACAAATATTTTGGCCTAGTGGGGCTAATTCAATACACATGGATCTTAGCATAAATATAAAGTATAAAAAATCATGGAGGAAGAATAAAGTTGGTCTAATAGAAAATCAAAATCAACAAAATTCTATATAAGTTGGAATTATGTAGGGGTAGTGTACGATGCATGAGTGATTTTAGAGGAGCAATCAGTGAGTGCCACGTGGAATAAATACCACGAGTGATATGTTTTGCATGGCCATGGCATTGGCATATCGTGGGTTATAAAAAATGCAAATTCGTACTATATTTACCCGAGTAATGACACAATTCCATTTTGCCCTCCTCGGCTAAAATTGTGGCTTCCTCGTCCTCACCCGACTTCTGTATAATTTAAGTGAACTTTTACAATTTATAATCCATTCCCTTTACCCGGTGAGCTTATTTTGATTCTCTTTTGCAAACGAGAGAGAGAGAGAGAGCAACTTTGAGAGAGAGGTAGAGCGAGAAAGAGGGATAGGATAGGTAGAGAGTTGGAAGGAGGGATGAGGTGGCAAATGGGTTGGCCACATGGGAAGGGATTGGTAGGACGTGTCATGTGCCCTGTTAACTACCACACAGTCTACGAAAATGTTTTCCCAATTGTGTTTTGGAATGGGAAGAGGTGTGTATGATGCGTTGTTCTGTGATTAGCTGATTGGCAGACATTTTTGAACACATTCCACTTGAGTTACGACAAAAAATATCTCCCTGTGCCTGTGTTTGGTCTCTACCCTCATGTGCCTTCATACCCCCTCCATGCAATTTCCTAATTAAATTCTCCCCAAGAGGAACACAAAACCTATCCATCAAAGACATAGAACTCACCACAAGCTCATCCTTCGAAACATTTTTCCCAAGCAAATTGGAAATTCTCATGTGGCATATACAACCCCTTCAAATGTTCAAACGTCGGCAACTCCTGGATTCACTCTATAACGTATAATTTCGGATGTGGCTCCATGTTCAATACCACTTGCTTCGCCATATCTCCGCTAATTATATTCCCGTAGCTGCACCCATCCTTGGCACAATCAAACACCAGGTCCTTTTCTATGCACCGAGTCCGAAATAACTTGACCACCATTGTCTCACCCTGCTCTTTTTCATAACACTTCTTCTTCTGGATACAATACTCCTCTTGGTACTCTCCTTCATTATCCCCAGGAACGTCAACCAAGTTACCGGCTTCCACTAAGGGCGCTGATTTACAGGTATGTCCCAAATGAATGCAGCTGAAACATTTCAATGGAGTCGGCTTTGCATAAGGTTTGTTTCTTCTAGGACCACCCATATCATTATTCAGTAGAGGTGCTCCCCTTACAACACGTGAACCCAGGATTGCCCTTGATTAAATGCCTGTTTGAGGAGTCTTTACTGCAATTTTTAAGGGCGCTAGTCCTCCTGTGAAACTCGGTCTTGACAGTACCTTTTTTCTGCAATAATTGTTCTGCCTGCAATACTAAATTCCTTGCTTGGGTCATTGTATTTGCGACTTGCAACCCGAATTTCTCTCCTAAGCAATGGTTCATTCCAAATATACACATGCCTTATTTATCATTCTATTCTCTTATCATAAATATAAAGTTGACAAGATCAGAGGGAAGAAATAAAGTTGGTTCATAGAAGAAAAAAAGGAAAAATAAAATAAAATAAACAAGATTCTTTGTTTCAACTTTATAATTTTCTATAATATTTTATAATTCATACCGATATCTATAAGAATAAGATTCGTGACAAGATGATGGTGTTGATACTATGAGATTCATGACCGTCCACCCATCATAAAAATTACCATTTTTATGAGATATGATAATTTAATAATGCGTGATCGTTAAATGACAATTCAATTAATGTTAATATTTCTACTCATATCATAAAAGATTTTTGTTGAATATAACAGTGCATGAATGGTTTCGCGTGACCAATCAGTCAATGCCACATGAAACTAAGCTACGCCATAGGTGATATGTTTTGCATGGCCAAGGCGCAGGCATATATACCACCCCCCGCGCCCTCTATTTGGGGTGTATTCCTATTTTCTTCGGGGTTAACCATAAATTTTGGTCGTGGGCAATAAACTCAAGAATGAGAGAGTACTCATTTTTGGGGCTATTCTTTGATCTAAATAAATTTTATTGTTTTAGAGTTTATTTTCAAATCCAAATTTTAATATTTGGAAAAAAAAAAGTGTAGAATTTATTTCTAACTTCACAAAAACTATAAATTTCTAAATCAACAAAAATAAGATTTGGAATTTTAATTTTTGGTTCCAAATACGGGACTCCATTTATAAATGAATTCTAAAAATTTTGTTTGTTTCAAATAAATCGAATTTATTTTTTTATTGGTTTCAAGCATTAAGTTAATCATTTTTCATCTTAATAATAACGTGTGATCTATAACAATTGATGTTTTCTTAAAAGTTATTTTATTAAATTATAAATAAAATCAACTTCTGCAAGGATATATCTTTTCTTTTGATCTATAATAAATTATAAATATAGAATTATTTTAATACAAAATATAATAAATTTAACAATTTGTGTGAGAATACGAGTTTGAAGCCCTTACTTAGTAGTGATCCCTTGTGGTTCAATTTTTTCTCATGTCACTAAAAACTTAAAAAAGTTAGACGATCAAATCGATAAAAATTATGTGTGATATGAATTTATGGAATAAATTTAAAATTTCTTTTTAAAAATAAAAAAAGTCATACGATATTCGATTTTGTCAATTGAATTATAAATATTTTAATTCTAATAGCATGACTCTTAATATATTAAATTAAAATTGCCTGTTTACATGAATATTATAAAGTTATTTTATTATAATTCATAATATATCCATGCCCTTGACCCCGTGAATTTATTGTTAATTTATTATTTAGATAATTTGATTCTCTTTGTATATATATCATAGAGATCTGAATTTAAATGTGGACCACATTAGACTCACCAAAATTCAATTCTAAAAGCATTTTTCCTTTCCAATCTATACTTTCATATGACCAAAAAAACAAATATCTATTTATCTTATTTTATTATAGCATATGCTAACTAGGGCAGAATATTTTAGTAAAAGAAGAATAAATACATATACATACACACATACATACATACGTATATATATACACACACACCAAGTAATTTACACTCAAGGATGGGAAACAATCAGAAAAGAAGAGCAATAGCATTATAATATATATATATATATATATATATATATATATTGTAATTTGTAATCATCATGAAAATAATAATGGATGGATTAAATGAATTATAGAATCTTAGAAATTAATTTGTATCAATATTTTTACACTAATTTTTAATTAAATTTTGTGAGGGGGTAATTTTATTGATTAATTATATAATTATAAAAGCATATTTTTATCACTTATCACCATTGTTTTACCAATTTTGGAGAGAGAGAGAGAGAGAGAGACCCTAGCAAAATAAAAAATGGAGAGAGATAGAGGGAAATTGGTAAGAGGAAGAAAGGTTAAACTTAAACATGAGAACCCACATTCTCGCAAACCTAGCACGAGAAATCTTATGAATTCTTCTACCAAAAAAAAAAAAAAAAAATCTTATGAATTCTCTTCAAATCTCGCATTTCAACAATTTATTTAATTCAGGAAATGGAGAATATTCAACCCCTTCAGCCTTTGACCTCTACTCTACATTATAAGCCTTAAAAAGAAAAGATAAGATGGAAGAATAATTACAGATTACAAATATGTGGGATTGAAATTCACTTAATTATACCAATTTGTTAAGTTCAAGCCCTTGCTCAATATACATATCTTGAATTCAAACTGAAACAAAAAAAGAATTCATGTACGATATTATGTTTGAGTTTATATTATAATTCTGTCTTAATTCGGACAAAAAAAATTGAATATATCCATATGGTTTTCAAAAAATTACAAAATTTCTTCACAGATCAATGTAAAAATAAATATTATATTTGTAAATTTTGACAACAAACGTAACATTCACAGGTACTTAGTAGAGATTAAAAGCTTTTCAAATATCTTTATATTCCTTAAAAAGATTTGGAGGAAATTCCACTTTCTATGGTTTGGGAGCAGAAATTGAGGGAAAAATCTCATTCCCACTTGATAGCCTTGAATAATGTAGCAAAGTCAAAGTGGATTTTCCTTTTCCTTTTATTGGGTTGCTTCATCAGAGGTGCAATCTCATAGGGAGAAGGAAAAAAAAAGAAAAAAAGAAAAAAAATCTCCAACATCGTCAAGAGTTCGTTGTAAATTAAATTAAACCCTCTCTCTCCTTAGTGTCGAAGTTGAGTTTCACTCTTTAATCACAAGAGAAATATATATATTTTTTAAAACATAGGAGAAATTCAAACTCAAAATATTTAAGAAAAAAAGAATGATACTAGTTAAATTGGCCTATTATCTTTTCGTGAAAAATGACATTTTAAGGAAAAAAATATTTTCATAAAAAAGTATATTTGTTGGAAAGTGACATGTTAAGGGAAAAATATCCTATATTCTACACCTTTTTCTTTTTTTTTCTTGGCAAAGGTATCGGAAAATTCAAAGTGAGAACCTCTAATTAATACAACTATAGTATTTATATTCAAGATGATTAGTTGAGTTAAAATATTATAATTTATGGTATTTGGGTCACTTTTAGAGTAATTTTATCAATATTTCAAATTTTCCGTTAAGGTATATTATCATTGCAAATATAACAAAATCTTAAATTAGAGATAAATTAGTAAATTGAAAATAAATTTCTACATTTTTGAAAATACAATAATCTGTTGGTGCACAAGCAAATTATGTGTAATGTGCTAATAAAATGAAAGATGAGATTCATTATACATTGGTGAAAACCATGTGATAAAAAGTACCGATAAAGATATTTTTGGAAAAAAATAAATTATGAGATTTTTATGATTTTCTTTATCATTGATATTTATGTTGTGATTTATATTTTAATTATAAAAATATTGAAAAAAATTTGCAAAAAATTGCTTTTTGAAGTCGATTTAAAGTTGCTTTTCAACTTCAATTTACTTATTTTCAAAATTTCTATTTTCACGAAAATACACGGAGATTTTTTTTTTTTTTAAGGAAACAATCTCCATATAAAAAGTATAAATTTTGTAGAGAGTAATGCTAAACATAAATCAATTAAAAAATAAATGAATATGAATAATAAACACCTAAATTTGGGAGGTATATCCCAAGAATATATATATTCATTAAGTATGTTCAAAAAATAAGTAAAGTAAAACCGATTTTCTGGAAGTTGCTTTCTGAAAGTAACTTCTAGGAAATCGATTTTAGAAATACCATTTTGAAAATTATTTTTAATATTTTTGTGATTGTAATGAAAACAACTTCTAAGAAATTGATTTTAGAAAGTACCTTTATGATATAATTGGAATAAAAACTAAAATATCAATATTATTTTCAATTCTAAATATAATATCAAGAGAAACAACTCCTCACGATGTATGGTAATTAGATTCAGATATTTTATACAACAATATTTTGTAAAATAATTATAATTATTTGATGATAATTAAATGTATATAATTTTATGAGCAGTGTACTTATAATATCTGAAAATATCCTAGTGATCATAATATCTGAGAATATCCATCGTATTACTACATCCACCAAGATAACCAGACCGTGCATAAGTATTTCATTTTTCTCGCTGGTTTTGTGTCCTCGTTTATTCCTCCGCTCTTGCAAACTTGTCTTCATTTTCTCTCTCACTTCAATGGCCAGCTGCTCCTTCAAGATGAAGATGCTTGGATTCAAGCAATTAATGCAGCGCTGCAAAAGCATGACGACAAGGCGGCCTTCGGACTCGGAATGCGGTACGACCCGGCGCGTACCCTTAGGACACTTGGCGGTGTACGTGGGAGAAGAGCGCTGCCGGTTCGTGATCCCTACCCGGTTCCTGAACCTGCCCCTCTTCGTCTCTCTCCTCGATAAAGCTGAAGAGGAATTCGGATTTCAGAGCGGCGGCGGCCTCGTTTTGCCCTGCGAAGTTAACTTTTTCAAACTGCTGTTGAAATTTCTTGAGATGGATGAAGAGTGCTTTGGTGGGCTGCGGTTGGATGAGGTTTTGCGGATGTTCTCTGAAGCGGGTTTTGATTCTTGTAGGGAATCAAGCCTTGATAATGTAAATCTGTCTCATGGATACACCACTCCTCTCCTTGCAAAAAACTAGGGTTTTGCGTAGGGAGGTGTTTGTAAAGATGGGGTTGAGGGGTCATTCAATCTATTTTCTCCGGAACCAATCCTATAGGACGGCTTGATTGGTTGTTTATCTTCTTTGTCCTTCTTTCCTTTCGATTTTAGGGTTTTGGAAAGATGTGATTATGTATCAATGATCATTATGCAGATAAATAAACCTTTTAGAGGTATCATGTGAACCATTTCTTGCTTCATTTTTTTTAAAAAAATTGATTTTAATTATATGTGGTATGAATGACAAAAGTTTGTTTTTGTAAGTTCTCTTTCATTTTATTAGCTAATGAATAGTGTAGAAATTAGGGTTCAAGATAAGTAAAGCTGCTCCCCTGTGCCCCAGGAGGCCTAGCATTTTCCCTTTGACTCTTGCTCATTTTAGTATTTTGAATTTTAATTATAATTTTTCTTTTACGGTGAAAAATATTATTAAATCACAAAATGATCTGAATTCAAATATGACAAAAGAATAAAATCAATCTACAATATAACTTCATTGATTTAAGTTTTTCTTTAAAAAAAAAAAAAAAAAAAAAAAACTCTGGATAGTATGAAGGATAAATTAACAAGATCGTTGTTTAAAAGCTTTGTTGCCTATGGTTTACAAGTTTTTATGCATTTCCTACCCAATCTTGAATCTTTATCTTAGAATCATTTTTTTTTCTTTTTTGTTTGGATGCTTATTGAGAGATTTCTTCCTACCAAGGACCTATGTGCTCAAAAAATTGGAAAACTCCCATTGATCCATTTCCTTTTTCTTCTTGATTCAAATCATTGGCTGTAATCTTTAATGCAAATCTCTTGAATTAAATAATCCACCCTTAACAGTCCAAATTCAAATGGGAAAGGAAGCATATTAGAATCATCATATGAAAAATCTCAATTCAAATAGGAAGTAAATAAAATAACCTTATAAAAAGGGGAAAAAAAAAGAACTAAATCTCCTAATTGAAAAAACAAGCATTTTTACTTTAGCAAAAAATTATAATAATTATTATTATGCAATTAGAAAAGACCAATTTAACTACTATTTAGTCTTGAATTATGGATTAGTATTAAATCTTAAAAATATCTAACAAAAAGTTCTATACCTTTCAAAAAAAACATCTCAAACCAATCCTAAGCGGGTTGACATTATCCATACTCCACCACCTGTTGATGGTAAGCTTGCATACCAATCTGCTATCTTATTTACTCCACTACCCCATCTTTGAAATCATAAACATCCCCCTCAAATCAAACCCTAGTTTTTTGCAATGAGAGGAATGGTGAATCCATGAGACAGATTTACATTATCAATGCTCGATGTCCCACAAGAACTAAAACCCGCTTCAGAGAACATCTTCAAGGCCGCATCCAAACTCAGCCCACCAAAGCTCTCTTCATCCCTCTGAAGAAATTCCAACAGAAGTTTGAAGAAGTTAACTTGGCAGGTCTTCAGCTTTGTTTAGGAGGGAGACGAAGGTGGGCAGGTTCAAGAACCGACAGCGTTCTTCTCAAGAACCCTGAGGGTACGCGCTGGGTGATACCGCATTCCGAGTCCGAGCGCTGCCTTGTCGTCATGCTTTCAGCGCTGCATCTCTTGCTTGAATCCGAGCATCGTCATCTTGAAGGAGCAGCAGGAGGTGGCCATTGAAGTGAGAGAAAGTGAAGACAGGCTTCAAAGAGTGGGGGAATAAACGATGAGGACACAAAATAAGTAGTTAGGGGGGAAAAAACGAGTCAACCCTACTCAAATCAAGAGCTTAGTATAAATATTATTCACAAAGGTTTCGTTTACAGTTATGATAGGCCAAATAATTAATATTAATCGCATTTATTTGTAAATTTAATAACGTACATCCTATTCTGTTAGTTTATTAGATCATATTTATCAATAATTTTTAAATAAAAAATAAATACAATATCATTATTAAATACAAAAATCTTTAAGATATGAAAAGTAGAGTTATACTAAATAAAAACAAGTCGAAATAAATAGGTTAACCTTTTTGATAAACTTGTGTTGATTGATAGATAAGCCGAGTCAAATAAACCAAAATAGGTTAGTCTGTAATCTTTATAATTGTAATGTAATGGTTATTTTACCAAAACCGCCCCTAGGTATGCTTTTCCTTTTCATGAACATACGGGTATACGGCTGTTATACGGATCGAGTCGAGTTTGAGCCGCTCGATCAATAGTTCGACTCAACTCGACTTTAACTGACTTTGATTCGAGTTCGTTATGTATCGAGTTGAGTTCGAGTAGTATAATTTTAAACTCGAAAACTCGACGAGTAACTCGATTATATATATTAATATATATTATATATTTATATATAATTATAATATAAAAATAAAATAAAATAAAATAAAATATCTTAATATATTATGTAATAATTGAATTTTCGAGTCGAGTTTGAGCATTTTGTTATACAGTCAAGTTAAATTCAAATCCCTGTTATATACTACTTGTCAAGTTTGAGTCGAGCAAAAAATATCGAGTTTGAGTTCGAGTATAGAGATATTTGGGAATGACTCAGTTTAAATACACCCCTATATGGATATATCAACGAATAGTCAGTTTAGTAGAATATGACGTTAGATCTCTTAATTAATATCTCGGATTCGAATCTTATAAATAAAAAAAATTATGTTGAGAGAATAGTCTTCGAAATAAGTCATTATAAGTTTCGAATCGAATTAATCAGAATATAATTCTAAATATCGATGGTGTAAAAGAAAAAAAAAATACAGTGTGTCATTTCTTTCACTTTATTATTAAATAACATAAAATTTGCTTCTACACCACAAATTATTGTACTTTTGGAGATGTGGAAATTTTTGTCGGTGTTTGCTAATTTATCACTAGCTTTGCTAAAAAAAAAAAAAGATTTTGAAAGATATTTTAGCTTTATGATAGTCTGAAAAATTTAAGTTTCTAAAAAATTTAGTGTAAAAATGATCCAAATATAGTAAAAGTATAATATTTCAAATTCAAAAATAATTCTGTCTAACGGTAAGATTTCATTTCATGCCAGTTTTCTCAATAAGAAGATTACACTCCAGCATTACGACGTTTTCTACTAGGAGAAGATGTAATAATGTGTAAAAATATAAAAGTATAATTAGTGTGAAAAGAATAATTAAAAGAAATAATAATTATTTACTCTATCATTAAAAAATAATAATTATTTTTCCTGTATCTTTGAATAAAATGATAATTATTTTTAGTGAAATATATACCTTGCTTAAATTAATAAAGAAACTTTTATTACCAGATATATCATATTTTATAGAAGCACAAATCGATAAATTGTTTTGTTGAAAACTTATAAACGAAATGAATTTGTATCAAAATATTTAATATTTTTATTAAATAATATATTTTGAAATTTTTAGAAATTTTTATTTAAATAGTGAAACATTTCTCCTAATAATTTTGAAGAAATAATAAAATATAAACACTCATGATACAAGTTATTAAATATATAATATATATCACAAATGATTAGCAAAACTCAATTTTATATCACGAATATAAATTTTGAGATGGATAAATGCAGTGATGAGTCTAAGATCCAGAAGCAGGAGTATAAAAAATTTATAAGATATTTATTTAAATAACAAATATGAATTATAAAATGACATTAGAGAATATTAAATATAAAAAGAATTCAATTATAATATTTTGAAATAAAAATTTTAAATGAATAGATGTACCTTTTTCCATTGAATAAAGAATGGATTTTTTTTTTCAAATTTGAAAATAAATTTGGTGATTAATCGAAGAAAGTTGAAGATTGGATATTTCGATATTTACGGAGAGAATCAAAAATATGAAAAGAAGGATATTTACGAAGAGAATAAAAAATATAAAAAGAAGAAAGGTAGAAAGAATCAGAGAGAAAATAGAAAGAAGACTAATGTTTGGTGGAGTAGTTAAAAAGGAACTTTAACCATTTAATTATGATCAGAGATTTAAATCGTTATGGGAATAGAAAAAGTTGAAATTAGAAAATCTTTTCCTATAAAAGACTTGACAGTAGGTCGATTTGGATTAATCGGAATGAAACTCTGTAGTAAGTCATGGATAAAAAAAAAGAAAATAAAAAGAAGAAGAAAAAAAAGATAAAAAGAAAAGGACGGAGAAAAACAAAATAGACAGAAAAAGGCTGAGAGGGAGACGGAGCGGAGAGAGGGAGAGTTGAGAGAAAGAGCGAAGGTAAAAGGAAAGTGTTAAAATGACGTTGTTAATGTTAAATTAATATTTTTAATAATTATAATTTTATTTATTTATTTATTTTTAATCTTAATTATTATAAAATATTTATTTATTGATTTAAAATATGTAATGGAAATGTTATTTTTTTTTTATTATATGACAGGCTTTTGAAAAAATATTTATATAAAATTTAGTTACATAAATAAATTTTAGAAAAGGTAAATATAATCAAATTATAATTAAGTGTATATAAAATATATGTATCATAAATATTAAATATTTTAATTGAAGTTTTACGAGGAAATGCAATGGCACATCCTCGTCCGTTCTTAGGTAGGACCGCCTCTGTGATAAACACATGTCATCTTGAAATGTCATTCTCCATCTCTCCATCCGATCACTCGTCACTCCATACTACAACTACAAACCCCTCCTCACCTCCATGAATCCATCAATCAATATGGACTTGGCTTCTTCTTCTATAACTCACTGTTCCTCGTCCTCTCTCTTCTTCTTCTCCTTCAAGCATCCTCAATCTTCCATGAAGAGAACTCGATCACGGAGTCTCAATTTCCAGAGCATGAAGAGATTAGTGGTCAATGCTAGTGCGAGAGACAGAGGTGTGGAGTTGCCCGTGGTGGAGGTGGATAAGGAGAAGCCCAAACGGCGTCGTTTCCAGGTCTTTCAAGGTTATCCGACGCCGTCTGGAGCTACGGCTAGGGATGGTGGAATCAATTTCGCCATTTTTTCCAGCAATGCAATTTCTGCCACTCTCTGCTTAATCACTCTCTCTGATTTGGAGAAGGTAAGTAACCCATTCTATTTTCTTCTGGACATCAACTGTTAAATTATGGAATTATTTGTAGTGAGTGAATTCTTTAGAGAGAGAGAGAGAGTGTGTGAGCGTGTGTGTGTGTTTGTGCATAATCATAGAGAGAGAAATTGTAGAGAGTGGATCTCGTAGTCGAGAGAGTATGTAATTCGCATACAATCATAAACTTTGTCTAATCAGTGTTCTTGTTGTGTGTTTGTCTGGCTGCAGGACAGAGTGACAGAACAGATATCTCTAAATCCATTGACTAATAAGACCGGAGATGTCTGGCATATTTTTCTCAAGGGTGATTTTCAAGACATGTTGTATGGTTACAAATTTGATGGGAATTTTGCTCCTGAAGAAGGCCACTACTACGACTCTTCTCAAATCCTTCTGGATCCTTATGCAAAGGTAAGATTGCTCGAAGCATATCAGTCATTTTACAAATGTTAAGCTCACTTTGTTGCATCCACCTCATGGTGCAAGGGATGCTCACCGTCTCCTTGTTTGTTTAGGCAGTAATAAGCAGGGAAAAGTTTGGTGTTTCGGGTCTTGATGGCAATTGTTGGCCCCAAATGGCCTGCATGGTTCCTTCATCTGATGACAAGGTATTTCATGACATGGGCAATATTGACTTAATTATTTATAAGTTATTTTCCTTCTATATTCTTCCATATTCCTTACATTGTATCTCTTGCCTGTCTATGCCTTAGATACGATGGAGATGTTGAATTGATTTAAATATTTATTGAAACAAAGTTATCGTACTAGTAGGTCACTTTTTACCCTTTCTGCTTACATAACAAATACATTAAGTGCATGTGATTCAGGAGTATCTCAAGGATTAAGCATCTAAATATACATTTTGGAAGACTTGAATGTAGTTTCTTCTCAAAGTATTAGACCTTTATTTTTTTTTTAACATATATTTTGATTGAGGGGGAATCTGTAGCCTAAGCATAAAGTTGTTTGTATCTTTACATGAGAAGATTTCACGTTCAATTTCTGGAAACAACCTTTTCTAAATAAAAGTAACGTAAGTTCGGCCACATATTGCGTACCGTGGACAGTGGTGTGGCATACATTAAGTGTGGGGTAAACATTTTTAGCATATATATGTGATTCTCAAGGAAGAAGAATCGTATAGATTTGGTGGTAATGGATTTCAAAGCCAAATGAAATAGCTATTGCCTAACAACATAAAAAGCATGTGCAGTTGTGCACCATAGAGTAATGTGTTCAAAATTCTGCTAAACCTTGTTTGTCCTAAGATGTAAATATGTGCATTCGATTTATTTTCTTTCTATTTAGTCTTTGGGAATCCCTCTCCTTTTCCTTCTCTGTAATTTTCTTTTCTATTCCTCTTGTCTTTCTCTCCTTCTCATTGTCTCTTTTACTCTGAAGTTCAGCCAAGATGTTTAACACTTTTGAAGAGAAAAGGGCATAAAACTCATCACCAAGGAGTTGCGTCTGCACAACCTAATTTTCTAACAAGAATTCTGTACAGATTTGCCATATCTAAATCAGATGGGAAAAACTTGGTGAAGAACCAAAAGAAAGGTTTTTAAGGAACATAGTAAAAAAAAAAAAAGAATGCACTTTTCTACACTCTAGAGATTTCTCCGGTTAAGTTCCTCACAGTTACCCAAAAAAAAAAATTTTTTTTTTAACTGTCTAGCATTCTGGTTTCCAATTTGGGGATTTCCTTGTTATTGTTGAATAATTTTAGTTTATGCATGAACTTCAGTAATTGTTGTAATTGGAGCAGTTTATGGTATGTGATCATTGTGTATCTTTTTTTGAGGCCATCTTGGATCGGTAATAAAAGCCAACTCGACTGCACATTCTCTTTTGTCACCGTCTTCCTCCTCCCTCTCTCCCAGAAAGAATTTCTATATTTGTTTACAACTGGGAGTATAGGACACATTCCTTCGTGGAAATGCCGCCTATCCTCCAACAATCCTTTAGGTTTGTTACATTCTTTGTCCAACAACTGAAAATTTTAATTGTTTTTCTTTTTTACCCTTAATTCCCCACCTCCCTAGCTTGTTTGCTGGTGATGCACATGATAAAATCTTGATCATTTTTGCCTCCTTTTAATTTCTCACTAGGTACCACTGGTCTCATTGGTTCATTACTTGATGCTTTCAGTTTGACTGGGAAGGCGATTTACCTCTGAACTACCCTCAAAAAGATCTTATTATATATGAAATGCATGTTCGTGGGTTTACACAGCATGAATCAAGCAAAACCAGATTCCCTGGCACATATCTTGGTGTTGCAGAGAAACTTGATCACTTGGAGGTATTTCCATAGTACATGATGCTTCATATTATAATTTCAGTCTTATGGTCTCATTTTGTGTCACCTTTGGGATCCTAATCTTTGGGTTTGAGGGTTCTAGCGCAGCCTTCGCTCTAATTTATGGGTCGTTGATGGTGAGCATGTAGACAGCAGAGTACACCATGATTTCAGGATTAATAGGATAATTTTTTCAACAAGGATCTAGCATAGGCTGTACAAAAATTGGAGGAACATTAAAGCTTCTTACAGTTTTTTAAAGTGCTAATATTAAGCACTTTATCTGTTTTATGGCTCTTAACAACATTAATATTAGTAATCCGTTACAAGCAAGGAGGTCCTATGAAGCTCTATATTAAGATAAAAGTGTTATCTGCCAAAATAGTGATGACTCTAAAGCGAACTATCTTTACATTGTATCCTTCCATGTTATAAATGAAATGGCCTCCTTCTTGATGAGCTTAGCTTTGCCCAAGTAAGGTTCGTGATTTCTTGTGAACGAGTTCAAAATGTATGATTGTGCAAAATAAGGTAAATTTATATTGAGGAATGTGATGGTGATTATAATTAGATGTGTATCGATGTGTCAGAATGAGATCATTTTTCCTAATCAAGTTCTTTTTACCTGTCTTGTGTGGTATAAGATTGTTTTTGTGCATTTTTGTGGTGCAAGCAGGACTCTTGTGGGGATGAGAAAGGATGATATCTAATGTAGAAAGAGATAGAGGAGAACAAAGAGAAGGGGAAACTAATAAAGATGAGAAACTAGAGAAGGGAAGGGAAGAAGAATCTGAGAGGGAGAGAGTGCTAAGATGATTAATATCAATGATCCAATATCATTTAAAATTGAATCTTCAAAAGATTTCAAGTCTACTGTAATGAAATGATGATGGTGGTCATGTAAGGGCAAGGATTGCATTCCATTCAATCTCCCATTCAGCAACAAAGAGATCATCAACTGAAATATATTGGGTGGCAAGGAATGCGGTAAAAGTCTGATCAAGGAAACATAATTTCGTGTTAAAACGGATAACCACACAGCCGGAGGGCCTAAAGCTCCTCTAAAGTTAAGAACTCCTAGATATGAGAAATATGAGTAGCATTCAAAGGAAAAAGGTAAATTAAATGAACAAACATTTAAGTCCACTTGTCAAAAGCTCACCCTTTATTGAGCCATGATGAACAGGAGAACCTATCATATTACAATCGCCCTTTATTGACTTTTTTATGTCATTAGGAATGTTATCGATGAAATTACCCATTTCATTCTTCAACGCAATCTCATGTTGTGTTTCAAAGTGGGATATGGGTCTAAATTTTGTGGGAAGGTAAGTATCAACAAAACTAAGAAAGAGATTGAAAATCCAAAATTTCTCAATTATATCATTAAAATTCCAAAGAAAATGGAAATTCTATGACGAGGGATTCTGCAAGGAATAAAAGTTGGATATAGGAAGATCACGAAGCGAAGAGATCCTCTCTAGATCTAAAAGGCTTTGTTACTGGGAAGGTTGTCAAGACCATTTGGAGTTTGTGTCAAAATTGTTGTTTTTACAATGTATTCTGATGGGGGAACCTTCTTTTTAAGAACTGTTATCTTCATGTAAATCTCATTTGGTATAAAGTTACATTCTTAATGTCGTTATTGACTGTGGCAATGGGCTATTTCAAGTGGTCAACAATATAAGATACTCAAAGGGATAGGAAGGTCATTCTTGAATATATGTCTTTCTCTTATTCTTTTTTTGGTTTTTTTTTTGGGGCGGTGGGGGAGGGTAGTTGTGGAGATTGATATATTCTGATCTTACTAACTGTAGATAGAGTAGCTTCTGTTATGTACTAATTGTAGAGGTCTATCTTGGACAGGGGTCTAGCTGTCACTGTAGATACTCTTCAAGAGGCAACAGATGAAGTGATCTTGTTTTGTTAATTTTTCATCTGTTCACTTGTTTGATGAGTTAAGATATTATCTGAATTCATCTTTTACAATTTTATCATCTCCCAAATTGTTGGTTTTCCTTCTATGGAGCAGGAACTCGGGGTCAACTGTATTGAGTTAATGCCTTGTCATGAGTTCAACGAGCTGGAGAACTATAGCTACAATTCCATCTCGGGTGATTATAAGTATGCTAATGTTTATCTTCTCAATATTCTTCCAATTGCGTCCAACATATTAGATTGTAGCAGACTACTCCATATGATTAATTGAGTTTACAGATGTCCTATCTCTAATTTTTAGTTTGGATTAGACTTGTAACTTTTCTAGATTCTAAGCAGCTTAAGCTGATATTTTCTTATTTACATACTTATTATTCTTTTTAATTATTTTGCCTTGTTTCCTTCTCAAGGGCTACAAATGTGTTGAATCACTGTCAAAAGTTTTAAAAACTGGGTTGTTTTTTTTTTTTTTTTTTTTTTTTTTTTTTTTTTTTTTTTTAAAAAAAAAGATATGACTGTTTTGCTGATTTACTTAATTTAGCATATATTCAGCTAGGCTTGTCATGAATATTTTCTATCTAAATCTAGGTTCAGCTGATTGCACTCGAACCCCTGAAGGTTGGCTGTTTATGATGCTTTAACCATCGACTTAGTAGGAAGATGTTTAATACTTTTATTAGTTGCCACAATTTTACTAAAGAATTTTGATATATCTAATTTAGTAAAGATGGCTGAGAGGAGATCATTAATAACAGGTCTCTCTGTTGAGGATTTTCTAATGTCTTGGTCAATGCTGGACCTTTGGCTCTGAGTATTTCTATAGTTTTGTCATAGGTTCTAGATAGATATGCCCTGCCATTGTTTATTTCTTTATGTTATAAAAACACAAAGGAGGATGAGGCATCATTAAAACATGAGGGGAAAAAAAAAGTCGAGAGGATGAACCATATAAACATAAACGTTTGAAAAACTAAAGCTTTCCAATCTCCCTTGACTTGTTTGAAAGCAACTCCTCTAAAAGCCCCAGCTGAAGGTCACAAAGTAGCCATGAAAAGAATCTAATCCCATGACAGATAATTAGACACAAGTTGGTTTTTTGATATGCAAGCAAATGCACTTCGCAAACCCCTAGAGAGAATAATGAATAAATATATGGTTGCACAATTTGCTACTTTGTCACAGCATCACAAAAACATCTCATGGTAGGGCACTGTTTGATCTTTTTTGCATCAACTTATTTAGGTTGGTTCTTTGGAGGACCACCAACTAGCTAAAGCCTTCATTTTGGAAGGAACCTTTTTTTCTCTCTCCAAAATGAGCCAAATTGGAGTATCATAATGCTTCTAGTGAGATATGAAAAACAGTTTACAAGAGAAAACACCTGAATAAAGAAGGCCCCATACCCTTCTATACTTTTGCCAAGGATAGAGGAAAAGTGGCATTTCTCAAGCGAAGCAAACATGGGGTAAGTTAACAGTTTCCCTGTCATTCAGCTTCTGAAAGAAGTGAAAATTTTGTCTGTGTGATGAAATAGGAGAGTTATGGAGGATTAAGACGTGAAAAGGTTTAGTGGACATTGAAAAGGAAAACATTCCTTTCGTTTATCTTTGTAGAATTGAGCACAGATTTTAAAGTAAGTGTCAGGATAGAAAATACAGGAAACATGGAAACCGTGCCCTGCACAATATCCGCTTTATTATTATTCTTTACAGTTTCTGATTGTCTATTAGGTTTTTTTTTTTTCCTCTGTAATTTTTCTTACTTCTTTTTAGAAAAAGAATTGTCATATTAAGAAAGAAGGATAATACAAGGAAGCAAAGATGATAATAAGTCCTCTAAGACCAAAAGGAATTATACATAAAACTAAGGAGGATTGTTTACCGATCCCTTTTCAAATCCTTTAAAACATCTTGTTAATTGTTACATACTCAACTACAGCTCAAGCTTGATTTTGGTGGTGCAACCTAGAAATCTGAGACACATGGAAAGAAACATAACAGACTGCCAAAGTAAACAAAAGACTCCTGCGTCTTGCCTTAAGGATGTCTGTTAATAAGAAATCATAAAACTGTATGAAGTTTTGCAAAATGATGAATGCTATTTTTCTACACTTCATTCATCGAAATATTATATTTATGATAGAATTGTATTTGTTCAGGGTTAATTTTTGGGGATATTCAACCATTAGTTACTTTTCCCCAATGATAAGATACTCTGCTGCTGGCAACTGTAACTGTGGTCGTGATGCAATAAATGAAGTCAAGGTTCTTGTCAGGGAAGCTCATAAACGAGGAATAGAGGTGACTTTTTGTTGCAATATAATACCATAGTTTCTGATAATTATGCATGTTTGTTGTCTAATATTTTCTCAACAGGTGCTCATGGATGTTGTATTTAATCACACAGCTGAAGGGAATGAAAAGGGTCCAATTTTGTCATTTAGAGGTGTTGATAACAGTGTCTATTACATGCTTGCACCTAAGGTACAGTTTTCAATATAATTCAATGTATTCCAGCAATATTGCTATATGGCAGATTAACACAGTTAATTATCTTACTTTTCTTGATGTTTTGATCTTGAATAACATTTTCCATTGTCTATTGCATGTATATTCCCACAATATGATTGTAAGTGTAGACGAATTAGTTATTACTGGCTGACTAATTTAGTGAGTGTGCAGTTCACTGCAGGTTACACTTAACCACTTGGTCCAACTTTACATATTTACAACTCACTATCAATCCTTTTTTTTTTTTGGGGCATCTCAGCAAGTCTTTGAAGTCCTATAGTTTATAATCTATAGATAACAAATGTAGTGGTAAATTCTCTTTTTTTCGATTTGCAGGGAGAATTCTATAACTATTCTGGATGTGGAAACACCTTCAATTGCAACCATCCAGTTGTACGGAAATTCATTTTGGACTGCTTAAGGTAGATTTACTGCAATTGGCTATTCAGTTCTTTACCACTACTTTTATCTATTTGACCTCTTTTGATTAGGTTCGGTTTATCATCATTTTACTGAAATCAAGTGAGTTACTTGTGCAAAATAATTGAGATGGCTATCGATATGTAATTATAAATTATAAACTTAGAATTTTTCCACTGCAGTGATCTAATAAGATAGACCTTACCAATGACTATTAGATGCTATTTGGAATTTGAGAGATATGTTTTCCCATGAAAGTGCATTACTAGAAACTTTCATCACCAAATGCTTTAGAAGGTTCCGTTTTCGGTTATTTGACTGTGCTGAAATCTTTAGGGGTTAAAATCAGTTTAATACATGTGCTGGATATTTGTGACTATGATGCAAGATGCCTCCATATGAATTATTTATGGTTTTGTACGTTGAACTGGAAATTGCTTAGATTTGTATTCTTTCCTTCTATCAAGTTTTGTGCTTTTTGCACACTTGAATATGTGCAGGGTTTTTGTTTTTCTTAGGAAACATGAGAAAACAATAATGCATACATATCAAGAATAGAATTGCTTCTGGAAGATTAGAGAAGTAGAAAAAATTTTTGTGTTCACGTTTCATAAGCAAATCTAAATCATGTGAATCATGCTTTTTTTCCCCTTTTTTTGGTTTTTATTTCCTGTCTTGAATTCATACACTAATAGTTATTAATTTTAAGACTTTGGCTTGTCTATAATTCCAATATATACTAATTACCAAATACAATAGTAAACTGATATAGCTTCTAGTGGACATAAAAAGAGTGATGGAACCTTATGTGATGATCAGAGAATAAAATTTCTTGTGTCCGGATATATAGATATTTCGCATGGCTCACAATTTTTTTGGAAAAGAGATTGAAGTTTATATTGAATAACTAAAATTTTTACAAAATTTTTAAAAATTTGTTTCTTATGTCTAAGTACATCATTTAATATAAAAGAATTTTTCAAAAGCTAGTAACTCTGATATCCATTTATTATATTAAGTTATAAAATAATTGTATGCAATAATGATATTAAATTAGTTGTACTTAGGACCGCCAATTGGGCTGGGCCAGCCCGAGCTGGGCCCTTTTCGAAGGGCTGAGCTCGGCTCATTTTAGGGTTGGACTGAATTCAGACTCATTATTTAGGCCCGTTTTAATTATAGGTTGAGTCTGGATACCAGTGAGCTCAGCCCCATTTAAATGAACCCAACTTAATAATTAAACAACCATGATATGGAACACTCCTGTGAACCCAACAGCTGTGCTTCCAGAAAGTTCCTCTATCTCTCTGTTTTTGTATCTCTTCAAAATTGGCTGTCATTGACAAGCGATGTGTGCCGGTGATGGTCCAAAAAGTTCCTTCACACTGTTTCCTCTTTGATTCCGCAATGAATCGATGGGATTGTTATACGTTCGAAGTTGTTCCCACTGGAGTCCGATTGACGAACGGATGGTTTTCGACTATGACAATCGTCTTCCCCGTCGTAGCGGTGAACTCGATACAACAACGGTTTGGATTTCTGGCATTTTGTCAGTGACTGTTGAACTTCGATGATGCCTCAGCTCCTCTATGCTCCGTGTAAGACGGTCTTCTTTCACCTCTTAAGATAAAATCGAACAGCCAAGAGGCTGGAGAAGACATTTCGGTCGATGGCTACTGTGGATGTGGTGTCAGCGGTGGCTACCGATACCGGAAAAGGGTGATAGAAGTTGAAAGCCTTTGATTCACCTCTCTCTCTCTCTGGGTTTTTTTGGGGGGGCTAAATTCAATCTCGGGCCTAGCCCGAAATGGGCCCGAGGCCCTTTTAATTTTTTAGGTTAGGTCAAGCTCGAGCCTTCAATCTTTTTGCCGAGCTCAAGCTCGGGTCCATATAATTTTAAACGGGCCGACCCCAAACTTTGTAGAATATTCTTTTATTTGAATTCAGTTTTGACTAATAACTAAATTGTTTGCTTTTTTTTTTTTTAATTTAGATTTACATAATTTTGACTCATATGTAATGAGTGACTTTATTCTATGTCATTGCACTAATTGGAAATATTGTTTATACTCATCCTTCTAGCTTACTTCATGTCATATACCCAAGTGTCAGTACTTTTGTGACTTGTACCCAAAATTAGATGTTGTGTATTGTATTTTATTATTTTATGTATTTATGAGATGGCGTGTTTTGATACATTAGCCTTGTGATTTTTGTGTTCAGTTTTGTCCTTTTTTTGGGAGGGAGTATGGAAGGCTTGATGGGTACTCTTTTGCTTATTTTACAATTTGGTTTTTGGACAAGCATAGTTAGGCTTATCACTCTTACTATCAGGTTTGATCCTTGGTTTTGTCTCCATTGTTTAATTATTATTTTTACAACTCTAAATCTTAATAAATATCTTTCCCCCCCCCAAAGAAAGT
This sequence comes from Dillenia turbinata, assembly GCA_037126225.1. Classification (NCBI taxonomy): domain Eukaryota; kingdom Viridiplantae; phylum Streptophyta; class Magnoliopsida; order Dilleniales; family Dilleniaceae; genus Dillenia; species Dillenia turbinata. The sequence goes on along the minus strand of JBAMMX010000004.1, from coordinate 825,917 downwards.
AGCAAATTCATATTTAATATAAATAACAATTTCCATTTATTAGCAAAATAAAACAATTGGGATACACCAAAATATACCTTGCAAATTTTCTGAAATATCTTAATATTTTGTCAACTTTGCAAAATAGTACAAAATTTCTTCCATTACAAAATATTGCAAAATTATGTGAAATTTTGTGAAATATACACATTTACATATTTTGCTAGTGAATTTTTTTTTTTTTTTTTTTTTTTTTTTGCTCCTTGCTATTTTGGGAAATTTCAAGAAATTTAAAACCTTGGTGGTGATAGATTAAGGGTTCAAATCTTTTTTCTCCTCTCGTATCATGGGAGGGACCATTTACAGAAAAAGAATACATCAATTCTTTTCTCTTAACTTTTTCTTCTTCTGCCGGAGGAAAAATTTTGCAAACACCCATTATTAACTAGAAATCTAATTTTAGCCTCCTAAACTATAAACAGAAATCCAGTTTTCCCCTATATTCCAACTGTATGCAATCAGCCCCTTGAGTCTTATATTTGAGGCAATCAAGCCTCTACATTTTATAAGCCTAATAGTGGTGCTGTTTATCACTACTTTCTCTCTCTCCTAGCCTCATCCTAACCATCATAAACCTCTGATGAAATCTACAAAGGGAATCAACATCTGAATGTGAAATTTCTTTTTTTTTTTTTTTTTTGATGAATAAAAAGATGTATCAAGGGCTGTAAGGGGAAGCCACCCAAAAGGAAATTACAAAGTTAGAAACTCAATGCAAGTCAAAGAAAGCTACATCCAGATCCATAGAATCTCTAGAAACCCAAAAAGAAAAGGAAGATAACTACTTAACTTTTAGCTGATCTAAAGAGCTCTCTCCACCCCTCAAAAGCCCTAGAATTTTGTTCTCACCACACTAGCTAAAAAAATAGACAAAGGGATCAATGCCAAAAGATGTCTCTGCCTTATGCATAGACAAATATGACCAAATCTGGACTTCATCTTCAATAACCAATAAAACCCAAAACAATATTCCTCAACTCCTTCACAGCGGAAAATGTAATAGAAGATGACGAACGTATTCAGTCTCAGATTTGCACATAAAACATCTGTTCGCAAGAACCTGTTCCCTCTTTTGTAAATTATCAAGGGTAAGAATACTTTGCAAAAGAGGGACAGGTTCTTGTGAATAGATCTTTTACGTGCAAAGTTGAACATGAGCCTGTTCATCATCTTCTGTTACATTGTTAATAGTTGCAGCACCCTGGAAAGGGGGCACTGGTTTTCTTTCGCAAGAAACTAAATGATAGCAACATCTGTTTTCTTTTTTAGCGAATCTGAATCTTGCTCTTTTTCGATTTTCTCGCTTCCAATGACAATATGGAAATGATCTTCAGACTAATTGAAAATTACAATTTCAAATGGTTATCTAGGTATCATAAACTTCACCATTGAAATTGGTTGCAGATTGTCAGTGATCCCCAGAGGCTTTTGCCAGAAACTGGGTTATGAGCTACAGTATTTTTTTAACCCAGTTGTTAAGAAGTCCCTTGAGAATTATAACCAATTTGATGATTTGAGCAGGAAAACCACTGTTTTCAGTTACATGGATAATTTGATTTTAAAGAATTCACTGAATATTGTTCAAAGCAATTTGGTAATCTTCAAAAGGGAGTTGCTAATGTTGTTGTCTTCATTGTTTCCACAAAGAATTTCATAGATAATAGCAATTAGGATTCGACCAATTGGGATTTGAAAATCTGAAAGCTGAATGAGAGAAATTTAGAAATTATGAAGAAGATGAGAAATAGAACAGCAAAATGCAAGATTATCATAAAGTTGGATGCGGCTTTGTTAACTAAGGAGCTATGTTGCATGCATTTTTTCATTGTTGTTGGGTGTGGATACATGTCTTCTAAGGCTTGCGCCTAATTTGGACAAAATTTGTACTAAAATGAAGCGTGTGATGCCATACTCATACTTATGTCATGTCAAGTCAACCTGGGCACAACCAGGCAAAATGAAGTGTCAAGATAAAACAGCTAGGGTGAGACCAAGCATAGAGAGATGGTATTTGTGCTGACCACGTCTGCATCCATGTTGACGTCATTGGTCCACTTGGAGTCCACCAAAAAGTGTAATAAGTTTAACAGCTGCATTAGCACTGTTAGGCTTGTACTGAATAGAGGGGACTGGATTCATCCGAATGTAAGAACTAAAGGGGTTCATTCTTCCAAATTGAAGTTTAGAGGTTACATTAGATTCTGGTGATAGTTTAGTGGCCAAAACTAAACTTGATGCCTTATTATTATTATTATTTTTTCTTGGACATGGTGGTTGTACTCGTGCCATCATCCATATACTCTCCCAATCTTCGTCTGACTCATATATTGGATGTTGTGACATATGATAATGATCTTCATAGTCAATGTTATTTTGTAATGTGATGGACGTAAATTGAGATGTATGAATTTGCTTATCAAAAGGAAAAAAGTGGTGATTTCAATTATTCCTTCTATGATTAAGTATAGCAGAAGATATTGTAAACTGAACAACATAGCTAGTCTATGGGTGTTAAAATAACCTAGTGATCATGGACAAAAGTCAACATCAATGTCTTTCCATGTACCTTGCTTAAGGATGCCATAGCATACCTTTTCTCAAGCATCAGTTGCTTATTTTGGTTTGCTATTGTAAGGCATACAAGAGGCCACACAACTCTGTGGCTTAGAGTTGAAAACTGCAAGAAAAGTGTGTGGCATGTTTAGTTTTTGCCATTTAGATTCTCTTTTGTCTTCTGGGTGTCAAGACTGCTGATAGCCATGCTTGTAGTTTTCTGACAGTTAGTTGATCAGGCAAATAAATCTGAAGTAAATGAATTGAAAATACATTCAATTGAACAATATGCTCGACTTTAAAAAAAGGATGTGGTTTTCTTTGCAAAATCCTGACATTGTAATCAACAATATGGTTGTGATGATGTTGCTCTTGCTAGTTTAATACATGTATAGATTGAATAATTTCAAGGATTATAATGTTATTAAACCTTACCATTGTTCTTTAGAAACGTATTAAGAGGCTATGCAATCACAATATTGGCAGATTCCATGAGGCCAGGATAAGTTATTCTGATCATAATTTGAAAATTTGACTTAGACTTCCATATTGACTGTGGAGAGTATACACCAGTTTCTTTTGCTTTTCCATGATAGAAAGAGTACATGCCAGTTTTTTATTTCAAAGTATTGCGTGTTTGTTTTTTCAAATTAGATCCATAATAGATCAATTGATACTGTATCTTAACCTTTTGCAATGGTAATAGACCTCCATTGTAAGGTCATTAATCATTTATCCTTTTGCATGTATAATTTAATTCCTCATAACTTTAAGTTTTCTTCTGAGGATTAATCAATAACGATGTCCTTCTTGGTATGTTGACTAAAAGGTCTTCAGAATTACATTTTTGTGAACAGATACTGGGTGACAGAATTCCATGTGGATGGCTTTCGCTTTGATCTTGCTTCTATTCTTACGAGGGGTAGCAGGTTAGTAATTGCCAGCTGTTTGATTACATTTTTCTCTCTTCAAGTTTATGGTTGACTGACGTTGATTCTGACATATGGTTTCTTGTTCTCTCCAGTCTTTGGGATGCAGTAAATGTCTATGGGAGCCCAATAGAAGGCGATCTGCTGACAATGGGTACACCTCTCAGCTGTCCTCCACTGATTGATATGATGAGCAATGATCCAATACTTCGTGGAGTGAAGGTACACACACAAAGCTTTTCCTTGGTGCTGCTTTCTGCCCAGTTCTATTCATCGTATTGTCCTTTATTTATGGACTGGAGTGATCCCCTATTTTATTTAAGTAGATAAGTCATTTGTGCCATTTCTCTTTAATCAATTTCTCAAATGGCAAACCTTTTAATTGGGTGAAAAATCAAAAACTATTGTTCAGACACTTTCTAGTCCTGGATATAATTCAAGGTATATTATAAAGACATGTTCCAACTATGTCAAATATTACAAAGTATTCACCTAGTCTTTGATTTGGAACTATGTTGCTTAGACACTTTTTAGAAATGACTCAAATCTGGGTTGTATTTGTGTTAGTCAAGGTTCTTAAACAAGCCACAATATGACATTTTATAACTTAAATTATGAAATTTTTGTAATTTTGTTGTGTTGTCATGTCTGTGTCTTGTCATGCCCCATGTGTGTGTCTATGCTTCATAGATATGGAGAACCTGCGACAAACTATGGAATATGGCTGGAAAAGTATGGTGCCATTATTTTTTTTTTAATCGCAGAGAAAATTGAATGACATGGGAGAACAAATATAGCATCATTAATAGACGATAAGATGCCACAAATGCTAGATTTAGTAAGTTGAAAAATTGATTGCAGACTGCTGGAAATGACATGCCATAAACACCAGAGCATCCAGGTAATAATTCAAGTAATGCACGACGTCTGGGGCTTCAGCAGCATTCCTTTCATGCTACCATTTTTCTCCTGAAGTACATTTGAAGCCTCTAAAATTGTGACTTTACTCAATTCTGATTATTGTAACAATATTAACTTAATTGTCTGTTTTCATCCCTTTCTTACTTGTTTCTGTCCCTTCTCCATGTGAATCCCTTGAAATTTTATAATGCCTATTTTTACAAGTCTCACAATTGTCACCTATTTCAACTTGTTCTGATATGTACGATTGACCCCTCCATCATTCTCCCTGTTATTCGTAGCTTATTGCTGAAGCATGGGATGCAGGAGGCCTTTACCAAGTTGGCACATTTCCTCACTGGGGCCTTTGGTCGGAATGGAATGGCAAGGTACTGCTAATACTGCATACCTCTGTTTACCATATTTGTGATACTGCTTCTGTTAAAGGCTGGAAGCCTGTTAATGGAATGCAAAACAAAAATTTGAAGCCTTTTTGCACCATCTCTTGTTGACAGCATGACTGCAGGTTGTCTCTTGGAATTTTTTGTTGTATATGTGAGGTTTCTTTTGTACAATTCCTAATTTAATGCCAAAAATGGAAATTATTTCAATTTTGATGTGATGCACCTAAAATAATACAGATTGCCTTATAATTAAAAAGCACACCTTTATGTTCAATATAAAAAACCGAAAATTATTGCCTTAAATAAACAGCTGGATTTATGTACCGAACTGGACCCAGCTAGTCTATGACACAAGACTTGCTTCAACAAGTATTAAAGGAGTCATTCCAGCATGATTATTTAAGATTGGAGCTTATTGGCAGAGCTACAAGTATGATGTATTACACAGTTCTGAGTGTTCCTTTGAGTTTGGCATCGGTTCTGATCTGTATGTCTTCACCATTTCAGTACCGAGACATAGTGCGGCAGTTTATTAAGGGAACAGATGGATTCTCTGGGGCTTTTGCTGAATGTCTTTGTGGAAGCCCTAACTTGTACCAGGTTTTTTCTCTTTTGATTAATATCTGTAATTACAACAACAGCAATATATTTCTATCTATCTCATTGGCCATGTTGGCTGCTATGATACAATTATCATGAAATCATATTTTCAACAGTTTCTTCATGGTGTTAAACAATGTTTGTTGATATGCTCTGTCTGCCATAAGCCCCTCTCTCTGCACACTGTCAAGGATCTAAATTTTTATGTTGCTTTAAATTTATTCTTGTCAGTGTGGCAAGCTAACATCATTTGTGTGTCAGGAAGGAGCGAGGAAACCTTGGAATAGTATCAACTTTGTTTGTGCACATGATGGCTTTACATTGGCTGATCTGGTAACGTATAATGACAAACATAATTTGGCAAATGGGGAGGACAACAATGATGGGGAGAATCATAATAACAGCTGGAACTGTGGGCAGGTGAATTTTCAAACTTGTTCCACTAAAATTGTCTTTTTGGTATTTGGGTCAGTTTGATGCCATGCATCTCTATATAAGGGCACTAGCACGTTATTGCTTGGCATAGGTTGTATTGCCTTGTGATTTTAGGATCTCAAATTCTGTGGGAATTGTGGTTATGATGACATGTCAGACATCCACTCTGATTGGTTTGGATCAATTTATAGATGTAAATGAAAAAAAAAAAAGTACAGATAATATATATTTATAGTAGAAGACACGGGGTGACTTTGGAACCTCAATGAGCAATCATTTCATTGATTTTGTTTGAGGTTGCAAAAGAATAATATATGGAATTGCTCCATTTTATATGTTTGGAGTAATTTAGGAATGGAAAATAGATCCAAAACATAATTTCTAAATGAATTTTTGAGAGTGCACAAGAAAATAAAATAAAAGAAACAGCAAAAAAAGCCAATGGGGCCAATTCCGACAAGATGAAAAAAAGAGTTAAAAAAAAAAAAAGAAAAGAAAATTCCTGTGCCTCTGATTGTATCACATAAAAATTTCTCTCTTCATTTCTCCCAATTGTACCAACTTTCGAATAAAATTAAAAGAAGAAAGAATATAAAAAAAAAATGGTTGATGCATTTGTGGGATTCATTGATAGTTTTCCTTCTCTTTGCAAGCTCCTGTGTTGAACTTCAAAAGCCTCCAGTAGACTACAAGCTTGCTTTGGATTGAAAATTTACAGAGTTTGAAAACCATTTAAAGAGGTGTAAAGGGCAAAAGGAGCACAAAGCTCCACAATCTGTAACAATGGCATTCCAACCGTCCATCCTTGCGAACATAATCCGGTGAGGAAGCACTTTGAATGAGAAACAGTAACCACCAGTCCCAGCAATCTGCTAGAGCTCCATCTGAATTTGATTTCTGTGTGGAGGGAGATTATTTATGCTCCTTGCAATTATCAGGGCACATACTAGATGATGCGATGGAGAGAAAGGAAAAACTGCATAGATTGCAGTAAGGCAGGGAATTTTATTCAGTTGCGGTGACCATCCATAGTTGATTTCTGTATGGAGGGAGATTGTTTGATTTGCTTTTTGCAATTATTAGGACATGGACCAGAGAATTGCAAAAAAAAAAAAAAAAAAAAAAAAAAAGGAGAGGAAACTGCATAGATTGGATTGCAGAGACGGGGGAGGCATTTAGTTTCCTGGATTTTAACCAGACTGCAAAGATTTGGGGCAATATTTTCTTTTTTCTTTTTCTTTTTCGATATTTATCTGTGGTTATAAACAACGATATTTTGTTCCATCATCCATGCTTTTTTACTTGATTACCGTGAACACATTCCACCCTACTCCCATCTCCCATGAAGGATTTCATGAAACTTTTGACCACCTTTTTTTTTTCCCTCCGATAAGCCATTACCATAACTTATATGGCAACCATAAATGTGGGAATCCAAATGAGATGGTCCAATTCCTTTATTCCAATTTCCATGATCCAAAGGAGGTCTAGATGTGCTAGATGAAAAGAAAGACAAGTTTTGGCTTTTTTTCTACATTAATGATCAACTTACTGTCTTGTAGCCATGATCAATTTATTTTGATTCATGTGTGATTACTTAGGAGGGAGAGTTTGCAATTACTTCAGTGAAGAAATTGAGGAAACGGCAGATGCGGAATTTCTTCCTTTGTCTTATGGTTTCTCAAGTAAGGACTAGTTTTTCCATCCTTAATCTTGTACTTTCTGTTTTTGCTATAGTGCAATTTTGCTCCACTGCCAATCAAGGCATTATGGGTATATGTTATTAATTGGTTTTTCCCTTAGTAAGTTTGGTGAGGTACTTTCAAACAAGGAATTCCCATGTTATTCGCGGACTTTATTTTATCCTTATATGAGATGAGATAACACCAAGTCTATTGAAATTTGTAAGTTACAAAAAATTTGCTGTTCTCTACAGGTTCTATTATATTTGATACCCCTATTCTATTTTGCTAATTCAGTGTATGGAAATTTCAACTTGTAATGTTACCAAATCATTCTGTTCATTGGAAAGTGGTAAACCGCCAGAGCCCTAATCTGTGCTTCCCATGCTGATGCAATGGAAAAAAGTCTACTTTATTTTGGTGATTTAGTCTATTCAAATTTAACTCTAAACACTACACACAATGCCGTTTTATCTGTCAATTAAAAATTGTGAGCATCATAAATGTTTGGATTTAAGACATCACTAAGTGGTCTCAATTGGCACAAGAATAGTTTGGCCTTTCAAGAGGGCAATCATTATGAAAATGAAAATCTAGCTTCCAAATGTGTGCAGTTTTATAGAATGGTTGCTTCTGAACAGAAGCTATTTCTTGTGTGATTACCATATTAGACATGACAGTTGTTTAACAATTTTCAGATGCTATGCCTGACCTTCTTCTACTTCTAGGCATTTTTTAGACAATTTAGAGATGCTTTACATGGTAACTAATACAAGGATATTGTACTGTTTTCGATGCTCCAGAAATCCTGTTCAAGGGCAAATATTAATATAAGGACATCTAAGTTTAGGACATCTAAGTTATGTAGATTGTTGTTTTTGCTATTCTTAATATTTTGTTTGACATATGAATGTGCAAGATAATATTAATTTGAATTTTACATTCATAAACATAAAAATGTAGGACATGCTTTGCAAGACATCTAACAAGATTGTTAAGCTCCTTTGTTTTGAAATGCTGTTGCCCCTTTCTTTGTATTTTGTCATTGTATTCAATACAAGGTACAACCCTTGAGAGCGTACTAGTCAAAATATGCTCCCGATGGGTTTAGATTGTCACATAATAAATCTTAATGTGAATTCAAAGAGTAAAAGATAAAAGAAAAGGTTTGTGATGTTGATACTATTGTTTATACTTTATTGCAGAGCGTTGTTCTGTAGAAAGATGCAGGACATTTTATTCTTTTGGCTGGCTGATATTGCTCTTAATCTGACCAGGGTGTACCTATGATCTATATGGGTGATGAATATGGTCACAGTAAAGGGGGAAACAACAACACTTATTGCCATGATAACTATGTAATTTTCTAAAACCTAAGGCATTGTAGCTTCTGTTAAGTCATGGAAACCTCTCTGTGAATTGTCTTTATATTTTGCTGGATTGGACTACAGATTAATTACTTTCAATGGGATAAAAAAGAGGAGTCTTCGTCTGACTTCTTCAGATTCTGCTGTCTTATGGCCAAATTCCGCAAGTGAGTGTTACTATATGGATCAGATTTGTAGATCTATCTGTCGTTCCTTTGATTTGACTTAAATTGGTTATGGTGTAATCAAGCAGAGAATGTGAGTCCCTGGGCTTAAATAACTTCCCAACAGCAGAGAGGCTGCAATGGCATGGTCATTTTCCTGGAAGGCCAGACTGGTCAGATTCAAGCCGTTTTGTGGCCTTTACATTGGTATGTTTACTAATTTCTATCTACGACTGCATACTCATACAAATTGCTTCTGTGATTAGAATTTTACACATATATCAGGAAGGAATAGCTTAAACCCAGAATACCTTAGGCCAGACCTGTCAGCTACACAAGTAATTTTGTTCTGTGGCAGATGAGACTATCATGTTTTTCTCCTTTTTCATCCCATGTTCGTTGAGCCTACTAGGTCAATAAAAAGCTTGAAAACCATATTTAAAGCATGATATCTTTGAATTTTTCCTTTATCTTTCCCTTTGCTTTCATTTGGTTTTTCCGGAAATCCCGAATTTTATTAGCTATCATTTGTTGTTTCCCATAACATGAGCTCAATTTTGACGCAAAGTGCAGATTGATTCGGTCAAACAAGAGATATATATAGCTTTCAACACCAGTCATCTACCTGTCACCATTTCACTTCCAGAACGACCTGGCTATAGATGGGAGCCTCTAGCGGATACAAGCAAGCCTGCCCCCTATGACTTCCTCTCTGATGATCTTCCACCACGAGACGTAGCTATTAAACAGTATAGCCACTTTCTTGATGCCAATCTGTATCCAATGCTGAGTTATTCTTCAATTATCCTACTACTGAAACCAGAGGACAGTCCTTAGCGTAGAGGCCGAGTTTGCTAGGCATGTACATAATTTGCCAGCGCTTTGTATCAGAATCCTTGGCATGCAAAATATGAAACTGATCAAGCATTGGGGGGCAGCAGATTTTGTGATCTTTGTAATACCTGGAACAAGGGGGACAGTAGAAGAAATAAGTGAGCCCACCGATAAATTATGTACGGTGTAAAGTTCTGTAATATCGGTCATGGGGATGGGAACTGAGAGGTATATGGTTGAGTGTTGGTGTGCAGAGCAGAACACCCACGGTTTTTTAGATCACAAACACAGATTTTGTTTCATTTGAGATTGACTGCGCTCAGCATTGTTATCTTGTTTGGCTCCTTGGTTTTTGGGAAGCAGTGAGGGGGTTTGGGAAGGTTCCATTTTTCATTAAAAAAAATAATTAATTTTTTCTTGCAAAGTGCTTTCTTACCAAAAAAAAAAAAGAACTGTACTTCAAAAAAAAATGTTATAAATAGAGAAGAATAGAATAGAATTAGGTTGAGCTAAATAAAAGTTTTCCAAGTAGGGCACTTGTCCATTTCATATTTTGTTTTCAGACATTCTTGGCTATAGAACAATAATGGGATAGAATCAAACACAATCGCAATCACGTAGCAGGTTTCGAACTTTTTAGTAGGGTTTGCAAACACCCCCCCCCCGGGGAAAAAAAACTAAAATAAATAAATAAATAAAAATAAAAATCTGACACTTGCATGGGTCTGAGTGGTCATCCTGACCAGGAATGGGGCAGTTACTTTGAGGAAAGGTTCCTTCTTTTGATTGAATCTTTGTATGAGTCGCAAAATCATGAGGGTTGTGGTGCCTTTTTTCTGCCCTTGTGGCAACAGAGAGGATGATTCTAAGGTGCATGCGGGTCCTGAGTGTCTTTGATTTATGGTCAAATCCCCCCCCCCCTCACCTTTCACTTTTGTTTAAATTTCAAATTAGTCATGTTCCGAATTGACTGAAGGGAAAAAAAAAAAAATTCTTTAAATAATTTTTTTACTAAACAATTTTAAAAAATAATCCAAATTAATCGAATTTTAAAAATTTGACTAATATTATTCATCACTATTTATAGATTGGTAAAGTTTTCAAAATGGATCAATCTCAATATTGAACCTATAAATAATCGCATAAGTGATAAACAGTGCCGGTCGATTTTCAAAACTCGACCAATATAAAATATTTAATCCAACGGTTTTTTCAAGATTTTTTTTTTTTTTTTTTGATTAAATCCAAACTTGACTCAATTACCCAAGCACACAATTACTCAAGCACACAATAAACATTCGTATTTGCAATAAATGATAAATAGTAATTAACCAAATATAGCATATTGGACCATCTTAATTATGGCCAAATATAGCATATTTATTTAATGAATTATTAGAAATTTTGGTGAGTAAAATATGATTTGTAAAAGTAAAAATAGAATAGAATCTAAAAATGTAATGGAGAGAAAAAGTATATAAAAGTACAAGTATGGAGTAAGTGAAAGTGATCAACGGAATTCAACGCAAGTTGTGGTGCTGGTGCGGGGCTCTCTACAAGCACTCACTGGCCTTTCTGGAGACTTCTAGTTCTAGAGAGAGAGAGAGAAAATACCCCAGAAACTTCTCTCTCTCTTTCTCTCTCTTGCTCCTTTTCTCAATCATTTGTATTGTGTTGTGTCTTCTCCTTTCTACTCTCTTCCCCAAAACCCAACTGCTTTCCCGCGGATTCCCTGTCATCATTTGGATTTTCTTACCTGAAATAGTAGAGAGACTGTGTAATTGTTCTAGGGTTTTTGAGAAGATGAAGATAAAGAGGAAAGAGCTTCAAGAGATTAACGATGATTTCTCCGACTTCTCTCTCTCGTCTCCCGCCAGAAAGATCCGTCGTCTGGTATGCTCTCCTGTTTTCTCCTATCTCCTAATTCTATACAGATTCCTCAAATTTGTTCACTCGCTTCCTCAGAAACAAGTTCTGCATGGCTAAATCAGGTTTCGGTTTCTTTTGGAAAAGTAGAATAATCAGAAATGAAAATAACAAACAAAGGGATATCGGGGCTAGGTTGCCAAGTAAGATGTTTGATTGGTATTGTAGGATGCGGAGTTGCCGCCGATACTGGAAGAGGAGGAGGCAGAGAAGGAGATTATGTTTAACCCTAACCACGAATTTCACTTTGAAAACCAAGGCAGTAATGGAATTGGAGGCGCAGTGGTTGAGCCCGACAACACCAACAACAACCAAGAGCGTGCTATTGTTCTCTTCAAGCCCCTCTTCGAGAACCCCTTGCTGCACTCTCCCTCGGATTTCCGCGTCTCTCTCAGTTCTGATCTTATCTCAGTATTTAAAAGTAAGCCCTCAATTCCCTCTCTATTTCAATATTTTAATCATTTTCCTTTTTAGGGTTTTGGTTCAAAGTGGGTAGCACCAAGAAATTTAGTCTTCACATTTTAGTACCGTCATGCTGTTCATAGGACATCATCCTTCGATTGTTGTTTTCCTTACATTTTAAGTTCTAATTTTTCATGAGCATTAAATGGGCTAATTGAATTAGGAATTGGTAATCTGTTTCCTGCAATGTCTGCACTCTGCCACTTAGGTTGCCTTGTTTGGTTTGGCTCAAGATAAGCGTAATTTCACTTGCCATTCATGCAATTGCAATGCGACGTCGTTACCGTGTAGATAAATAGGAAAAGTGTTTTTAATGGCAATAACTAATCTTTGTTGCATGCAGATCAAGTTCTCTGGTCTAGGGATTCTAATCTTGTGAGATTAGATGATGATGATGATGAAGAAGCTGCAAGAGAGAACCAGGTGTCTCTGACCCCGGATAACCACTTGGCTGTTATTCCTTGGGTGCCATCTCATTCTCAGCTTCCTCCAAGATCAGATGCCGCAATGGCAGTAGCCCAGATGGAAACTCCAGAGTTGATGGATGCGGAAGAGATGGAAGAATCTACCATGGATGTTGAAGAGAGCAATGTTCCGGTGGAGCAAGGTCAAGTAAATGAGTTTGGTGGCAGGATGAGTGGATCTGAAGGTTTTCAGCAGTGGCAGCAACAACACTGCATGACTCCACAGATTCTCCAAAACACGTCAACTCCTATCACATGGTTTCAGTGATTCAGATGTTCGCTTCTTAATCTTACCCCCAAGGGATATCATGCGGATGGAGCTGGATGGAGATGGAGGTGAGGTAGGATAGACAGTAGGGATGATCAAAATGTCTTGATTGCATTGCTTGTATGGAAAGTCCAGCAATCAAGTTGGGTGCTCTTTTGTTGTAGAGAGGTTGCAGCAACTTGTACGAAGCTATTTCATGATAATTCTACCTTTCGTGGTCTTATTGTACATATACAGATGCGGCAATTGTCGTGATTGCAGTTGTGATCATTGTTATCATGGGTGGGTTCTTTGCTTATCGTTTCATCCCATTTATAGGCTTGGGTGGTTTCTCCTTACAAGATACATAGATAGGGATGGCAATGGAGCCCCCCCCCCCCCCACCCGGGGGGGTGTAAAACACCTCTCCACAATATATCCGGTTGGAGCCTAGGTTGATTTTCTCTAGCCATTACACCCTGCAGCTATCATGGTGTGGATAAGCTAGCAAGGAGTGGGTAAGTCCGGTATCCCATCATTTAGACGGAGTAAAAGAGAGAATATTTGTGGGAGGTGATGGTAGTTTAGTCGAGATGGTCAGCTAACCTAGTGATCATCTGGGTTGCTCTTGTGATTCCTCTCGTTTACGTGATTAATGAAGGGATTTCCTCTATTGAGAAGTTTCTAAATTAAATGATTGTAGGGATTTTGTCTATTGAGAAGTTTCCGAGTCAATGGTTTGGTAAATAGGTTAGCTAAGAATTGAGCCAATGTAAGAGCTGGATCATGGAAAAGCATATGAACCAAGTACAAAATGGTTAAGCTAAGCTAAGCCAAAAGGGTAGTGGAGAATTGCAGTAGAATTGAGAAGGTAGCTTAGAAAAGCTGCATAAGACCAGCGCCAAGAGAGTAACTGAAAAACTAAACTGAATTGCAGGACAGGTGATTAACATGAAAATTGAGTAAGAAACGAAGAAATTGCTGATAATTGTTGTTGCAAGATGTCGTGTTAATGTTGGGTGTGTCTTGATTTGTTTATTCTCTCACTGGCATTACCGTTTGCCACTTTAACTTCTCCTCTACCCAACACCCACATCTACAATCGACTCCATCTTTGGATTGAAACAAGTTCACGTGATCCTAACTCATATCAAACACAAACAAATCATACATGACAAATATGAAATTTCAAATTATGTTATCATTATTATTAAACAAGAATGGAAAAGTGGTCACATGGGCCCATCCCACCAAATAATCCTTCCTTGAATTTCGTATTGTTTTTTTGAATCTCGACTTTCTTCTTAGTATTTATGCATAAGATCAGCTTTCTTGTTTATTCAGATAATTGCTAAAACTTGTTGGATTCTCATCCCCGTCCTTTTCTCTCAGGAAATTAGCCATTGAATAGTCCTATGAACCTGCTGGAGACAATTATTTTCAACAATCTTTATCATTTTTTCTTTTGAGGAAAATTATATTTTATTAAGAAGAAACAATCTCTATTACCAATTGCACCTTAATGATGCATTGTACAAATTTGACCCATAGCAGACCGCACTGGACCGATTTGTTCTAGGGTTTACGAGTCTCGACTGACTGCTAAATTGTGTTGAGAGATAGCAAATGGACATACAGCAACAACCACCACCACTCTAACGTGGCACAACTAATAAATAGGCAAAGGCAGGGCCAGAGCGGCTGAGGGAGGAATTTATATGAATCCCATTCCCGCTCCGAACCCAAGGTTAGCCATGCCCCCCTGTTTTAATGAGGCGCCCAGAGCTAGCGTGTCGGGGCTAGGATGGGGTAGGTTTAGCTAGGAACGTATATCAACCCAAAGGTGAGATAATTACATGCTTTGTTCCTAAACTTTATCACAAAATCATAAATTAGTTTATAAATTTTAAAATACTACACTTGAAGACCTAAATTTTACAAAACTGTGACACTTTGGTCCCTTCATTAATAAGGGTGACACCATAATCATTAAATTATAAGTTGGAACACGACGTGGCATGCAATATCTGAGTTGGCTTCCACTGTGGATGCAAAAACACTAATGCTTTGCCACTCCTTGAACAACGATGGAATCTCTCTCTCTCTTGTCAACAGTTCTCTCTTCCTCTCTCTCTCTTAGACATATCCTTCTCTCTCTCGCACTTGCTCTCTCCCACGCACGTAAATTACACGTGCCACCATCATCTTCATGACATTTCTTCTTGAATTCAAGCTGATTTATGACTCAAAACTTTTGATTGAAGACTGTAAAACTATCCTATCAACCTTAGATTTCATCTCCCATAACCAATTTCATCATCTCTCACCAGAAAATTCATCTTAGAGGTTGTTCGAAAGGAAGACAAAGGCTGTTTAAAGTAATAATCAAGACCACATCTGAAAAAGAAAAAAAAATAAAGGGAAGACAGAATTGGGGTATGAGAGTGAAAAAAAAAAATCATCTCCAATTGTCAAGAAATTATCAAAAAATTGACTCAACCTCTTGCTCAAAGAACCATAGAAATCAAACGAGTCTCTGACCTTCTTCTTCTTCTTCTTCTTCTTCTTCTTCTTCAGATTCATTCAATCGGCACATCTGTAGGGAGAAATCATCTCCAAGTGTTTGAACGAGTCTCTGACCAAAACCTCACATCCTCTTAACAAATCATTCAATCGAAATCAAGAAATGGGTCTTCTCCAAAACCCAAACATTTTAATTGACAGAATTGGAGAGAGAGAATCGAAACCGAAACCCCAATGAAACTTAGAGCCGTTGAAAGAGAGAGATTATTTGGAATTTTGGACTGGTTATGTTAATCGAAATCAAAACCCCAACCGGCACATCTGTTTCATTTTTTTTTTTAAATAATTCAATCCCAAGAAACCAAAAGGATGAGATTTGGGTTTGGAGAGAGAGAGAGAGAGAGTTCTGCGTGTGATATGAGATGTGGCTTGGGGTTTGCAGGGGAGGAGAGAGAGAGAGAGCAGTTAGACAGAGAGAGATCGTGACAGGCTTGAAGGGCTTGGAAAACCCTTTTGGATCTTGTAATTCTGCTTGGAAAGCTTGAAGGGCTTGAAATTCTGTTTGTGTTACAACTACTCCGTCCCAATTTTGGCTTCAGACTGGTTTTAATCAGCAGCTGAAACAAGAAGAAAAAGTTGAAAATAAAATGGGATTTTCTCCAAAATTTCAAAATCCCAAATGAGTTCTTGTTGCTTGAATTTTGACACCAATCATGTTGGATTTAATTACAAATGATATTTTCTCCATAGCCATGCAATCTTGTTGCTTGAAGTGTTTTTTTTTTTCTTCCGATGAGAGAGAGAGAAGAGAGAGAAAGGGGAGGGGAGGAAAGAGAAGATGAATTTTTTAAAAAAATTTAATTGAGTCAAAAATTTAATTTTTTCAAAAATAATCCACAGTGGAAGCAACTCAGATATTGCATGTCACGTTATATTTCAACTCATAATTTAACGGTACGGTGTCACCGTTACTAACAGAGGGATCAAAGTGTAGCAGTTTTACAAAGTTTAGCTCTTCAAGTGTAGCATTTTGAAATTCAGAGACTAATTTGTGATTTTGAGACAAAATTTAGCGACTCAGATATTCCATTGCAACTTCCTTTCTCATTATTCGTCCTCCAAGAAAGAAAATTAAGTCACATGTGGCTCTCTCGT
This sequence comes from Dillenia turbinata, assembly GCA_037126225.1. Taxonomy (NCBI): domain Eukaryota; kingdom Viridiplantae; phylum Streptophyta; class Magnoliopsida; order Dilleniales; family Dilleniaceae; genus Dillenia; species Dillenia turbinata. Next base: position 809,233 of record JBAMMX010000004.1, on the reverse strand, counting down.
GGATTTTAACTATACTAGTTTGGTTGTCCACAAAATATGAATTGTAATTTTTTATCATATAAATATTTATTAAATTTATAATTAACTCAATATTTGAACTAAATTATTATCCAAACTAACGAAAAATATGATGTATATTAATGATATAAAAAAAAGAGTCTAACAACTGAAATTTTAAAAAATACCAATGAATGAAGTAAAAATGGATAATAAGTAAAAAAGCAACAGAAATAAATAGACTACTATTGGTGAAGCAAAAAAATGTGAAAAAACATGTGTTAAAAACTAAAGTAACAAAGAATAAAAAAATGGTAACAAAATAAAAGGAGCAAGTACCTAAATAGAAAAAAACTGTGATTTAAAAATAAATAGACGACCATATGTGGGGTGAAAAAATGAAAAAGAAAAACCTATATTAAAAAATGATGAAAAACTAAAGATTTTTTTAAAAAAATTGGATAAAGAAAATGATTTGAATGGACAAGTAGAGAAAAAAAGATGAAAAATCTTTGTAAAAAAAAAAGAATAACTTAAGAAAAAAATTAGGTAAAAAAACAAAACATCAAGAATCTGAATGGGAAAAAATTATGATTTAAAAATAAAGGGATGGTCATTAGTGAGGCTGAAAAAATAAAAGAAGAAAAACTTATATCTAAAAAAGATGAATGATTTAAGAAGAAAAAAAAAGTCAGGTTAAAAAAAAAGTAAGGATCCAAATAAAAAAAATAAAAAGCTATGAGCTAAAGATGATAAGACAACCATTCATGTGATAAAAAAAGGGGAAAATAAACCTATGTTCAAAAGGATGAAGAACCCAAGGAAAAAAAAAGATAAAAAAGCTGAAAAGCTGAAAAAAATAAATGTAGAAAGTGTGGTCATAAAAAGATAAAAGACCTAAATGAAAAAAAAAAAGTATGATCTCAAAAAAGTAAAGGATCTAAACAGAAAAAAAAAATCAATAAAAGGGTAAGGTGTTGAATGAAAAAAAAAACTAAAGGTGTCGTTACGAGTTAAAAAAAAAAGTGAAAGGATCATAATGAAAAAAAAACATGGTTCACAGGAGATGAGAGATTTAAGCCAAAAAAATGATTCAAAAAAGTACAAAAGATTTTAACGAAAAAAAACATAATGGACTCTATGGGTAAAAAAAAATGCAAAAGATCTAAACGAAAAAAAAAAAAAAAAAAAAAAAAAAAAAAAAAAAGCTATAATAAACTTCAATAGAAAAAAAAAGAAAAAAAAAAAAAAAACAAAAAAAAGGGGGGGGTAAAAAAGGGGGGGAAAAAAATAAAAAAAGGGGGGGGGAAAAAAAAAAAAAGAAAAAAAAGAGAAGGGAAAAAAAAAAAAAAAAAAAAAAAAAAAAAAAAAGATGATGAAGAAGGATTTTGGGGAAAAAGAAAAAAAAAAGAAAAAAAGAAAAAAATAAAAAAATAAACCGAAAAAAGTATATGAATAATAAAGAATCCGAGCGAAAAAAGAAAAAATAAAGCTGAATGAAAAAAAAAAAAGAATGCAATTGAAAGAAAAAAAGATGGCGGGTAAAAAAAAAATACGAGGCTACTGTTCATGAACAGTAGAAGATCCTAGTAAAAAAAGGAATATAAAAAGCTACATGAAAAAAAAAAAAGGATGCCAATGAAAGAATAAAAAATAAAAAAAGAGACGGGTCCAAAAAAAATATGGGATCACTGTTTATGAACAATGTCTATGAACAGTAACCTTAACTCGCTCTTTATTGTATAGGGTAATAATTTTTTTTAATATTGTTTCAAGAGACTTCATTAATTAAACTAACTCATTTCTTAATGCTGCATAAAATCGAGGCCCACACCATACATGGGGGAGAACCGCGTTGAAAGGGAATATGGTTTAACCATGGGGCAGAAGTGATATGCAAATGCCATGAACACCCCAAATAGACTTTCCTGTTACACCCCGGATCCATTAAACTCGATAAACATGGGTGGAACAGAGGAAGTGTGAGAGAGACGATATTGGGATGAAAAAAAAACAAAAGAAAGAGAAACAAGATATTAGGCTGAAAATAATAATACACGAGTGGCCCATTGTACCAGGCGAGCCGAAAATGTTCATTATTTGATGAAGAAGGCAAATGTTAAAAACAAAGAGAGAGTGCATCTTGAGGTTAGCTTGTAATGAGAACTTTGAGATCTATTCTGATTTCTGACATAAAATTACAACATTGTGACGTAAGAAAAATGGGTATGTCAAAGTTTCAGGCACTTGAACCCTTCTATCTGACCCTTCTCTTCTCCTATGCCTTTAGAATCCGATTAATGAAAGCTTGGAGCACATCTCGGGCACTTCGATAGCTGTCCCAAGGCCCAGTGAAGCCATTTGTACAACTAATGAAGATCTCTAGCTTATGAACCTAGTCTTCAAGTATCAATCTCCTATGACGTACTTCTTCTCTGCATAGTACTTTTTCTCACTCTCTTTCTTCTTGGCATTACGTTTCTGCATTGAAGGTCATATACAATGTAAGGTTTCACAATTAGTATTATGTATCCAGCTGCACCACAAACCTATAAATGCACAGAAAACCAAAAATATATATGTTAATTACAGAAACAAGCTCATCAGAAGAAAGTACCCGCTAACGGAATGTCTTTTCAGCACCTATATTACGTAAGGAGAGGAAAATGGTGGATTGCGTTCATTATTCTATCTATGGGTGTTAAGTAGGCGTATTCTCCCAACAGGAGAAAAGTCTAAATGCACTGTAACTTGTGCACTGGCAGACCTTGGTGCAATAGTGTCAGTAAGTTGGGGATAGATCTTCAGAAAATACCTTGTAAGCCTCATGATTAGCAACTACTCTTTGGGCCACCGAAGAGGTGGTTATATCTTTTGGGCTTTCCAACATCCGAAAAATTCCCATGGCGTTCGGAACTGCGTATGGATCAGCCTTCCCCTGAAATAAGCATGATACCATTCAAGAATTTTGGCTATTAAATGTAGAGGTAGGAAATAAAAGACGATCACCAGGTATGTCCAGAATTAAGTGGTTAACTTACTTCCACAAGATAGTGGCTTTCAGCAACAGTCCCATGTACAACCAGAGATATGTTGAATGTAGTAATCTGCTTGTGTTAAGAAGATGAACATCAGTACTAAATGATGAAAGCAAGAATTAGAATTTCGAAAAAAAAAATAAATAAATAAATAAATAACAAAATCAAAAGAATGAGAGAGATGACTGACATCCGGAAACCTGCTCTTGACCCTAGTTGAGGAATAGACCAAACAAAAGAATTATTTTATTATAAAAAAAAAAAAAAAAAAAAAAAAACTTCTTAAAATTCAAGGGCCAAAAGTGGTCTCGAGTCATAGTTCAAGGGCAAAAAAGGAATTTTCATTAAAAAATATATATATGATAATATGTTTAACTTTAGGATTAATAAAAACCCTAAGACTTTCTTCACTCTCCTCTTTCCACACCTTTACCTCTGTGTGCGTGTGTGTGAAAAGCTTGTTCATTTACATCATTAGCACCAAACCTACCAGGGCTAACGGCAAACTTAATTCCTCACAAAAGATTGGCTGGCAATTTCTTCACTGTGGGAATCCATGGCTAACAAATCCTATGTTTCGTTTTTGCTCCAATTAGGTGGCCCTTTGTCTATTGTCACCTTGTTTTAGTCAGGTTTTCTTGCAATTGTGGACTTAATCCTTTATCTCAATGTCTAGTGGTTCTCTTTCTTCATGTTAGTTTTTCCTTTCATGTTTTTCTCCAAGTTCTTTCTACACCACCAATTCAGTTACCAAGCGAAACCACCCATTGCTACCTGAAAATGATTTGACTTCAATTCCAGTCTCAGCATCCTATTGGTCAGAAACCATTTGGCAATTTAAAAAAAATAATAATAATAAAAAAAATCCCCGAGAACGTAGGAAAACATCAGCTGAAAACAACTGAACACACTCCAAGGAATCACCATGCAAGACCAGTATGGCCCAATTCTTAATTGGAAGAATATGCCAGATAATGCTTTTCTTTGTAGGCCACCACAAGCCAAGTTGGACAGTATTTTGATTCTATATTTTGCAATATAGGTCATATACCCCCCGGGGGGTGAATGTACTGCTTAAGTTCCACACAATATATTACACCAAGATACATCAACCACAAAAGATAATCACTAGAAACTAAGATAACGGCATCGTGAAATGTCCGATCTCAGGCAGGCTAAACCACAAAATGGTTTCCAGAAGTTCTATTCATCCTCAAACATGACTTTTTATTGATTTGTTTCTCTTCTCAAGTCAAACTCAAATGTAACTACAGAGAATAAAAATTGTTACTGAATTGTGATCCTTTGGCAAATTACCATCAAGGAGTTCCACACAGGTACTTAGGATATTACTTGAACAAGGTATGTAATTAATAAAGAAAATGAAAACAAAACAAACCCACTGAAAACAACTCTAAAAAGGAGTAAAAAGTTCAGATATATAGATCTAAAATTAGGTTAACTTTTTACGCACCATGTCTTTTGTAATTTCCCAAGGTGCACCAATGATTACTTCATCAACATAGCGGCAAGCTAGGACACTAAGACTACGTTCATGTATGTGCATAAATGGACGGCCAGATCCTTGGTTTTCACTGCACGACAAAAATTTACATGTTACAGATATGCACTCAACAATATTCACTCTATTGGCAGTTTGTGCGTGAGTGGATCACAGGCTTTTCCACTCAGCAAAAGAGAGGCAACTTTAAGACAATAATATAAAATAAAAAGAAAGATGAAGCTAACCTTACGGTCTGATCAGTGTGAATACCCACAAGTAGAAAATCTCCAAGTTTCCTGGCTTCTTTTAGAATCTAACCAGGAAGAAAGAATTATTAGCATATACAAGGAACAGTAAAGGATGATTTCCTATATTTCAAATGGAAGCAAGATGTTAGAGAAAATTCATACTGTCAGCACCATAATAAATGAAAAGGATGGCATACATTTCTCTTAGCCTCTTCCTTTCATTCCATGCAGAAAAACTTTCAGTAGATATAACTTCATGCATTGATGTTCTGAATGCATGTTTTAAAAATCTACTTACATACAAACTTGCAAGTTACTTCCAAGTCATTTTCCTCACAGTGAATTTCACATTCTGCTGAATTATGGACAAAAAAACAAAGGAAGAGTGTTGTAGGAAAATTTTGTCCAGGAAATACTTTTTGAGAAACCATTGTATGAGCAATAAAATCTTAAGTCAAAATAACTTGATCCTAACTGTGAAAATCATAACATTGAGTTGATCAGCATATGGACCATGAATTTAATCAACATTAAATCAGTTGCGAAACAGGCACTGAAGTTGTTCAGGAGTTCAATCTATTGCCTACAAAAGCTGAAGTGTAGTACGAACTATAGAGTTGATGCATGACTACTGATAGCAATAATTTTATGCACTTGAATTATATTATTTTAGCCCTTATTTAAAAATTTTAAGACTGTTTTAAAGCTCATTTTGTGATATTACACTAATTAATTTCGTAGCTATTGATTTAGTAAATATTAGGCTTATTTAAGGAGATTCAGACCTGACAAACAACTGTCATTATTTTGAGCTTCTCTCTCTATTCCGATATCCAATTAACCTGATTCTTGTTGCGTTAGAAATTAGATTTTGAGACCTACAAATCTTGTGAAGAGTCCAGAGGCTAATTCAGGCAAGAGAATATTCAAAAATTAGATAGAAGTTGCTACAGTGATGAAATTCAATAAAGTCAAGTCCCCGTTGAACAAGGAATCTAATTGAACATATCCAATGAGTGATTTTCGGGACTAGGAGTTTTCAAAATCAAGGATAAGAACAAAGTTTTCAAATCTTGGAAAAGCAAGAAATTTTTATCATCACAACAAAAGCAAGTTTTCAAGTCAAATTGAAAAACTAAGTTTCTTAAAAGCTCAAGACTCCTTGTTGATTTAAGGTTTTAGTCCTATAAATAAGAGGCATCCAAGGGCGAAAAAGATCATCTTTCACACATCCTCAATTTCTTTTCATGAACCCCAATGGCCACCATCGGATGACGTGATTTTCCACATTCTTTTTGTGCAAAAGGTTTGTAATGTTTTCTTTTATTTTCTTGTTTTTCTTTAAAATATCTAGCTAATTAATTTTGTTCTTATGACTTGATGCATTCTATTTTAATTAATTACAAGGTTTGATTTATTTTCTTTCCTTAAAATTTATTGGCAAAGATTTTATTGTTGATCGTAATATTTCAAAACATTTGGGCCCGCGTTTTGTATGACTTGAGATTGATTGTATGTATGACCAATATAATTGCATGATATTAATCCGTAATAATAAAATCCACGTGAAATTATGATATTGATTTTGTGTGTGGGAATTTAGGGAACACCTAAATTACAATTTTTCCACAGAACTTTATGTAAATCGATTTAATCAAATTGCATGACCATTGAGTTTTAATTAGTCGAATTAGGAATTTCATTGCATGACCATCGGGGGAAATCTAATTTTAGAAAATCTGTCATCATAGATTTTAAATGAGATTTGAAATGATTAGGTAATGTAAAAGAATAAGAATAAGATGAAGTTGATATCCTAGCGTTTTTCTATTCATAGATTTTAATCAATTAATACTTTTGTAGTTTTTAATATATTCATAATCTTGATTTGATTTGTCCAATTAAGATAGGTTAATTCATATTTGGTAATATAAAATATTTTCGTGGGAACAATACTTGATTTCATTACTATACACAACATTCGACTAGGGTATATTTGCCCAAATTCATGGTGTTAAAATCCCGTAACAACTATGCTGGAATATTGGACAGAAAAAATATATATAAATTAGATAAACCACTAAACAATATTTTAAATTCAGCTATTTGTAGATGGCCTCATTACCCAATTGAAAGCAGCTGATATACACATTAACAAATGCTCTATCTAGTGAATTCATCCAATCATGTATGGGGAACAAAGACAAAATTGGGATCTTTAAGGCATCAGCACCGGTGGCACTCACAAGCAAGCCAATGGAAAGGAGAATATAACACTAACAGATGTCAAGACAAGAACCTTGCATGCAGGAAAAACTGAAATTACTAGCAAGAAGTAACAAATAAAAAGACTGTATTTTTCCAATATTATCATTTGACTCGCACCTCAACATGTCCAGCATGAAAGAGATCAAAAGCTCCATCAACGTACACCACACGAGCATCTGGTGCAGGTCCCTGAAAAAACAATACAGTGCTTAGGCACGATTCATGGAACAAGAAAAGCATACAATTGGAAAACACTCATCCCCCACCACCACCATGTTTTCTTTCTTCTCTCACTGATAAAGTATCATTGATTTATGAGTGAGCAAATCCATAAAGGGCAGCTCCAGTGATAAAACCACCAATTATGCAGCACCAAAACAAAATAAAAGAATATAATGCAGAATAAATCTGTAGACTAAAGAAAGTAACTTTATCCATTGGATGCATGAAAATTCTTGAAAACTATTAAACATTGGTAGCCACAGGATATGATAGGAGGCAAGATGTCAAACTCCAGTTTATGAGGGCAGAGCATGGCTAGAATAAAACACTGTATGTAACATACAATTATTTCTGGCCCCTAAAAGTTTAATATTTTCTCCGAACTTCACCATTTTATACATTTCCCCACACTTTGTTCAGCCCTAGATAGTTTTTTTGCCCGCATTCTTTGACATCTTAATACTGAATTTTCTGGAGAAAGCACTTAACAGAAGACCTCACTGAGCCGAAATACTCAAGGAGATGAATTCAAAGGGATAATGTATCTCCAGTTTGGCTAATACAGATTCTTGAGTACGGATGACATAAGAGGGTAAAAATCATAGCAAGTAATTTCATTTCAATTCACACCCGCTTTGAACTACTTGGTGCCAATATGATGAATAAAAATAAAACTACCTTGCCATTTGAAAATTGAACGATCCTCCTTGATGTTGGAAGAAAATGAGATATCGGGGCAACATAAGATTTCTTTTCACCATCAAGCTCGTTCTTTTTGGTAGCTTCCCCATTCATGGACATCACACTCTGATCTTCACCAATTTTCATATCCTTAGCAGAAGAAAGTATCCTCCCTACACATGATTGAAAGGCACATAGTACATATCAACAAAAAATTGGACATGTAATTATGAACTGTGAGCATATACATGATTGAAATTTTCCAAGAATTATTATTAAAGAAAAGCTTCCAAGTCTGTTACTTAAATGTCCTTGGACTTAAATTAGGCTTGATCCTGCTTGACAGTCCCAATCGTGCACATCTATAACTCATAAGAACATAATTCTTTTTTTTTTTGTTTTTTTGTGTGGAGGCGGGGGAGGGGGGTGGTTTCATACTAAAATGTAAGAGAATTATAATACCTACAATATCTGTGCTGGAAACACCCTCAGTGCGTTTTATCTGCTTATATCGACCAACTTTCTTAGCAAGGGCATAAGCATCGGTTCCATCTGGAAGTAGGCAAGGATCGTCCCCATGTATGATGTAATCTATCTTATGTTCATTAAAAAGCTTGTTCATAAACTGCTCAGTAATTTCATATGGAGCATTTGGAATGACTTCATCTACCCACTTCAAGCCACTGACAAGAACCAGCCTGTAAAAGCGCTCAAATTAATATATATGTATTTGAAAATGCAATTGATGAACTACAGCCAGAATCCAAATGTATAAGTCTTCTAATAATTTCATCAAATCAAATATAGGAAGCACAGACACATACACAGTGATAAAACAATTCCACCAGCCCCCAAAAAATAATAATAATAATAATAATAAAAGAAAAAAACAAAACAGGATAGTAACTAGGGGGTAGCTATGTGGGAGTCCTCTCTCCATCTTTTAACTTGGCCACCAAAAAAAAAAATACTTCAACTATAAATAGTGTTTGCAATAAGAAAAGATATTTTGGCTTCAAGGAACCATAAATTTAAATCTTATTTACCAATTATTTCATCTAAAATAAACAAATATATACGTCAGTAGAATTTGGAAGACCAGCCAAGCTCCTTCAATAAAACCAAAGGAGGATACATAATGATTACCAATGTTAATGGAACAAATTAGAGAGATATCAATGCTAAACTAACTCAAAACCATAAATCCTGTGTCATGTTTCTCATGTTATTCATGATAAAATTTTAGATCACAATAATGCCAACAATTGATCTGAAATCAACTCGCAATGTCAATCCCGGAAATGACATATATGGTGATTGAGCTAAATTTTGTTACCAAACAGAGTTTTCATAAATACCCAGGCTGATTATTGGAAACTGTACATGATGATCCCAATCCCAATCTTTCCATGTTAATCCTAAAGGGAGCAGACCAGTAGCTGAAAACACAAGAAATGATGTCACTTTCGCGATACCAATTTTTCTAAAGATTTCTATGCTATGTATTCATTGAGAATCCATATTTTTGGATTTTCTCTTTAGCATTTTAGTTTTCTTTTGATGACAACGATAACAACAAACTGAACGTTAATCCCAAATTTTTAGGATTTTTTTTAAGTTGTTATAAAATTGGCAATGTTTAAGGGAACACATTGTCGAGAATGAAAGATCAATAGACAAAAATGAAATTGTTGTCAAGATGAGAATGTTAAGATGGATGAATGAAGTGCCATGAAAATGGAAGGATAGGATTAGAAATAATATATTAGGGTAAATTTAGAGGTAACTCCAATTGGAAATAAGATGAGAAAAAATAGTATCAAATATTGAGCTCACTCATGCACAACGGAGAGGTAATAACATACAAATTGACAGAGAATGGTAGCGAAACATGATACCACCCTTAACCATTACTATGGCATTAAATTGACAGAGAATGGGAAAAGAAAATTCATAAAACCAAACCCAACTAGCTAGCATAGGACTTAAGGCTTAGTTGAGTAGAGTTTATTTGGGTTCCACAGTTCATTTCATCTAAATCCCAGTCCCGTATACAAGCTTGGCAGCGTGATCATTCTATTTTTAAATCTTATACCCATTAAGCTCCTCAAAATCCTTTCACTTTTAAGGTGGATCTGGTTTAAGATCAAGGCATCTAAACAGAACCTAGAAATAAAAGAACACTGCTATAGAAGAAGCTAAACAAAGATTAGATAATAGTAGAAACTTATTTTAAATATTTCATATTAATGAGAAGGAGAAAGGGTTTTACTTGAACATTCCATGGGTTTTGTTTCCAATCACACACCAATTATTAAGAATATCCTCAATGCTCGAATTAATGTTCACCTACCCAAAAAGATACAACCAAGACTGGAAATGGCACATTGCTCACGTTCTAGGCAAGTCTTTAATCGTGTGTATCTTTTACATGTATTTTGGTGCATGTCTAAATGCTTTCAACCTCAACCTTTGAAGATCCAATACAAGGCATTGACGTTACATGATTTAAAAAAAAAAAAAAATGGGGAAAGGCAACGAATTCAAACATCAGGAGCAATACAACTAAAAGTCAACATTAAGACAACATCCTTTTATGAGCACAATTATATAATTCATATTATCTTAACACCTTTTTCCTATAAGCGTTTGAAATCAGTATATAAGCAACTTTGTTAGTTTAAATTGAGGAATATTACAATCTGGTCCTCAATAATGGATTTTTATGAATATTCCGGAGACCATGGAGAAGAATCCTAATTGTATAGATAAAAACTACGTGAAATTTCTATGAGGGCGCATTTGGTAGGGCAAAACCAGAGAAAAGTTAATCATAGCTGAAGAGTAATCTAAATATATATTTTACGATACTAGCAGTGTTTTGTCCAGGTGGGGAATTCATTATTTTGCTAGTTTTGTTGATGATTGTTCAAGAATGACTTCATTTTATTTAAAGGACTATATAATGCTTAGGAAAAAAATAAAGAACTAGGCAAACTAGAAAGCAAAAGACATGTTGTAAACGGTGTCAGACATGATGATCATCTCCATTTTGAATTATCTGTGCTTCATAGACCACTTTAATTCAAATTTTGGACATTAGCAAATTAAGGTTCTTTGGTGATACTACACACAAAGCCAAGATCTTTGATAAAGGCCAGTAGCCAATACAAGTTAGTCAGGATCAATACACGAGCACTTGAACAGAAAGTAAGTGCAAACCCATTTGAAGTACCATAGTCCATGGCCATCAAAAATCAAATGCCACGCCTTACAAAACAAAAATACTAAATAAATTTGCAACTTCAGGAATTACACAATATTAGATTCTAGACATTTTTCTAGCAGGAAACATCAGCCTCGCCATTGTTGAAGGTCGTGAGGGTTTATGCTGACACACCAACCCTAGGATTCGAGATATAATTGTTCCATAAATGGGAGAAAGGATATGCAAAATTAAATCTATTACGTGAAGAAAAATTACAGGATATCTAATTCGAAAGTACAATTTTAAATGGACTGCACCTCCTAGAAATATCTTGAATAAAAAGTTTAGCATCATGATAAAAAGTAAAAAGGAACTATCTGCAATGCTACTCTTACACTAGAAATGTTCATTTCACTCCACAAGATTCTGCATACTCCATGCTCTCGATTTAGTTCAGTACAGAAATTTCATTTTCCATTTTCCTCGTCAAATTTCATTCAATCTTATATTATTTTTATGGAACAACAAGTTCTGATAATTCAGCGCTTGAAACCTAGTCATAAATTATTAACTTGTACTTTCACTAAGTGTCCCAATCAATTATTTTTGAGCAAGTATTTAGCTGAATATAAGTGGTTGCTATCACTTTGAGGCATATACTTGTTAACCTCATGAAGAGATATCACGAAAAAGGAAACCAACATCAGCATATACAATCCCAAGATGTGTTGGAATATAAACTCTCTCACAACAAGGTAAACTTTGTTTAAAAAACCAAACCCAAAAAGGGCGGTCTCAAAAATTTTTGAGGGTGTGTGTTTTTTTTTTTTGTCAATCAATACTTCACTTAGACATGAAGAAAGAAACAAAAAACTAAAGGAAAAGTGAAACCTAAAATCCAAAATTAACTGAAGCAACACAACAAACAACCAACACATCTGCAAAAGGATGACTTGCTCAATGACCGATCTTAGATTTGATCATGGCATGACCAGAAACATGCAGGCAATTAAAGCACCGTCATTAGGTATCTACTAATCTCATCTACACTAACTTCTACATCATCTACCAAGGACAACCAACCATGTTATAAATGGTATCTCATAACATAAAGTCAACCTAATACGCGAATCAAGAAAGGGCAATGAATTGTATAAGGAAGTGTAGTAATCTGGAACATGCTTTTCAGTGACGCAATAAGGTGTGAGTTAAAGCCAATGAAATGACTTTATACCTCTCTTCCATGGATAAAACAGGAGGACCCTTATTGCTTATAATCTCCTTGTCACTAACAACTCCAACAACCAATTCATCTCCGAGCGCCTTGGCTTGCCTCAGCGCATTTGCATGACCATAATGCATGAGATCGAAGCAACCATCCATGTAAACCCGAATGCGCTTCTTGTTTTGTTTTCTCTTCTGAAAGATGCCAGAACCAGGCAAGATAGAAGGTAATGAAGCCACATGAATTCCGCCGAAATAACTGGTGGACAACCCAAGCACCGCAGCAGTCACCATAATTCCATAAAAGAGATGTGGGTAATTATAAACCCCATCCCAGATCCAAGTGCTGCTTTCATACTCCATTTTTCGGGGGTAAATTTAAAAGGAGGAGACACAGACTCCTGCAAGCTAAATACAAAATATATTCAAACAATTGAGATCCAAATAATATTTTTCAATTAGAATTGTGTATCTATGAAACAAATCTCTAAGGTGCAGCCTGCAGGTGATGAATGAAATGATCATATACCGACCAGATGTAATTCAATAATAACATGATGGAATTAAATAAGATTAACATGCAATAATAGATCCTCTTTCAAAAACAACCCCACAAGCAGAGATTTTCATAAATAAATTAAAAGAAACCCAAAAAACCACAAGATTCGAAAATTGAGGAAAAAGCGAAGTATTTCAGAATTTCACCGAACCAAACATCATTTTCAGAAAATTACATCAAGAAAATGCAACCAAATCTGGGGGTAAGGAAAGAAATACAGAAACAGGAAATTAATTTAATATCATTTGAATCAAACAAAGAACCCAAAAATATATAAATAAAAAAAAAAAGAATTAGAAACCTGGGAGTTGGGGAGGGAAGATGAGAATTGAGAAATTCAAGAAATACAAATCGTCGATAACATCAACATCGAACCCCCTCACCCTCTGAATCGAAAATTGAAATGCGTAAGAAGAGGGGCGGTTGTCGGATCCTACGTTTCTATTTTTTTTTCTTAACCTTACCTGTTAAGTTTTCTTGCGCCTGTGTCTCCCTCCTATCTTTCTCTGTCCTCTCTCCCTCTTTTCTCTCTCCTCTGCCTTGGAATGCAAAGCAGTCAGGGCACCCAGCCTCGCGTTTATTCCGAAACTCTCAAATATAGCCAGAGACAGACCCACCATTCCCCCTCCCTCGCCCACGTCACAAGCTTCCTTTTTTTTTATTATTATTATTTTCTTTCCTTTTCCTCTTTTCCACTATTTGTTCTTAACAACAAAAGTAAAATGTAAATGTGGTCGGTAATAACAAAATTGACCCATGTCGTTTTCATTTTTTTCAACATCTTTTCGGTTTTTTTCGTTTAATTTTCAATTGGGATAATCTCCTACTCCCCAAAAAGATAGCCACGCGTTCAAGTTAATTTTTTTTTCTATCTTCATGAATTAAATATATAAAGTTTTTGTTATATTGAACTATTAATATATACACCCACTTTAGATAATATATATGTCACCATTTATTGTCATATTAATCATCATGTGAAATTTTTTTTTTTTATAAATCATAAATATTTTATAATTATATTGAATTTGAATAAATTTGATTCAAAACATATTGAAACTTTAGAGGATAAAACTCTTCTGATATCTATTTTTTCTATACATAATATTCAAAATTGAGATATTACTTAATTGGTATCAGTGTCCAACTACTGGACTAATTAGATATTGATACTTGTGTCAAGTTATATTAACATATATGCCAATATACGTGTCTTCATTCATTACCATATTGGTTATTGCTCCGTATATCCAATTAGATTAATATACATGCTAATATATTTATATTTTGTAAATTGTTGTAATTTATTTGATATTAAGATTTTTTTATTGTACCTGTATAAATATCTCACTAGTATAATATGTTAAATACACATAAATGCAGAAAATTTCATCTCTCTTATTGTCTCTTTTTTCATGAACAAAGTAGTATTAAAATATATGAAGAACATATGTGAAAAGAAAATTAAAAAAAATTATATATTAATTATAGATTCATGAATTTAGCAGGTTCTATTAGTTTTTTTTTTTTCACAACTTGTATATCGTTATAATTACACAACACAACATGGAATAAATCTTGTTCGTGTTTAGCTTAATTGTGTTTTAAGTTTGACAAAATTAGAAATGAAAAAAAATATATCTAAACGTGTCCAACATGGTTAACACAATTAATAATCATGTCTAATAGTTATATGCATTTGACACAACACGATTAGATATGAATATAACCATATCATATTGTATTAATCGTGTCATATATTTATAAAAATCAAGTCAAAATAAACATATTAATCTTAATATGTCATGTTATTATTTATTAATCATGTCGTATTCGTGTCACAAAAAATTGACATGACTATTAATCGTGTCGTATTTATCTCAAATCTATTTTAAATTATGTCTGATATCACCATATATGAATTATTAAGTTTACTTGTAAAAATTACATAACAAAAGGTAATTTTCAAAAAAATTTTTTTTTTAAAAAAAAAAAAAAAAATATTTTTTTTTTTTTTTTTATAAAAAAATATATATATATATAAAAAAAAAAAAAAAAAAAAAAAAAGATGAAAATAAATTTATTTTTTTTAATATTAAGGGGGGGGTTTTTTTTAATAAATAAAATATTTTTTTTTTTTTTTTTTTTATTTAAAAAAAAAAAAAAAAAAAAAAAAAAAAAAAAAAAAAAAAAAAAAAAAAAAAAAAAAATTTTTTTTTTTTTTTTTTTTTTTAATAAAAAAAAAAAAAAAAATAATAAAAAAAAAAAAAATTATTTTTTTTTATTTTTTGTTATTTTTTTTTTTTTTTTTTGTTTATATTGTTATTAAGAAAAAAAAAGAAAAAAAAAAAAAAAAAAAAACAAAAAAAAAGAAAAAAAAAAAAAAAAAAAAAAAAAAAAAAAAAAAAAAAAAATTTTTTTTTAAATTTTAAATAAAAAAAAAAAAAAAAAAAAAAAAAAAAAAAAAAAAAAAAAAAAAAAAAAAAAAATATTTCAGTTTATACATAATTCAATTATTTCATATATAAGGAATCATTCTACTATTTTCCTGAATAATATTAAAATAATCTTTAATAAAACTCGCCGATAGATATTTATTTGTTGTTTGCTAAAATTGTGAAATTTAATTAGAAAAAGAAAGTGGTAAAGTTTTAAGATAAAATGATATTCAAATTATTTTATATATCATTAGGGTTATTTTAGACATAATAATAATAACTAAAATGAATATCATAGACATAAATATGAAAAGGAGAAGAAGAAACTGCATGACCATGCCTTTTTCGAGGAAATTATTATACTATAATTTTTTTTGACAAGATTATATGATATTGTATTTATATTTGTAATAAATTTTTATTTTGTAAAAATGATCATGTTTAATTATTCAAGTGAATTATAATTCAATTTACATTATTTCTTTTTTTTTAAGGTTTTAAATTTGAATTTCTCTTATTTATTTAAAAAAATTAAATTATTCAAATTGCAAAATTTAAACATTTTCTAATTATGTAGTTTAAAATAACTGAAGTAATTCACCTTTTTTTTTTTTTACCACCGATATACGGAATTATAATCTAACTAATCCGATTCGAGTGTCTATGGGGTCCTATATATGAAATAGCTCTCCTAGTGTAGTCTTTTATATTCCTAATTATCGAATCTAAATTTTAATTAAAAGATTTAACATCTCATTTTATTAGGCAAACCGTCCATTTTCACCATGATTTATAGAATCAAACTATAATAACTTTGAAGAAATTCTTAGAATTAAAGCAAGTAAGCTAGCTTCTCCAAGTTGAGATTTGAGAAGTTAAAAAAAAAAGGGTAGAAAATATATTTCTGCACCCACGACCACAACCACAACCACAAGAATGGGGTCGTGTTTCCATGGTTGTAAACATCACAAGCAAAGGATGCTCTGGCAATATCCAGGAAGATCTCTACCATGTTTTTCTGCACACATTCACCTCACAAACACGCGAGTATCATTTCGTTAAATTGTAATGTGAGCATGGCTTGGCCTTGGCGTATTTTTTGCGGACTTAGAGCCAAATAATTTTGGGCGTAATTGACTTAGGCCCGGTTGAGATATGAATAGTCAAGTTATCCAATTTGAGAAATTTTGGCCCCGAGCTGTGTGCTATGGTCCTACCAAACGGTGGTCTTGCCCAAAAAATCATGAGGGCCTCAGCAGGATTGGTTGTCAGAGTTCGAATTAATACTTTTTTTCAGACTCCCGAAGTTTAGCATCAGATATCGTATCGCCACAGTTTTGGTATCAGAATCGTAAGTTATGATTATTAATTCAGAGCCCGTGTAAATACCTCAAAATCTTCTTTTATCTTGCCCAAAAGATCTGGGTGATGAAAATCAATCCCGTGGATTATTGGTTGCATGCAAATGCCTTCTGGGCTTCTTTTATCATCTTCCCAAAATATCTTTAATTTTGGTATATTAGTGTTTACGACAATATTTAATATTTATTCTTCTTCTCTTCTCAACCTCTGTATTAGTAATTTTGTTTTTTTTTGGTATTCAATTTGTTTTTCATATTAAAAAGGGAAAGCCAACCGAAAAAAAAAAATTAGTGATCGTGAAACTTGAATTTTTCTCAAAATAGAGAATTGACCATGCGGTGTCTGAAACTTCACCC
Organism: Dillenia turbinata; assembly: GCA_037126225.1. Taxonomy (NCBI): domain Eukaryota; kingdom Viridiplantae; phylum Streptophyta; class Magnoliopsida; order Dilleniales; family Dilleniaceae; genus Dillenia; species Dillenia turbinata. The sequence continues at coordinate 792,128 of JBAMMX010000004.1, read as the reverse complement.
CGACTAAGATCTCTCTTAGGGATTGGGATATTCCAACATAGTCAATTTCATGTCCAAATCACGAATTGAACTTGTGACATTGATTAAAAGTTACAACAATTTACCCACTATATCAACTATCTTTTGGTATGCGAGGCAAAATAAGAAACCACATTAATGGCATCTACTTTGGCCACAGGCGGAGACCATATTATTCATCAGGCAGGCTTACCAGGAAGCATATTTTTACTTGATCAATACCCAGGCGGACAAAAAAAAATGTCCTTACCCAGCAACTCTAATGCGAAAACTTGATGTTCCCCGAAAAGAAAATTCGCCAAAGAATAAAGAAAGCCACTTGAATCCAGCGGACAATTCCCCAAAATCCAGATAACACTTTTGGATCATATTAAGGTATAAAAATAAAACCATTAAGAGATACCCATTTTCTTTGTATAAAAACTATCCAGACATTCAGTTGTATATCTTACATCATTGGGCCTTCCCCAGAATATCATCCTGATATTCACCAAAAAGTTAGCCAACCCCCAACCCAAAATCCTCTTTCTTTTTTCCAACTGTAGAAACTAGGATATTACTGTGGTTCAATACACAATGCAAGGAGATTAGCCACTTAGAACACTCAACTTCCCTAGTGGCAAAAAAGAACTTGCAAATCATATGAACTATGCTTACGCCGACAATTCTGTCTTCCCTTCCTGCCCTATGCAAACTAGTTACTGTTACATGCCTTTGTAGCTTGCTTTTTTGCTGGTCGATCAACATTCTCCAAAACTGGACTCTCAAAGTATGGACTGGATTGGCTCGGTTCAACAGTGTTCATGTCTGAAGGACCTGCCCATGATATGGGGCTCACTGCAACAGAATTGTTATTGTCATTTGAATTTTCCAAAAGGAAACTTACAAAGTTAGAATGCACGTTTTAGGAAGAACAGAATCTAGTCTTGCCTTAACATCTAAATGTCACCATCATACTAGGACTTCATTTATGAAACTATGACTATTATTAAAGAGATAAACCAGCATATATTACTAGTTTCTACTTCCCCCATCCCCATCCCCACGCCCACCCCCAATACACACACACACACACACACACACTAGTTTCTATTGCCCTAATAAAGAGATCACAGTCTAGAAACAAACAATACCATGGCATCAAATACCCTTCCTTATCCTACCTATCATCAATCACAAACCGCACACCACATCAATTGCAGGATATTAACCTGGTTACAAGATCAGACCTTCTGATTCCAACAATATCAATGGACTTTTCAATGCTTGCCAACCATAGAGTTATATTCAGAAGAAACCAGCTGTATCAAAATACCTTCAGCAAGTGGCCTTGAAATAACTGGTTTAGAGCCATCATCCGAAGCAGAATTACGGGCAGTACGCTTTCTCACATAGTTTTCCTGTAAAGGTTTGGGTATTTGAAATGAAAACTGTGATAGCGTCACTCCCTGCTGGATATACTCTGGGTTCTCAAGCAAAAACCTTCAAAGCGGCAAGCACAATTTCAGCCAAGTAAAACCAGAATAGCATATGCATTCCAAGACATATCATCAGACAATAACAAAGGCAACAATAGCAGAACTCAACAATCTACAAGCAATCAACCCAATGTAAAGGAACATACTTTTGAATCTCAACCATTGAACGAAGTCTTTTGCCAGTTGGTGCAGCATAATACCTGAGATATCAAAAAGAAGAATAGAAAATGAACCAGATGGTAGTTAACAATGAGAATACCCAAAATTTTTAATTAGGCTCACTATTATTTTCCAATTAAAAGACACAGATGACATAGTTCTAAGGCCAGCAAATTTAACTCAACATAGTAACCCAAGCAGAAAATAGTTTCAATTATTTTGATCTTGCTGCCATGTCATGAAGTACACATCTAGACATGGCATGATGACATAAGAATACAACAAATATTTAAAGAAAAGAAAAAGGACACGACAACAGTGGCAAGATTACCATTAAAAATATTGCATCCTTAATGTATACAATAACAAAGTTCATATCATATCAATAACATTTAGTTATAAATATTTCAAAACTAGAAAATAACAAGCTTTAATAACTGAAAAGCAACCATTTCAGTAAAGGATATGCCCTGTGGCAATATCTAGAACATGTTGAACGAAGGTTGCATGAGGGACATATGTCCAAGATGGAGTTAAACTCAAGACAGGACTTCCACTTGGAGCCTTTTTTCACAGTTTCATTCAGATAGACAATCAACAGCTTGACCTATATCTAAAGAGTGCCAGTTGTATCTGGTATGAAATAACAAGCTTCTGCACTGCTCAACTTATTCATGCTGTAAGCACATTAAGCAAAAGACTCCTCTTAATCGGCGTGAGTCGTTGTCATGATTATAAATCATATAGTTGAAACAAGTAAATACATTTAAGAAAAGATCAAGACAACATATTAGTGAACAAGACAAATATATATATATATATATATATATAAAATTGAATCAAAGAAAAAGGTGCAACAATTTCAACATGTCAATCAAGCTAAATGCTACTACAAATGCCATGAACCAACAGGATAGGTAAACCTTACTGCACTTGTACTTTACTCAAAAGGGGCCTAGAAGCATAGATCAATCATTCAGAGAAACACATCAGACAGTACTAACAAGATAAAAGGTATCACAAAATGATTACTTGTCTGATGGGACAGATACTAATTTCAAATCCATACAGATGGACACCCATATATACATGCGGATCAAAATCTTTTTGTGCATGTGTACCTTAGAGAGAGAAAGAGAGAGAGAGAGAGAGGTGTAAGGAAATACATACACATCAGCAAATTTCGTGCTTCCTTCAGCTCTGATCCTTAATAGACGTTCCCAACCAGGAGGAGGCTGAGCAATATTAGGCTTGTCAATTGCCCAGAGCCTGCTCCCATCTTGTAAAATGTCTGCTGGATCATCACATGATATCTCAGGCCGCCACTCACGAGCTGCTTCACAGACAAAAGGCTGTTCAAGTATATGTTCACGTATCTCTTCATACTTCTCCTTGGTTGGTATAAGCCTCCATTTAAAACAGTTGGCACACTGGACAGTGAAAGCCCCAATAGAAGGCAAAACTTTTGGAGGGGTACTTGGGGATGAGTATCTTGGAACAGGTGGAAACACAAGAGGCTCAGGAATAGTTTGAGTTGCATCCCTTTCATTTGCCAGAGGATCATACACAACTAATTGATTTTGAGCTTCTTCAGAAGATTGATTATCATCATCATAAGCACCAGCAACATTAGAATCCTCTTCATGTGAAGTAGTGTCTACACATTCTTTAAAAGCATTTTCTGATTGAACATGGTGTCCCAAACTTTCAGAGTCATCTGATTCTCTTTTCACCTCATGTCTAGCTCCTCCAAGATGAGACTGCATCTGGATATATCACAATTATCAGTTTCAACAAGACACTAGTAATGAATGGACTATAAAAATGTACAGAGCTGCGAAGCCAATTTCCTAACATTAATTACTAGTATAATCTCCAGAAAGCTTGGAAGAACACAGATAACTTAAACACTGATAACATTAAAAAGAAACGAATGCAAATTCCAGGCGATGAGATGGCTTACACTATAGATAACACTTGCACATAATAGATTGGCAAAATAAATAAATAGATATAAGGGAGAAAAAGGAACAAAGCCAGGAAAGCTAAAATAGATAACAAGCATTACCAAAACACAGTTGTGACTTGCAGAATGACCAAATGGTTATTATATAAAAGTTAATTGAAACTTCAAAGCAAAAGAAAAAATAAGGGGAAAAAAAAAAGAAAAACAAAAACCCTCTGAAACTCAGACCGCATGAATATTTGATTTCCTTTAGAGAGTAATGGGTGGATTTTTGAACCCCGTCTTCTAAGTAAGAGACTAATCTCATATTTGTAACTCAGTAAATTTCCATTTAAATTCCCAAATTTTCCTCTGTCCTAAATTCATAGTCCACAACGGTATTTTTTTTTTCTTTTTTCAATTTTTCTCCACAAATAGTAGTCCAATGAAGTTACAACACCAGTCATTTTGTATGTTTGTTCTTCAAAGATCGTTAAGGGATTTTTTCATAAAGAAATAATAGTTGGAATAATCAAGATGGCTATTAATTTGAGGGAAGATGAGGACTTCAAACAAATAATGCATAACTGGAAAATATACAACTCCAGAGGTTTAAGAAACTGGCTCTATATTAGATGGAAAAACCTATGAAACTGGAGAAATTCTGAGCTACAATTAGAAAATTAATTGGGTGCAAGAGGCCACCCAAGGTAGATATTAAGAGAATAATATCCCATATATTCTCTCATTCAGAACACAAGAAAGAAGATTGATTAATATACGGGACAATCATAAAATGACTCTACAATAATTCTGCACATTGATAGAGAAACAATGTTCACAGTAAGTATGACAATGAATAAAGAAAAACCCTAGTTAATTTTTGGAATATAAATTGGTAATGATGAATCAAATCCAAAACAATCATTGAATCCAACCTGATGCTTTGTGAGTGCTCTAGAAATAATAGAGTGAATGGTAGTGTTAGAAATAAAAGAGAGTTGATCAAGGGACTAGTAGGTTTGTTGTTCCGGGGAATATTAGTTAGGAGTTAAAAAGCAAGGGGAAGGCTGCCTAAGTATTCCCTTCCCCAGAGCCCACAATGTGGGAGTTTCGGCACTGGGTACGCCATTTTTAGTTAATTTTCATAGGAAATTGCTATATTTTGTTGGTGTATTCTTTGTTGTATAAATAGATGTGTGCTGAGTGCTACTCACTTAAGCCACCTTTTACGAATAGACACACTCAAGCAACCTTTAACCATGTAACCTCTCAAGCAACTTCTTTCACCATGAAACCTCTCTCTCTCTAGCAACTCAGTGATAAGCAATGTGGTCTCTTCTATGTCAGCACTGCAAAAGTTGCAAGGTTCAATAACATTTAAGCGATGTTTTTTATAAATCCCCGAAGTGTGAACCCATAAAAAAGTATAAAAAATAATTTTTCCCAGAAAAGAGAATGTTCAATCGTCTAATTGTGGAAAATTCTAGAATTCTGCTCTCTCTAAGTACACGATGAATGACCAATAATGGGCATTCCACAACATCCAAATATCTTTCTTTCCTCCAAAACATCTAAAGTTCGTAAGGCACAAATTAGGTAGAGTCATAGGACAAAACCAATCATTAGGGTGATTCTACATTCCCTCACAAAAGAACGATGTAAAAATATGCGATCTTTTGTTTTAGAGTTGGTATACCACATGACACAAACATCAGGGGAGGGAGATTTATAAGATCTCTTTTGAAGAAGATCATTGATACTAATTTTATTAAACAACATGGACCAAATAATAACTTTAACCTTGGTAGGAACTTGTCTCCCAAATAGAATTGTTTAATTGAAAATGAGGATTTCGGGGAACACTAGTTAGATGATAAAAGAGAGACCTACATGTAACCCCCTCCCCTGACCCAGAATAAAGATTCCAAATTTTAGTGTCAGGACCATAAAGATGAGAATAAGAAATAGAAAAGGGTGAATCCTCAATCCATGACTACTCCCGAAATAACAAACATCACCTGCCTTTAAAGGCACAAAGGAAGAGAAAATTTTGTATAAATGAGAAATGAACTTCCAAGGGCCGCAATGAGAAACTTATGCTAATATCAGTTTTGGTTGCAAGCACAAGAATATCCAACTTAAGAAACATCGTGTAACATCATGCACTGAACTTTATTTTGGATCAACTTCCAGAACTTGTCATGATACCAATCCAAATTTTATAGAATCAAATAAAGAAAAGGACAACAATTTGAATCTTACCCTGTAGTCTTTTTCCTCTACAGAGAATTGAGAGATTAGAGCCTCAAAAACTCAAAATCCTGCAGTGGAGAACTAGTTTTTGATCCCGATTTCACAGTAAGCTATTCCTTCAGAGATCTTTTTGGAGAAGATAACAACTGAAGGGACTCAAATAAATAGACAAAAAGACCTTTAAGTATATCGACACTCCCAATACAGCAAAATATCCCATTTCAACGGCTCTTAAGAATATAGATACTCCCAGTACAGGGAAATATCCCATTTTAGCCCTAGTCACAGCCCATAATAGCAGTAGCGGAGACTAATACAAATTGGTGATGACCATTATGCCCAATTTATACAACCCAGTCTCAATTTCAAAAAAACTTTGACAAAACCCCTTAAACTAAGTAGACTATCCTAGCACAAGACACAAAGAGACACGCGAAGGAATAAGCAAACCTCCAATCAGAGAAAGGAAATAATCCAATCGTACCTATGCCACAGAGATTGGAGGAACTCTTTTAAATCTGTCAACTCATACGCCCCCTCTTTTATTGTAGCAAGGGGTAGGAAGCGGGTAAATAAAAAATGGTAATCCAGATTCCAGAGTATGATCAAACACTAACACATTCGATAATGAATAAAAGAGTAGAGAACACTGGATAACAGCCTTCATATTCTTTGTCCATCAACAAAACAAAGACCAAACCCTCTCCCCATGGTGTAGAAGGCAGATAATGAGGCCTAAGGATACCTAGGTCTAACACTAAGCAACTTAAGAGCAAGTATACCCCAAGGTTAGGCTAAACAAGAGCAAGCATAACATCTAAGTACTGTAGTTATAACACTTACCTACTGAAGCTACTGTCATACGGCACAATATAATCACATATCACGAATGATGCAGCTAAAGGAAAGATCAAAACTAAACCCTGTTGTCATCCTTTTCTCCCTCCACCCGTCATCAGACCACCATGCGATTTTCTTAGAGTTTGAACTTCGTTCCTCTAGACTATGTTCAATTATGGGTACATTAAAATATGGTAGCAGATAAACTCCATGTCCTTGTACGGTTTAATTCTTTCCACACCTAGTGTTGCCCAAGGAATATTATAAGAATCCTCTTAAATATGTTATAACCCTCCATAAGTAAAATGAAAATATGGCAATCCTCTCAATGAAGTCATTCATCATTTTTAGTATCTTTAAATCTCAGTATGTGAGTACCAACAAGTAAAAATAGTGAGCAGTATGCACAAAATGAAGTTGGCTGGAGAATTTGAAAGGCTTCAATCTCTTTTTAATTAACAAAACTGACCACTATTTTGGTCCATATCAAAAGTGATACATACTACATGACAAGGTTGTTAAAATTCCTGAAGTTACCCAGTATAATTTTCCTGGCTTCCACCATCAGATCATTGAATCGGATTGAGATTTATATAAGTATTGAACAGTTTGATATTCACTGGCTTGTAGGTTGGCAAGCTTGATGATCATATTGAACCTTGAAAAGCTATGCCACACAGTCTACTGCATAACACTCCCTTCAAAGTATTCCAAATTAGGCACTCCGACATGACTTTTGTACTTTGTAAACAGATACAAACAAATGATAAAGTTTCAATATTTCACAAACAAAATAAAGACATTGATTTAAAACAGGAAAGATCGCTTACTTGAAACTCATCAATAAGAGACTTTGTACTCTATAACATACATGAGTTAAGATAGCTTCTGCTTTGGAAAGAGATTTTCACTTTTAATGAACAGAGATATAAGAGATATAAATAGTATTCATATTTTCAACAAAAATATATAAGTAATCTGAGCAATTATAGTATATAAAAGAGATTAAAATCATAAAAGTTAATGTCCGCATATAAATCATTATGTAAAGTACAAATTCTGTATCACAAATTTTTAAAAATAATAGTAAAGGGTGCAAAACATGCATAATCATCTTTAAAGTTTTAAATACGCTCCTTCCCTCCTGTTATTTCATGTTATGTCTGCAACATTAATCCTCCCACCTACTTCACGTAATTCATGTAAGTTTCAAGAAAATAAAACAAGGAAAGTCGATGATTCCTAGCTCAAAAATCTATATCGGAATCAGCCATCAGTAGACACCAACAACGTCTGCTAATTATTTAATAAAATATTTATTGCATAATATACGATGGCTCAAGACCAAGGCTTGTAAGGCTGCATAGGAGTACTTTTATTGCATCATCTCTAACGGTGAAGCTTGGTATAGAAATGGAATGCTACAAGGCATGGTACATAAGTCACCCAACATGTCTAATGAATTACAAAGGAGTGAAAATCCTCCGGCATAAGACAACATAAATATGTCATTGATGGGAATAAATCAGATGGGCAAGCCAAAGTGTCGTTCTACAATTGCAAGGGGGCATCAAAAAGAAACGGGATTTGAAGTTGTGTGGGCACATGTGAGTGGATTTAGAGGGAAACCCACATTGACAAAGAAAAGGGTTCCTGACTTCAGCCCACACCTATTTCCAGAATTACTATTTCGTGTATGGAAAATGCATCAAACAATGGACAGATGACAAGCACCCAGATAGAGTAAGCTAACTGTTTAGACATAGCTTCTATCTTGCAGCTTCTTCAACTCCTGAAACTAATTAATTCTTTCCAATATTAGTGTTATGCACAAACTAGTAGCCCCGTTTCCGGCCCATTTTTGCCAAATCAAAGCAAAAGGAAAGCCAAAAATGTCATTAAAAAGAACAACACAAAATACCACCCCCCCAAAAAAGAAGGCAAAAACATAAATAATAGGAATATTCAATGGAACATGTGAATAACAGGAAAAGGGAAAAACAAAGTCATATCAGAAAAAAGAACAATGACGGTGAGTCGTTTAAATACAAAAGCAAACCCGATCTCAATGAATGCAGATTCAAGCTCATCGGATCAAAATCAAACTTTCTCACTCTTCAACAACAAAACCACAAGACCCAAATAAAAATAGTAAGACAAAACAAGAAGATATTCATTCAGTAACAGATCAAATAACGGAAGATGATGATGATTTACATACATTATCAAAGGGATACTGAGACAGAGAGAGAGAGAGATTACCGAATTTGATGAAGAGGAGAGAGACAGAGAGACGAGAGAGAGGATCGAGACGTTGATCACTAATTAATTTCAATCGCGAATCAACGGCTTAAGATTTTGGGGGAGGACGAAGGCAGATGATCCCTTCAGATTTTTCTCTCACAATGTTAGCTTCGCTTCGATCACCTCGGTATTAGAGAGAAAGAGAGAGAGAGAGAGAGCGGGCATTATTTATTATCTAATAAATTTATATAATAATATAATAATCCTATATATGTATATTTATGGAGTCGATCTATGCCAAAAGAAAATAAAATTATTAAAACAACTCCCTCTAAAATATTTTATAAAACAATCTAAATTCATCAAATTTTTAAAATTTAATCAATATCATTTCCCATATCATAATATTAAAAATTAAGATTGATCGAGTTTTAAAAACTCGATTAACCTTTTACAAAATGATAAATAGCGTCGGTAGAGTTTTTAAAATTTAATCAATTTAAATTATTTTTAAAATTTTTTTTGGGATTTTTTTTTTTTTTTTTTTTTTTTTTTTTTTTTTTTTTTTTTTTTTTTTTTTTTTTTTTTTTTTTTGTAAAGTTTGGGGGGTGGTTTTTTTTTTTTTTTTTTTTTTTTTTTTTTATTTATTAAAAAAAAAAAAAAAAAATTTATTTTTTTTATTTTTAAAAAAATCTGATTTAATAATAAATAATAAATAGAAAATACTAGATGATAAATTTATTTCTTAATTGAATTAGATAATCATTATTCAGTACTTATTTAATTATCGTGTGAGATGGTAATTCAAAATATAATTATATTTAAATTTATTTATTTTAATTTAAACACTTTGCAGTGATTGTAAAAACTCATGGGAAAATCAAATTGTGACGGGATATAAGAATTTGCCAAAAATATAAATATTGGTTCTCTTTATTTGGTCTTCATTGACTTATTTTCTTGTATTTTGATAATTGCGATTAAATAAGAGAATTAATTTATTAAGGAGGTTAAGAGAAAAAAAGGGCTTTTTTCTTATAAAAATATATCTTTTTTATTAATTATTTATCACATTTGATATAAGTGAGGCTTTTTATGGAGGCTAAATTCGAAAATACCTATCGGCATCGTTGGAACATAAAAGAAAAATGAAAAAAATCTTAGTTAAAAAAGGTTAAAGAGATAAATAATCCTTTTAATATCACTTTTAAAATATTTACCATTACAAGGGTCTAATGGATTAGATTATCTGTTATTTTTTTCTTAATTAATTCTTGACACCATTATTTAGAATAGCGATTTTAACGTTAGAGTTTCTTTTTCCAACACGATTTGAACTCGTTTTATATTTTTGTAAGATGCAGCTGAAAAAAAAAAAGGAATAGTTTTGACAACGTTAAATTGAGATAATCAATGAAAAATAACAAAAAAGAGCTCTAAAAATGAGGAATAATTAAGATTTTTAACCCCAATCTCTAAGATTTTGCTAAAAAACTATTCATTGCAATTAATGATCAGTACCATTAATTCTTAAATAAATTTAGTTCCCTTTATTAAAAGAAATCATTTCTTAAAAAAAGAGGAAGAGTTATAAACTTCTCGAAGATAACATGATTTATTATCCAAACCGAATCAATAGAAAAATTGATCCATAACAAATTTTACCTGTTTGGTGTAGAAGCCAAGTTAAAATAAATAAATAAATAAATAAATCTTATTAGCTTGAAGCCTGTATTGAGATGAAAGGGTCTAATTTCCCTTTCCTGGACAGGAGAATGAATTGGCATTGGGTGATAAGTCATCTCTTTCCTATTTGCATTGGTTTACGGTCGAGTTGAGAGAGGGGGGAGAAGAAAAGAACAAAAATTTACAAGGGTGCAAAAATAAGCATAGCTCCATAGTTGAGATGCATCCCCTAATTTCGTTTAAGAGAGCAAGTTTAACTGTTAATAATAATTTTGATTTATTTAATATCTGTATGTAAACAGTTCCTCATAATTGTATAATTCTATATTCACGTATATTATATGAAACAAAAACTGTTGATTCATGACGCAATTTTGTTGAAGAGAACAGATTTGATCTTAATAGTAACTTTGATTTATTTAGTTGTCATATGAATAAGAGTTTCTCTCAATTAGACAAATTTTAAATCCATGCATATTATCAATCATCTATGACTTAGCAGTCAGGTGCTAGATTCCTTTGACCATGATTTTGAGTTCGAATTTTGGGAATGAAAATATATTAGACCCTCAGATGACAATGAATTAGTTATGGATCGGATCATGTTAACCCCATATTCGACTCTAAACCTTATCTATAATATCCATATCTGATTCTAACATGATTTGGATCAAAAAACATAATCGACCTTATAGATTTTTCTAAAAATTCGATTCAATCCGATATATAACACACTTCTAAAAACTTGATCCGATCCCACTTTAAATCGACCCATACCTGACCCATCAAACCAATATCTTTGAAAATAAAATAGAGATTTCAAAAAATTTCCCAAAAAAAAAAAAGGCAAAATGCAAGTACCCATCTGAAAATAAAAGGCCACACAGCTTGTGATAGCTTCAATTAGCCTCCACGCAATGTTCCAAACTCAGAAACTATTTTGAGTCTAGATGTTGGCCAAATGAAGACTAGGCATCAAAATATTAAGAAAACAAGTTATATAGACTAACAAAAAATGTTCTGGCAAAGTCTGTAGAGGAGAGAGGACATTCTATCATGTGTATAAGCCTACCAAAGCAACAGTGTGGAAACATAAGGTGCCTGTACAACACAAATAATGAGCCTTCAAAGAACCTCTTTCCGGTGCTCCAATTGTCTAATACTTGAATACCAAGCTTTACTAAAGCAGATGTCCTACAATCTCCTCTTCTCTGGACATCCTTGTAGATAATGATGTCTAACTTTCAATGTATCAAGTTTTAAACATAACACATCCAGGAATAGAAATATCCTATGATAATAAGAACCTGGTTATACAGCACGGCCTTCACATCAAATAGAAGTTGACTCTGCAAAAACAGAGAGATTCCCGATTCAAATTTCCTATTGTCTTCAATTTCAATTCAATATTCCAGTCCCTAGCTCTAGTTGTGCATTATGAAAACAAGCCAACTTATTGCCTCCATCAGAAGAATCAATGCTGGAAGTTTAATTTCATCATTCATGTTTCTACATAAAAATAGATTAAATAATCTAAAGACACCAACGGGGTGCAAGGCTTCACAGCAAGTTCAGAATAGAGGACTCACAAAGTTAGGCAAAAATCATAAACCAAGAAGAAGATGAAGCTGAAACCAAAAGCTAGGACTCAATATAGCTAGCAAGACCTTTCTTTTTTCTATCAAAATACTAAATGACTGTAAGTGTACATCACTAACTCAGAAAACCCTCACCTGTAATTAAACCCAAGATCTTCCACTACTGACAAGCATAAAAGATCGAGATCTAAATACAACATACTTAAAGGGGTATTTGGAAAGTACACGGTAAACCTCTGCAGGAGAAATACTTTTCTAATGCTCGGCTCCGTTAGAGTTTTTCCTCCCATTTAAGTTTTTTGTTGACTTGCTAATAACCAGAAGGCTGGAACATATTTTAGAGAAACTTCACCCACTTTCAAAACACGAGATATCACATATAATATACAACAGACTCATGCCCAATGCTTAATGTATAGATAATTGAGGAAGCTTTTAACATATTGCGGCTCTCTAAATACCCAAGGAGGCACACAATAGTATATTTCTCCGACATAACCTTCTATCGAACGATAGCCCCACGAACCAAAAATATGAAACTCCAAAGGATTTTAAGTGCAAAATAGTCAATCATGCCCACACCACAACTAGATGCTAGAAAGAAGCAGTAGAGAAACTTTGGTTAGTGGAAAAAACAAACAAACAAAACTAAGATCAACAGAACATAAGAAGCTAATATTCAAGAAAAAAGTTCAATTCCAACCCTAGTACAACAACTATAGGACACATGAACACAACAAGAAAACTGAAGCCAAAAAAAAAAATGATGATTGAACAAATTAGGGAAAGACCCATCAAAGAAAAAGCAGAGAATCAATGATCTTCAATGTTCTCATCACTACAAAATTGAACTTTCGATCCATTATCCATAACATAAGAGTAGCAGTAAGGAAGATTCGACAAATAGGAAGGCAGGGAGTAAATCAGGAAACAAACCCAGATCAAACGGGACTGAGAAGCTGAGAAAGAGAAGGTTTAGGTTCGGAATTCATGCCGATAATGATGACAAGAGGGATGAAACCGTAGTGAGCAATGACTTTGGCCTTCTTCAGACCCCAATTGCTCCAATCCTTCAATGCCTTGCACATTGAGTTTTCATCCGACGACGACGACGACGACGATGATCCCTTGTTCTTAGAGGCAGAGCCCTTTCCTTTCACTTTCAGAGATACCCCCTTTGACGCCATTGAAATCGACTCTCTCTCTCGACACAGATCGCGACTCTGACCTGACCACTACGAAACAAAGACAACCCTCTTCGTGTTGTTTTTTAGTGTAGGCTATTCAACGCTTTGCCCAGGCCCGGCCCACTCTATTTAAGGGTTACCATTACCCAGAAAGAAAGAAAAATAGATATGGATGGACCCGAAGTCCGTATACTCCCTTCCCCCAAAGAACAGTGAAAGAAGGAGATAAAATAATAAAATAAAAAAGGGGTCTGAAAGGAGAACAAAAAGAAGACACAAACCCAAAATTCTTATTACCTCACATCAACAAGAATTTTTTTTTTCCAACTATATTGGTTTTTCAGATGATAATATAAAATATTATTTCAAAAAATACTCAATATTTGTGACAACATTTTCTCATGGTTCTTTAAAGTTGTTTTTGTTACGAGTTAAATTTCTTATCACTGACTATATAATTTTAGGTGAAAATAAAAATAAATTGTGAATAAATAAATAGCAATAGTGACAAGAAAAATTAGTTATCACAAAAAATCATAGTATGAGTGATAAGCTAAAATTATTGTCACAAAATATACAGTTGTAAGTGACAACAAAAATATATTGTCACAAAAATAAATATCAATAGTGAAAAAAATTAGTTACCATGAAAAAAAAGGACAAAATGAGTAACAAGCAAAATTAGTTATCACCAAAAGTATTTTCAAAAATAATAAACTTTATTATTTGTGATAATAATTATAAATTACATTTTATGATAATTAGTTCTCACTTTTGCAGTTGAATGTATATGAGAGACTAGGACCTGGTACAAGATTTTTTTTTTTTTTTGGGTTTTATTTTTGTTTTTTGTTTATATTAATTAAGGAAGAAGGGAGAGAGATGTTAGAAGATTTGAATAATGATAATAATATATAATATAAATTATCTAAATATAAATAAAAATATGATAAGTATAATAATATAAAAGTATTCATAATGTCAATCTCACCTAATGAAATAAAAGTACAATTTATTATTATCATATAAATAATATAATTATATTACCGAGTATGTGATATGAAATTGAATAAAATAGCATAAAAAGATCCATATAAATGACCACACTTAGTGTGATAAAGGTTTAATCATTGTTATTGTTATTGTATTTTTTATTTTTCACTTGGCAAAATATACTAATTTTTAAGTAAAAAGAAAAAAAATGTAAAGTTGAGAAATAACATTTTATGTTTTCTCTCTCAATTATTTAATTTTATTTTTTTATAATGCATGATGATAGTTTAAATTTCTTTTTAAAAATAATGAATTAAAAATAGAATATAAGATTTGTAATTGTTCAAGTAGTAGTTTCAAACTTGTGAGTATTACAGAGGGGATAGTCTGATGGTCGCAATCCTTCTTTTTTAACTCAATGATTTCAGATTCGAATTTTGAAATAAAAAAAAAAAAAAAACCTTAGGAGACTAAGCATGATCGAAAGAAAATGAATGAATGTTTTAAAATAACTTGGTTTTTTAGCTACCATATTGAAGAACATAGCAAACCAAAGAAAATTGTAAATAAAGTTCGTAAAAATTAAAAATTTAATTGTAATAAAAAATTAGGAAAATTCTAGAGTGCCCATGTATATGCCACCCTAGTTTGACTAGGTCAATTTATTCGAATATAATGGCGAATAGTTGGAATTCTAAAATAGTGAATTTATATAGTTAATTTAATTAACTTTTTGAGTAATTCCTGTAACACTAGAGTGCTAAAAATATGCGCGAAAATTTTTCTCCCTCAATGTTTCCCCGTTTCAGAAATATTTCTTATTTTCTAAATATTTTATCATGCTAAATTAATTAATATTTATATAAAATTTTTTATATTTTTTATATTTATATATTTTTTATATTATTTAATTATAATTATAATTATAATTTTTATATTATTTATTTTATGATTAATAAATATATATTTGAATATTTTAGATTTTTATTATAAAATATAATTATTCTATTTTTTTATAAAACAATTAATATTTATATAAAAATCTTTATATTTTTTATATTTACTCATTTTTCCATATTTTCGTTTCCTGCATTATTACAAAATGTTATTTTTTTATATCGTTTCTGATGGGATGTGACCCAACATCTGTTTTAAATGATCAACACTTAAAAGACCCACACACAAGACCTACAATTCAAAAGGATCGCTCCAACCGACGGAACAACTGCAAATTGACGGTCAAGCACAACCCTATCATAGAACGACTTCCCTTTATGACCACTCAAGTAATCTACCAAAGGGCCCTAGTCGTCTCGTCTCTCAAACGATAAGACCTAAGTCGCCCTGTCTATCGAACAATATTCGTCACTCGGGATTTATCTCCCTGAACGGATACTTAACCTCTGGTCCACCGAACGGGCAAGTCTCGAAAGCCCTGCATTAGCTAAACGACCAATTGAAAACTAACGGTTTAAAACGATTCTGATAAAGGGTCAAAGCACCCCACCCCAACGACCTCGGTTTCCTATTTAAGAGTAGTATCTCTAGAATTTTACTGATAAGGAAAAAATTTTCTTGAATAACGGAACTTCCAATATGATAAGGATCATAAACGTTTCAGAATATTTAACTTCCGAGGTTTCAGAATATTTAACTTCCGAGATTTTCGGACCATCTCCATAAGGAAAGTAAGGTTGTAATGTCTCAAAAACACACGACTCCGTCAGTTATAAGAGACCTTCAGACCTTTTAAGTCAGATACGTTCTCTTGTGCTTACACATTAGGCACACTAATCACAGAAAATCTCTCCATCTCTAAAGTTCTCAGTCTGTTTCACTACATTCGAAAATCGCTTTTTCTGACTTGAGGGTTGGGGCTTCCCTGCTAGAGTACCGTTCGACGGTTTTTATAGGTCTCGCACTCCATCGACGGTAATTGTTCGAGTTATCAAAAAATCGGTATCTATGGAATCATAACACACCTCCAACAGATTGACGCCGTCCGTAGGAACAGATTGGAGTAATCTTTATAAGACTGATAAATCACTGCGTAACCATGTCTCAGAGAACCAGAATATCCTTGAAAGCCGCCCCCACCGTAGATGGGCGCATCGCAATACCATCCGAAACCGCCCCTCCTGTGGCGCCCGATTACTCGGTTCATGATCGTATGGTTTCTCCTCAGACATCTCACCCGGAGCAGATCCCACAACCTGTAACTCAAGAACAGTCGATTGCACCTCCTGGCCTAGAACGAGCCAGCTATCCCCATATGGATAGGTTGGAGTTTAGACTCCATGATATGAGCAAACAATTAGAAAGACTCAGTCGAGCCCTTAGGCCAGATGACCAATCATCCGTAGTGGACTCTGGACATGAACGTTCCCAGAGGCATTTCCTCCTATGAACTATGAACAATCGGTGACCTCTTGTCACAATCCAAAAGATTTGAGAAAACAAATCAAGCAACTTGTAGCCACCGAACTTAGAAAAATATGTGCGAAGAAGGATGAAAGTCATCTCCACCCTTCAAGAGTATCGCCTTTCGATTTGAAGATCTCAATGGAACCGATACCACGAGACGTCCTTTTATCTCCCATGGAGAGATATGAGAACTTCCCCACTACGCTCAAGAGCAATGCCCTGACATAGTTCAACTCTCTTATGTCATTCAGTATCAAGAGTTTTACCCAGTTTCGACAGTAGCTCGAGGCTCACTTTATAATCAGCCAAGGAGCCAAGCAAAACTCCACCTCCTTGTTATCATTATGGCTGCAGGAAGACGAACCCCTGAGAGATTTTCTAGAAAAATTCAAAATAGAGATGTTGAATGTCCCAACTTTGGACTATTCCATCGTATTAGTTACCCTTCTAACGGGCCTGTGCCCCTCCGGCATGAAGACCTCCATTACAAAAAATCCTCTTTCAACCATTTAAGAGTTTTACTCCTGAGCCGAAAAGTACATTGCAACAAAAGAAGCAAAGGCGTTTGATCGACAAAGGAGCCGTTCGAGCAAAAAAGAGCGCAATCGATCGCCTCATCAGCCTTCCCCAAAAAAGAGCAGAGCAGGGCCTCCGCCCTCACGAAGGTTCAGCATTTACACGCCGCTGAACGAGACCCCGAGTCGAGTCCTATATCAAATCAAAAATAAATCATATATTAGGTGGTCCACTCGTTCCACAGAGGAAGACTCCAAGAAGGATAAATCCAAGTACTGCTATTTCCATCAAGACTATAGTCATATGACCGATGAGTGTAAGAGACTTAAAGGCGAGTTGGAGTTTTTGGTTCACAGCAAAAGGCTGCAGAGATTCATCGGTACAGAAGTGAGGAAGCTACCTTTCCCCGATCGGCGGAATCCGCCATGGGAGAATGAGCCGCCTAACCAACCGAACCCTAGGACCCCGCCTTCAGATTTATGACAGAAGCACCCTGCATGAATCTTATGTTCCTATCAGCGTTTGTCCGGCATATGACCCGGACTTTTCTGCGCTCTTTCCCTGAGAAAGAATCCTTCGCCTTCTTTTCCTCTACTGATCATTCCTATGATGGCTCATGATATGCGTTCCTCAATAATCGACAGAATAATCAATTATTATTTACTTTTCCATTACGACTTGTCTCGCAAATTGGTCATGGTATACTCAGTCTTCTGCATCGAGCAAACATGTCATAAAAAACAGGATGGAACTTCCTGAACGGATGGATATGGCCCTACTATCAATCGTTTCCTAATGTACGTTAAGTTTAAGTCATTCTAATCCTACTGAACAAACGTGTCGTCAAAAAGGGGATGGAACTCCCCGAACGGGTAGATATGGTCCTATTATCAATCGTTTCCTACTATACATTGCATCTAAATCGCGCTAATCCTACCGAACGAACGTGTCATCAAAAAAGAAATGGAACTCTCCGAATGGATGGATACGACCCTACTATCAATCGTTTCCTATCGTACGTTGGGTTTAAGTCGCCCTGATCCTACCGAACGAACGTGTCGTAAAAAAGGGGATAGAACTCTCTGAATAGGTGGACACGACCCTACTATCAATCGTTTCCTACCGTACGTTGAGTCTAAATTGATCTGATCCTACCAAACGAATGTGTCGTTAAAAAGCGGGATAGAACTTTCCGAACGGGTGAATACGACCCTACTACTAATCATTTCCTACCGTACGGTGGGTCTAAATCATCCTGATCTTATCAAACGATCATTGAGATGCAACTCCCCGAACGGGTTAGTATCGCTCTACTCTTACTGAGCATTGGGTCTAACTCGTCCTAATTTCTATTAGATAACGAATTTAACTCTCTAAACAAAACTACAAGGTCTATCAATGAGAAAACCCTCGACGGTACAACCCTTTAAAGGGTTCATAGCATTCTAAAGATCCCTTTTGTTAGAAAGATCACTACACTTCGACAGAGTATCAAACAAATGGTCTGAGTGACACCTTTGGACAGATACACACAAAGAAGAAAATCTTTTCATTACTGAGACGATACAAAATTACACAAGATCAGAAAGAACAATAGAGGCCATCTGGGTAAAGCCCCAATCCGTTGTCATCCTCTCAACTGACCCCTCAAGAGGAGGTAAAACCTCGTATCTACCAGTCTGACGAAGAATCTCCTGAGCACACTTCAAACACTCAAGCAACCTATGCTGAAAAATCTGGAGGTTGGTAACATCCTTGGTGATAGACATTATGAGGTCAGCCATCTCCCGTTCTGCATTCTAGAGAGATTCCTCCCGAATGTGAGCTAACGCCTCGATGGCCGCTAACTTCGTTTCACGAATGTGCGTCTCGGCTTCCAATTTTTCATAACGCTCTTGAGACAAGGCCAAGTCCTGCTGCAGACATTCGATTTGCTTGTCTTTTTCCCTCTCAATGTCCTTTTCCTTATTCTCAAGAGTATCTTTTAGCACCAGTACCTGGTTAGCCAAGCGAACAAGGCATTCCTCGGACTGTTTTCTCCATTGTCTTTGGAACTCGGTCAAAGCTACAGTCTAAGAAGAAGTATACTCGATAGTTAGAGTTATGTAATAATAAATGTAAACAGAGATCGGGCAAAAAACACCCTCAAATAGAGAGAGTGAAAAGTCTTGTCAACATGATCTGAAAACATTGTATGGAGCGCGAGTTCAGAGTGAAACTCAAACTGTTCAGCCAATTGTAGCGCCTCCTTCGAATCGATACAGCTATATTGATGGTCTCCCATACAGACCGCTACCGATCCTTCTTCTGAATCATCCTCCTGATCGTTGAGCGACTCAACCAAAATAGGAGGCGGAAGGCCAGTCTCGTCTTCCCCATCATACAGGGAACACTAGGATATTTGAGAACCGAATGGATACTTAGTCCCTGGTCCACCGAACGAACAAGTCCCGAAGGCGTTGCATTAGCTAAACGATCGATCGAAAGTTGACGACCTAAAATGATCCTGAGGAAGGGTCAAAGCACCCCAACAATCTCGGTTTCCTACTTAAGAGCAGTATCTCCAAAATTTTTCTGATAAGAAAAAGATCTCCTCGAATAACGGAACTTCTCCTATGATAAGGATTACGAACGTTTCGGAATATTTAATTCTCGAGATTTTCGGACCATCTCTATAAAGAAAATAATGTTGTAACGCTCTGAAAACACATGATTCCGTCAGATATAAGAGACCTTCAGACCTTCTAAATTAGATACACTCTCTTGACTTTACACATTTAGCACACTTATCACAGAGAATCTCTCATTCTCTAAAACTCTCAGTCTGTTTTATTATATTTGAAAACCGCTCTTTCTGACTTGAGGGTTGGAACCTCCCCCGTCAGAACACCCTTCGACGGTTTTTGTAGGTCTCGCATTCGATCGACAATAATCGTTTCAGTCATCAAGAATTCAATATATATGGAGTCATAACCCACCTTCAACAATTTCATATCCATTTTCATGCAATCTATGCATCACAATTATCAATCAAATTAACTTTTTAAGTAATCCATATGCTACGTTTAGTAATTATCCCGAATTTGTTATCTAACTGGCAATCAGTTAAATTCTTGTTTTAATAAATTATTTGAATAATTTTTAGAACTGGATTAAAAGCAAGAATTCTTGCCACAAGGACCAAAAGCAAATGTGTCTTTTTAGGACCTTCGAGGTCCGCTGAACCCTTGCAAGTGAGTACATTCACACTCTACTTATGTTGCTATATGAGGACTCTTATGATACTCAAATCAACTAGGATAGTGTTGATATTTGAGATCGATTCGAGTGTTAATTGGGTGAGCTCGAGCTCGAGCTCAAAGGGTAGTATTATTAGGTAATGTTATTTCTTTTATTTAAAAAAATATAACTACTTTAATAAATAAAAATTATTTAAAAAATAGGCTCGTTAGCTCGATATAATTGGACTCAAGTTTAAACTCGATACCAAACTATCTGAGTTCGAGTCAAGTTTTGATCAGATAGTGTCACAGGTATCCATAACATTACTTGAAAGTCATATCAGGCCTACACTATGCAAGCCACTCTCCAGAGGCAGTGCTAGTACAATATGGGGTTCTAAGCACTGAACCGGAATTCAGCACTACTGGTTGTGTCACAGAGCTCCTTGTCAAACGCAGCATCTAAGGAAACCATTGAAATCCGACTTCCGGGATTACCCCATTTCTATATTTGGAGAATGTTGGAGAGAGAGTTGATGCATTTTCTTTGGAAATCGACCAGGGATTTTGGTCAAATGACCATTTTTGCACACATGCGTGTTGGTATGGAAAGGCTAAGAGTAGCACCGATGCTAGTTATAGTGCCGGATTTGTGTCAAGAGTGGCATATAATTGCACAAACGGCCAGGAAAATAGCTTTAGCTGATGAGAATGATTTGCAACAACTAAATTGGGGAGCCAATGGAGGTAGTCATCACCATTGAAAACCAAACCTCCAAGAAGCTCTTATACAGGTGCAAGACCAAGTTTTCTGAATGAGCTTTCTACAATTATTGGGGGAATCTGAATTAAAAGGTAACATGTATGGTCACCATTGGTATTATAATGAAAACTCAGGTGTTAAGATGTTAAGTTTTTATGATAACAAATGTTGTCACAAAAGCATTCTTTATTTGTGACCAACATTTCATCAAGGAGCAAAGACAACTTAAGTATTTGTAACAATCTTACGATGGATCTTACCTAAAAAAAGAACAATCTTACGATGGAATAATGTTGAATAGTTTATGAAGTAACTTTTTTTGTATCAATGATTATTTTTCATTATATAAAATCCGATGTAGATAATATATTTATAAAATACAATTCACTTTAAAGATATTTGGGTGGTAAAATGGTAGAGATGCAAAACTCAAAATTTCATGCTAAATTTCTTGTAATTCATAGACCCAAAATTCATATACCTAAAAAAAAGAACTATCATGCAATAAAAGGAGAAAGGGGTCAAAAAAGGGACTAGTAAAGTGTAAATTACTTTCAAAATTTTTTGGGGAAAAAAAAAACTAGCTTCTTCAGGGGTGAGAAAAAAATATTCAAAAATAATTGTAAATTAGAAAAAGAATTGAATATAAAAATAGTGAAAGAAATAACAATTAGAAAAAAAAATGAATTTAAAGATATGAATCATAAAGAGTCTTTTTATCGAGTTAAAGGATCAATCAAAAAATGTATACATGAATTGCTCGGAAACATTTAGTCCATTCGGTATTACAATTGTTTACCACCTGAACCTGAAAGCCACTATTCCTTTAGAGGGCATTGCTTACCATGAAAGGTTCAACTTTCAAGCTGAGATTCTAGCAAATGGACTTTGGTACATCCTAGGCTCAAGAATTTCTTCCTGGAAATTGAAATACAGCACAATATTCACAAGAAACTAAGTCTGTTCTCACTGAATTAATCAGCTCCCCATGTATTGACCATACCAGATAGGACTTAATCCAAATTGAAAGCCGTAAATCATTCACCTACCTGCCTAGCATTTAAAAAAGGCACAAGATAGGAAGGACTAAGGTGAAGTATTTACTTCAAAATGCATACATATATTTCTTTATACATTTGATACAGCTCTTAAATACTGTTCAAACTGAAACTATTTAACAGTGATTAAAAGCAACATGCTGAATGAGATATATAGGATACACTAAGTTCTAGTCTTGTGGATTGATAAAGTGACGTGCCATGAATTTCTGACCATACAAAAGGCGCTGCACCTATCAAAGACGAATCTTGTCATCATTGTTTTTCTTCTCTGGGATCCTAGTGCAAGGATCAGCTTCAATAAGCATCTTGACTACATCTTTCATGGTTGGCCGCAGATTCGGAAGCTTGATGGTGCAAAGAGTAGCAATCTTTAAGACCTTTATCATGTCATTCTGAATTGTATCAGCCAACAACCTCTGGTCAAGCACCATGAAAACATCATCCCGGTCATTCAGATGGGTTGAAACCCAGTAAACTATGTCTTTGCCTTCCCCAAACTCCTCTTCTACTGGTTTTCTGCCAGTAACCAACTCCAGTAGCACCACGCCAAAGCTATATACATCACTTTTCTCCGTCACTTTAAGTGAATAAGCCAGTTCTGCACAAGAGAATGAAGAAAAATTAGTACATCCTAAAGCCGAAGACCAATGCATATACACTTTTTGTTGCATGCCTATACTAACACATGTAACTCTTAGTATACATTCTGGTCAACATGCTCACATATAAACACTAACTAGTTCACAAGTTCCTGGCCTGTTCAAATAATAAGGGGCAGCAGATCTTCCCATGTCCTTGGACACTACAAATCAACATAAAGTCTTATTTCAAACCACATGGTTTCTGATAAGCGTATGTGTTCTTGCTTAAATCTTCTTTTTCTTTTTTCTTTTTTCTTTTTTCAAGTTATAATAAGAGAGAGGATTTATATGAGATGAGAATGTACTTCATACTGCAATGGAGGATAAATCATCCTCCCAAGGTAATAATAACCAAAACAAATAATGATAGCCCATTAATATCTCAAAAATGTAAGACCCTACAGCCAAAGTGCAAAGAGATGCTAAGAGATATTTGTATCCCACAAAATATAAAAGGAAGCCAACGCCCTTAAATATCTGAGAATTCCACCTCTTTAGTCAGATGCACCATAGAACTGCCACCATAATACACCATACAACTCAAGGATTCCTCTCCAACCTAAATCATATATATGTGCAGAGTACAGTGTCTTACGCATGATAAAAAGTAAAGCACATCTCTGGCAATTTTCTCAAGAAAACCAAGAATTACAATTGCTTTCTTGGTATCACAATAGTTCCTAAATTTTGAAAAGGGAAAAAAAAAAAAAAAAAAAAAAAAAGAAAAGGCCAGTTCTAAAACTTACCCGGGGCAATATAACCATGAGTGCCAGCAAAACAGCTAGATTCAGTGCCTTTCCAATTAGAAGTATCATCTGCAATCTTTGAGACCCCAAAATCAGCAATCTTTGGCTCATAATCCTCATCCAGTAAAATATTGGTTGATTTTATATCCCGGTGTATGATAGGTGGTGAACAATCATGGTGTAGATAAGCAATTCCCTTTGCAGCTCCAAGAGCAATCCTATACCGTTGAAACCAATCTAGTTTTGATTTCCCACCCTTTATCTGTCTATGAAGTACTTCGAAAAGGTTACCGTTAGCCATGTATTCAAGCACCAAAAAGTTCGACCCTCCCTTCACCAAGCATGCATATAACTTCAAAATATTTTTGTGCCTGATCTTCCCCAATGTCTCCATCTCAGCTGCCAAAAGCTTCACTCTATTTCCTTTCCATATCTGTTTGACAGCCACAGTACCAATATCTTTCTTCTTCAAATCCAACCGATAAACCTTTCCTGTACTTCCATGTCCAATCAAATTGTCCTCTTCCAAATTGCATATCTCATCTGCATCAAGTTCCAAAGGATGGAAAGACTCAAGTTTCCATTTTGGATCTATTCCACGGTGAGCTTTGGGATGATTTTCACCATATGGATCTGCACGCTTGAAGCTCCTGTAGCTGACAAGTAGCAAGCCCGTCAAGAAGATGACCAATGAAGATAACACAATGCAGAACAGAAGCAATTTATTGTTAATCGCCCGATCGTGACTATGCTTTCCATCACAAGCGTTCATTTCTGAGTGGACTTGAGTTCTAATATCTCGATCAACACAGAGTCCCTTATTCCCTGTAAATGCCTTGTCCCCTCCCATCACCCAAAGATCATATGGAACATCTCCATATAGCAAATTATCGGACAAGTCAATCAAACTTAGCTTCAATTTATCCAAACCTTTTGGAATTCCACCAGTAAGTTTGTTCCTCGAAAAGTTAAGAGAGTTCAATGAGCTCATCAACACTATACTAATTGGAATTTCACCACTCAAAGAATTCCAAGCAAGATTCAAGTCCACCAACCTAGAACACTGACTCAACTCCAAAGGTATACTTCCAGTAAAAGAATTATTTTCCAGATGCAATGAAGATAACTGCTTCAAACTACCAATTCGAGAAGGGATCTCACCAGAGAAGTGATTATTACTGAGAATGAGCTTCTCCAACACCGCAAGCTCTCCAATTTCCGATGGGAGATCACCTGAAAACCCGTTATTTGACAAAAGCAGCTGAGTCAAACTAGAAGATTGCCTTATCTCAGAAGATATCCTTCCACTGAAGTTATTATCTCCAAGATCAATAATGCTGGCATTAGGCAGAGCCCAAAGCCCATCTGGGATTTTCCCAGACAGGCTATTCCCGCTGATTCTAAACCTCTCAAGAGTCTTACAACCGGCATAGGAATCCGGCAACTCACCGGAAAAATCATTTCCCAAAGCTAGCAAGAACCTCAAAATCCTACTCTGGCACAAGTACTTTGGAAAATTCCCAGTGAACTGATTATCTGATATGTCAATGCTTTCAAGCGGCGAATACCGACCCAACTCGGCAGGAAATTCACCGGAAAAGTTGTTGCCGTAGATTGAAAAGCCTTTCAAATACTTCATATCACCAAACCCAGATGGGAATTCACCTGAAAAGTTGTTTAAGAAGAGTTGAAACACTGTTAAGTTCTTCAAGTTGCCAATTTCCTTGGGCAATTCACCATGCATCAGATTCCTAGAAATATCAAATTCTTGTAAGAGATTGAGATTTGACAGCTCAGCTGGGATTTCACCGGTGATTTGGTTGTTATAGAGTTCAATCTTGTACAAATTCTTCAACTTAGTAATAGATTTGGGGAAATCCCCAGAAATCTGGTTATTGCAAATATCCAGCGTTTGGAGAAATTCCAATTCAAACACCGATTCCGGAATCTGACCTTTTAAATTGCAGTCGGCCAAGTAAAGCCAGTTTAACTTCTTCAAATTCCCAATATTTTCAGGAATTTCACTTTCTTCGTAATCGTTATCTCCCAAACCTAACAACGACAAATTACTCAAATTCCCGACCCAAGCAGGAAATGCACCGGAGAAGTAATTTCCGGACAAGTCAAGGATCTGCAAATTCTTCAAAGCCGAGAAATCAGGAATAGAACCGTTTAATTCATTTCCAGTGAGATTCAAATTCCTGAGATTGGCACGGTTGGAAAGCTGGGGAGGGAGATTTCCGGAAAGGGAATTGAAGGAAAGGGAAAGGGAGGTGAGATTTTGGAGGTGAGAGAGAGAGGGTGAGATTTGGCCGGAGAGGGACATGCCGTCCAGGGAGATTTCAGTGACTGTTCCCGTGTTTGGGTTGCAGGTAATACCCTGGAATTGGCAAGGGGAAGAGGCATTTGGAATCCAGGATTGGAGGGAATTGGATGGGTCTGTGAGTTGGGATTTGAATTGGAGGATTGCCGTGATTTCGGTTCCTTTTTCCGCTGATGACGTCCAAGGAGGGAATAAGAATAAGAGTTGGGAAAAGAATAAGAGCGGGAGTAGAATTCCCATTTTTTGTTCAAATTTAGAAAGAAAAACAGAGAGGTTTACTCACTCAACCCTTCTGATCACTAAATGAGCATATTAACACTTTGGTCTTTGGTGCTGAGATGAGAGAAGAGAGAGAAACAACTTCCATTTTTGTGAAAGAAATGGGCGAAGATCGAGAGTGGGGGGATGGAATGGGATGTGATGGGTGTGACAGAGAAGAGTGAGGGGTGATGGGGATAGGGATGGGGTGTAGGGCATGGATGATGTGGTTGGGACGTCCTTTTTTGTTTGGAGCTTTGGATGTATGTGTGCATTTGGTTAATACAGACAAACCCTACCCTCCACCTCTCCCTCTCCCTCTCCCTTTCAAGCTACTTTCTCATGCAAATCTCTCTTCCCTCTAGTTCCATTACACTTCATATTTATAATATCTCTTTCTTATAATTTAAAAAATAAAATATCAAATGATGATAAAAATATTCAATACCATCTTGCAGGAAAAAAAAAATCAATATCCATATTTATCCAAACGAAATCTTAAATGGTGATTTTTTTATATATTAAATTATATATACTTTATTCGAAACTCAAAATTTTAATTTCAATTAGAACGGATTAATACAAATAAACTCCTCAATTCCACCATATATGTTTAAAAGTAAAAAAGAGTAACTTTGCAAGACTGAATATTTATAAATCAACGTATAAAATTTTAAAAATTAAAAAATTAAAGATCATAATATGATTTTTTTTTTCTTTAGTGTTTGACAACTACTACTATTATTTTCTCTTGATTAACATTATTTGATTGGCTTCTAGCCGAGCATTATTCATGATAGAGAAACCCTAAATTATCAATTAATTTTTATTTACCTCTCTAATATATAAATGTTACTGTTTTATTTTTAAAACTTATCTCCCATAAAAGTTTCGGGACCCAAATGTTATCTCTTTCCTTATCACCAAAACACTGTGGTAAAAGAATAATGCGTTCATTTTAATATTATCTTAAATATTTTTAAATTACAGAGATAATTAAAAGAAGAATTAAAAATCAATTTTTTATAATAAAATATAATATTGAATCAAAAAAAAAATAAAAAAAGAAAGTTTTTACCGTTTGAATTGTATTTGAGGGACTAAAAATCAACTAAATGAGAGTGTTGTGTTTATGATATTTTCTATTTCTCTTTTTTTTAATTAAAAAGTTATAAGACTATGTTAATGAATAATACTTAATTAAAAAATATACCAGCAACTTATGACAAAACTTAAAGAAATAGATATTATCATTATGTGTTAATGATATCATTTATGAATGTAATTATATTTCGATTATTATACATATTATAAAGTCTTGACAAATCTCCCGGTTACTCATGCAATGTTAATTATTTAAAAAAGTTCTGGACCAGCAACAGTGTAAAATAAATAAATAAATAAATAAACCTTAAATTAATTTAAAAACAAGTAGTTTCATTCGAGTCCCCATAGAAAAGAAGGTTGTGTTGTGTGGGTATCTCGGGTGTGGGTCTTGCTTCTCCAACTTGTGCTCCATCAAAATATATTTTCGTTTTTCTCATGATATATATATATATATATATATATATATATATATATATATATATATATATATATATATATTATATAATAGGAATTGAATAAAACCTAAACACTAATAAACAATTTAAAGCTACAGAGCGGATTCAAAATGTTAATTAATTAATGGGTTATTCCTTTAAGACTTAGAGTTGAACAGCAAACAAATGCATGAATATGCAAACTTGCCATAGAGAGAGAGAGAGAGAGAGAGAGAGAGATGAGTGTGTAGGGCATGGTGACGGGAGTTGGGACTTGGGTATTGGAGCTTTGGATATATCTATGATTTGGTGAAGAAGACACAATTGTTGTCACCCTTTTAAGCCACTCCTTTTTATTTGTTTTGTTGTTTCCTTTCTCTTTCAAATTTGTAATTAACTCCCAGAGATGAGAATGATATATACTTAGTTCCAACAAAATGGTTGTTGGGTTATTCACAGTTTTCATTATTTATCAATTGTTTCAAGTCAGTCCAAACTTATTTCTAATTTAATCAAAATAAATTTAATAATTTAAGCGAAATCAAATAAATCTATAGAAAATCTTCAAATTTTTTGTGAAAGAAAAAACCCTTTTTTGGGCGAGGGGGTAAAATCTAATGAGCATATTCTGGAATTTGATTACCTCTGGTGTGTGATTGTTTGGAGTAGTAAGTTAAAAAAGCAAACGAACAAATGTTTGGACATAGAACATCCTTGGAGTGCACAACCAAGATGCCATGTAAGAATCTCACATGCATGAGTTCTTGTCTTTTTTGAGTTCTATAAACAATATAAAAAGAGAATTATTGTTATTACTTTTCCCCCAAAAAAAGAGGGCACACCTTTTCTACCTAATGCCGCAATAGCACAACGGAGAATGAATATAAAAATTAAATCCTCGGCCTAAATGTCAGTCTTCAATCATTTGCCTTTCTTGTGAAGAATGGGCAACTATGTGCTTCAACTTGAATTGACAACTACTTGAGTCATCTCCTCTCATTCCATCCTACCCAATAAAGTTGTTGGAGTATATATCCAATTTTACTATACTTATGTTCTATATTTTCATCTCTCATATCTTAAATTATAATTTAATTAATTTAATATGAATATTTATAAAATCTTATTTAAATATAACTCTTTTAACGTAATCATCTTCGAATCTGAATGAAATCTGATTAAAAATTTTAACACCTTATCTTATCGACACGACCGTCAATCAAAGATATCGTTGAAGGATTGGAACTGAAATTCTATTGTGACATCTTGATTGTGCCTTGACCAAGATGAACCCCACCCTTCTTTATTGTTTGAAAATTGGTAAATAATTATCATTTATAATTTTGATTCGATTATGGGTCGAAGAAGCATATTCTTTTTATTGAGAAAAGTATTTTCAGGGGCTTGCTATTGCGTTTTAAATAATATTAGGGCAAACTGCAACATCCCCATCCCCCTTATTGTTTAGTCATCTGGCAACTAGTTCACATCTCAAACTAGCAAAGATACCCTGTGGTTTATCTTTTGACAAGTTGCACCACTCTTTTCTTATCACTTCCACGTTACATAACTTTTCCTTCATTTGCTATCACGCCTAGACTGCCACCTGAGAGGTTGCATTCTTGTACGTAGTTGAGTGCTTATTTCAATCGTGTCTAGCAAAGACTTGAACACGTATAAGTCTCTCGTCCTGTCTTTAAAGCTTGAAAGTGATTAAAAAATAAATTGATTTTTTTATTATTATTTTTGCTATACTTTAATACGCAACCCAAGGAGATTATTCGTACTTTTATATAGAACAATGACATGCGAATCTAACAACAAAATATTAAATTTGTTTAAATAAGATTTCCAATTCGTATTTTTATATACTAAATTTTGCTGAATTAAATGAACTAAATATTTTAATATAACTTTTTATTTGTGTTTATTTATACTTATTTATTATATCAATTATAAGGCAATTTATGACGACTGACATCTATTGAGAATAACATTTCTCAATCTGGAAAGACAAACTAGTCTTTTAGAGGTTGGCAGTGAAGTTCTAGAGTTAAAAGTTAAAAAAATTGAATTTTGGGGGGGTTTTTTAAAATTATTACGGTTGTGAGGATTCGATTGATAATCCTTTATTTTTTTTTTATTTTATTTATCAGATGCGATTAAAACCCATCATCCAAAGTAATGCTTTTTTTTAATTGTTATTCTGAAGGACGATTTTAAAATTACTATATTATATATTAATTTGAGTTTTTAAAAAAATACGTAAAAACTATTATTTTAAAAGGCCATTTTAAAACTATCACTTTGAAAGTAATGTTAGGGTTAATGGGGAGCATTATTTGGTCACATATTTAATTATCAATATGTATTCACGTTGTTTTTATTTCTTAATTCTTGTTCTTGGCACAGACGTGTAGAAGATTTTGAAATTCTTCGTGGAGATATTAAGGGTTTTCCAGATACAATTACTTTCTTAAATAGTTTGGCAGACCTCAATGCATAAAAAATACTAAGCACCAAATACGGGAGCTCTTGGCCGCTAATTCCTTGTTCAAATGGGAGGTCTACTCCTAAACACTGGAGTTTTTATATAAATATATATATTTTGCCATTTTCCTGAAACTGATGAATGTCTTTTTCTTGTGCATACTTTTCCAAAAAATTAAAGTTATATTCTAAGCAATCAGAGCCAATTGCATGAAACCTTGTTTTCTATAAATAAACTACAAATTAAGGTATCTCTTTTCCAAGGAAAAAAAAAAGAAATTTTCAGGGTCTTCCTGCAATAGATTGCCTGATCGACCTAAATTTGATTCATCAAAACATTTGCAAGGGTAGATTTTCATGCCCACATAACTTTGAACTTGTTAGTTTTGAAAGTTGTTATATCCCTATGCAATCTCGAAATACATATAAAATCACAATAAAAAGTGTTTGTTATCCATCAAAATATTGGAGTTTGAACACTTGCCCTAATAGTTTGGTCCCTCTGACCTACATCCACACATTCATGATCCCTGCACTTCTATGATGTTTGGGAGGGGGGGGGGGGTGGGCATGCCCCTGCTTGTCCTTTACTCAGCTCCACCCCTGCTCATTACTCCCACATTTTAAGTTGTATCTGAAATCAGAAAGCCTTGAATGTCAAGATTATTTGTTTATTTTCCCAAGTTCTTTTTTCTTTTTTCATTTGAAAATTGGCAATATAATAACTAAAACAAGGTTTCTTCCTGAGATAAACTCATCTTTTGAAAAAAGCATTATGCAATGATGCAGGAGGAAATATGTCTAGCAAGAGCACCTGGAAGATTAGATGTTCCTGCAGGGATTGCAGACTATTCAGGAAGCCTTGTTCTCCAGGTTGGCTTTCGTCTTGATTAGAATTGCTACTGTACCAGCTATACTTGCATTTCTTCTCTCCCGAATTTTTCAAACTGCAATTACATTTTTTACCCAGACTAATGATATCATGTATGATTTACAAGAGGTTGCAATAGCAGGATTTCTGTGCAAGTACCTTTGCAGTTTTACTAATACATGGATTTATTGGCAGATGCCCATTAGAGAAGCATGTCATGTCGCTTTTCGGAGTGTTCATCCAGGCATGCAGAAGCTCTGGAAGCATGCTGAAGATAGGCAGCAGGCAGCAGGGCATGAAAGAACACCCATTCTTCAAATTGTATGTTGATACCTTCATAGTTGATGCAATTTCTTAATAGTTATACCATTTAAAATGAAAAGGCAGTTTTTGAGATCTGATAAACATTATCCAACGAATAGCAAACTAGGTTACATGATTTGTCTTCTGTTCTTAAACGGTGTTTCTTTTCAAGGTTAGCAAGTCAGCACATTA
Organism: Dillenia turbinata; assembly: GCA_037126225.1. Lineage (NCBI taxonomy): Eukaryota > Viridiplantae > Streptophyta > Magnoliopsida > Dilleniales > Dilleniaceae > Dillenia > Dillenia turbinata. The sequence continues at coordinate 760,374 of JBAMMX010000004.1, read as the reverse complement.
AGATAGGATTCTAGCCGGGTAATAATGTTTGACAAGTCATTATTCTCAAGAGCATTTTTCTGGGTTTCCAAGCCACATCTGGTTTAAGGTGAATCTTCAAAAGGTGAGCTAATCACGGTGGGCAATAAAGTCAGCGGCAGGCTTGGGCTTCAGTCCTTGGGTATAAGATGGGAAGCTTGCCGTTTCCTTCATGGATTTGCTGTTACGCACAAAGCATAATGATAGGGCCATTTGGTGGAGAGACTCGAGAAAAAGTTAGCCGGACGGAAGAAGGGTCATTTATCAGGAGGTAGTTTGTTGCTTACTTAAAGAGTACTCTCTCCAATCTTCCTATTTATGATATATCCTCGTTTTCTATTCCAGGATCTGTAGCTAAAAGATTTAGAGGCTATTAAAAGGAGGTTCCTTTGGGGGATTAGGAAGATGGGTCTCCTAATTTTAACCTGATTAAGTGGGAAGTGGTTGAGTCTCCTCTTTTGGTGAAAAGACTGGGGATTAGGTCCTCTAGTTGAGTGGCCTTATTGGGCAAGTAGCTTCGGAGATTGGTGTATTAGAAAGAACGATGGGTGATTGCAACCAAATATCGTTTGGCTTACAAAGGCTGGACAACTAATGCACTTAGAGGCCCTAATGGCATGACAGTGTGGAAGGAGTGAGCAAAGGGTGGTAATGGAAAAGACAGAAGAGCTGCCTAAGGCCCGCAGATTTAGTCGAAGTATGGCCGGTGAAAAAAAGGGGTGGGAATGTGTTTTCCAATTGAATATCTTTGGAGATTGGACGAGGATTTCCTTTTGGACGATTCTATGGTGACTCCCCACCATTAGAAACTTGGTTGAGCACTTCCCCGGGGGCCAGAAAAAGGGGTTGATCTTCCAGGCTCAGGGACTTGGGACTCATTCATCGCCCCGCACGCATTCGAATCTCTCCCACCTCCAGGCAACAGTCACCAACATCAATAGTCCCTTTCCAGTCTTCGACTTCGAATCCATCTTCAGTACTCCAGAAATCGCTGCCCATAGCATTCGTCTTCGACAGTCCTTGATTTCTCTGCCAATCGCGGTACCAGTCTTCGTCGCCTCTCTTCGACTCTGCCATCACTGCTGTCGTCCGATCCACCGTCCATCGCAGATTCCATCGTGGATTCCTACTTCTCCGTCGCCGTCTGTTCTTCGAGCCACCGAAGACCTGTCTTCAAATATCACCGCCTTCATCGAAGTCGTCGAGATTGCAGATTCGCGGCTGTATTCCTCTCTCCTTCTCTCCCCTACTCTCTCTGTTCTGCTTCGGGAGCCCCTTATTGACAGCGACATACACTGGGGAATGAATGAGTGAGGGGTAGAATCTGTTTTGATCGGAAGTTGGTGTGAAAATTTGATTCTTTTTTGGGTTGGGTGGCCACCTGGGGAGAATTAAGATTGAGGACAATTTGCAGAAGAGAATGGTCGTGGTGGCCTGATGTGCAAAAGAGAGGCCAAGTCCGTTGATCATTGTGCTTGGAGGAGTGATTGGGTGGTTCTACCGTACGGAACTCATCTTTTTTTCCAAAAAAAAAAAATTTAAAACGTGAAAATTAATCCGTAAAATAACTCTTTTTAATACGTGACATTTTATCATATCTTAAATATACAATAAAATCTAAATCACATATTTAACATATGATATATTTAGAGAAGAAAAAATTAGAGAAAAAAATATGTATATATACACGTGACATTTATTATATATTTAACTTGTAACAAAGTAACAAATAAAGTATTTTATAAATTATTTTTTTAAATTTTTTGAAAAAAAAAAAATTCCGTACATAACTCCTTACTTCTAAGCTCCGTTGACACCAAACTTCGGGCACGCAGTGGATTTTCTGAACTGCGAGAAGAATGGTCCTTCAGATGCTCCTTCACATGCAATTGCCGCCCAGACTTATTAAGGAAAAAAAATACCCATAAATTCACTTAATTTATTAACATTGCCCCAAAATAAAGCATAATATTAATTCTGGCCCCCTCTCTCTCAAATAACTATAAATAATTTCTGACTCTCATTATTTTTATATTTTTTATTAGTATAATTTTGATAATATTTAGATGAGAATATTTAGATGAATATATGATAAAATTTAAAAAAAAAATAGAATTAAAAACGATAAGATACGTAATAAGTTAAGATTTAATTTAATTGTAGATAAGATGAGAGAGTATCATCTAAGGTGGTTTAGACATATACAACGAATACTTAAGGACGCACCTATTAAGAAAATCAAAAACTTAAAAATAAAAAATTTAATAAAATGTGGATATAGGTCATTAAAAATTTGAATATAATGTATTAATAAAAACATGATAGATATATATTTAGTTGAGAATATAGAATTAAATAGGAATAAGTGACATAAGAAAATCTGTAAAAATTAAATTACTTTTTTTCCTTTGATTTTTAGTATTTATCTTTCGTATAATCGATCCTAAAATTTAGGATAGAAAAATTACATTGTTATTGTTGTTATAATTTTGATAATATAATATTTATGCAATATTCACCTTTATGTTAACACAATATTTATTGTATATTGAAATAATATTAAGAACTCAACAACATATTTACTACTATTAGAGTTAATAAAATAGACTATATAGATATGATTATATACATTTATTACATACTGAATAATACATAATTTTTTTTTACTTTTCATTTTTTAAATAATAGCCCCATCTTTTAAATTCGAATCCTAATAAAATATCTAATTATTGGGACATAGTTTTTATGTTCCAATACTATACATAATTTTTAAAACCTTTATCACTTATTTATTTTCTCTTCTCACAAAATTTTTTCTTATTTAAAAAAATCAATTGAAGAAAAATAAAAAATCTGTCTACTAAATTTTCAATTTTAATATTTTACATTTGATATAATTATTTTTTATATTTACTATATTACAATTTATATATAGTATAAATATATATTTTTATAAACCATATACGTATACCCCTGTTCAAATAGTGGCTCGGTCGGTGAGCATCATAGACATATTTTTTATAGGGTCAAAAAGCTATTGGCTAGTTTTATTAATAGCTTTTTAAAACTCTCTATTTTTGGTTTTGCCCCCAAATCTTTCTCCTCTGATGAAGAGGTGGCTATTTTTGTAGATAATCTTGCTTTAGGTTGTATATGGACCTCCTTAGTGCTTCTTCCACTAATGAATTTTCTTCTTTTTCCTTAAAAAAAAAATGCAATATGTACAAACAGAGCTTTATGCTGAGAATACACTTGTTTCTTTTTCACTACGGGAAAGATATTTTATTAGAAGTGGAGGGAGGATCAGTCATTCTCATACAATATGGAACACGCGCACACCCCCATTAGAAGATAGAATGCGGAATCTGTCAAAATTATACTCTTAAAAGTGTCGGCAACAGAGCACTAAACCCTCTTATAAAGATTTTAAGTTGGAGTTTTTAGAATAAAAAAGTAGTTATTAAGAAAATCATTCCGTTCGAACCGCATTAGTCAGATTTCTGTATACCACTGTTCAAGTACCAAAAAAATGATCCAACCGGTGAAAATGTTATGGTGCAGAGTAAAACATGGAGAGCAAGTGAAAGTGGCTGCAATTTGCTGTAAGTGCAAAATTAGAAAATTGAGTGCATGTCACACTGCAGGTTCTTGAGATAAATGGTATCATCCAATGTGGGCTCACCCAAGAAATATGAATGTCGGACTTCGAACTGGGGGAACAATTGTTTGTACGTTGTTATGATAATAGATCAGCTGCAAGATAAAAATTCCATGTTTGCACATGGGAATTGTAGGATTAGTCTGTTAGTGTGATGTACAGTCGATTTTTAGACTTCCAAATATTGGGCATGGCATTGATACAACGGCTATCAAGAAGGCAAGAACTCTACTGAATTTCATGATTTTTTTTCTTTTTTTTTGTATGATAGTAGATAGGGAAGAGAATATACATACGTGTCAGAGAATAAGATACCCTTAAGAGGGGGAAACGTTAAAAATATAAACTTATGAAGCACAGTTTTTCAATCCCGCTTTAAATCCTCCACATTATAATGTCTATGGTTCCTAAAGCATAAGCCCAAAAAGAAGCTGCTTTAAAAGTCCCAGCATTTTGCTCCTCCCCGGTCCCCCTCAAGAAAGCCAAGGAATGGCTTCAAAAGCACGTTTCCAAAGCTAAGGAGTGTCTTTTCACCCTCCAAAAGCTCTAAACTTTCTAAAAGAGTAAATCAGAGAGACTGCTAGAAGAGACCCACTGATTATCACATACAACAAAGGAGCGGTTTCATCCAAAATGATTAAAGACAGTTCTACAGGGATGACATTAGACAGTTCTCATTTCTTTAAGGACAAACTTATGAAACGTGAGGTCACAGAAAATATATGAATTGCACAAATACGTCAATGTTGAAAGCACAAAAAGTGGTGTCTTGGAGGCAAGAACTCATTGCTAATTTGGAAAATGTGGCAACCAAGAACTCGATTCTGAGGGGCTGCTGGAGAGGGGCAACCTCAGGTTTTGCAGTGAGGAAAGAAAGTCTCTACTTATTTGTCCCTTGTTGAACAATGAACTGCTTCAAAAAGTTAAGCTTTTGGGCTGAGGTCCTCTTATCTTGGGCTTCTGCCAACTTATAAAAGGCTTCCAAACAGAAGATACGTTTGATGGTGAACAGCCTCGTAGAATTTGAACTCAGGACGCTGTGGTGCCTAGTGAAATGAGCGTCTGTCAGTTGCTTCACATCCCCCATTATTTATTATTATTATTATTATTATTATTATTATTATTATTATTTTCTTTAGAGTTTGTGTATGGGTTGTAGAGACGAGATTCTTTTTCCACAAGGCCTTGTGAAGCGCTGGACTGCACTTTGTTCTTAGATAGAGACAAATAATTACCATGTTTGAGCCAAAAGGTCCCATCGTTTGGTTTCACGCATTTGGTATAAAAGAGAATTTCTAAATTGCAAATAAGAATTCAGATTCACCACATAAAAGAAGTGATTATTTCCCATATTATTAGGTCACTTAAACAAGAAGCATGAAGCGAAATGATTTAAGCTCTATAGTAAAATTGGCCGTTGTAACTTGTCTGTAGAAGGAAATAATATGTTTACTTTTAACAACATAAGATGATACTCCTAGACTAACATTCCCAACAAAGACAATTGAACATCCATCACATGCCTAAGGCATCGTAGCTCTTCCAAGTCGGAGTATGGCACTTTATTTGGGGCAAAGATTACCCCCCCGCCGGGGGGGGGGAGTGGTGGAACTGTATGCGTCATGGGAAGGAACTGCCCAAAAAGCAGTCAACAAATTCTTGAGGTAACTTCTCTTTTATTATTTTAAAACCAGTAAATGGGGAATTAAGTCTTTTCTAGGGTTTGTTACTTCCATTGTGGATCACTGTCTTTTCTAAGAAGTCCTTTTTAGTTATGGTTCTATTTGCTTGAATGATCTCAACTTATTGTAAAATTATTGGATCTGTTATTTAACTTTGCAGATATGCTTTGATGGTAGGAATGTATTAATCCATGCTCCTCTTAACCCAAATGAATGTGTCATCTCAAATTATGCTATAAAATAATGTCTGCATTCCATTCATATCTTCCCTCCATCAAATAATACCAATAAATTAAAAAAAAAAATTTGTAATCTGCATTTGTTTGACGTTTGTATGGGTGGTTCTTTTTGAAGCCTTTAATAAGCTTTTATCTGAATGAGAGCCAATTATCCATTCTGTTGTGCTATGCATCAGTTTGCTCAGAACATCTTTTTATACTTCCAAAAAGAACAACCATTTTCATTTGGCATAATGGGTGCTGTAATACATGTACTTTTTGGTTGTTCTTAGACTCGGCAGAGACACAAAGATGCCACAGGCTTTCTACCTCATGTTTTTGAGGGCTCTTCACCTGGCGCTGGTAAGTTTGGACATCTGAGAATTCACTGTCGCTCCAACCCAATGTGGCACCCACCCGCTATCCTTCTTCACTTCTTTTTCTTTTCCTTCCCTGCCTTCCTTTTTTTTGGGCTAAGAACAAAAGGTGGAAAAGTGCAATATTTTCATAATCACCATCATAAATATAATTGTCATTGAATTGTACCCTCCATGGATTCAATAAAGTCATTGTTTTTCTTATTTCATCAACTAATTGTATTCAAGAACAGTTCATCATCTTCTTCATATTGATCTCATGTTTTCCCTCAATATCCAACTCTATGTATTACCTCCGCCTGCCCTTTATGAAGTATGAACTGCTTCTGTATGTACCAGTTCCACAAAATTAGAATTAAGGATGTGATTGACGGCCCAATTTTGGTCCATAGTCCATAGGCTTGTGGCCCAGAATTCACTCACCTTACTCGAGTGACCTCAAACTTTGGTCATTATCAACAAAACCCGAGTCAAGCCCAAACTTAGTGAGTTAAACAAAATACTCGTAAAAGATTGTATTGAGTTTAGTTTGGATGTGTAAGGAGTATATCCAAATAGTTGAACTTTGCAAAGCTGAATTGAAGATGATGGATGCTTTTCGATAGAAAAAGTGACATCTTCCAAACAGATTTAACAAGTTTGAAAATGTGAACTTGGTCAAGACTCTTAGGAGATCCAAATGGTTTTGTTGGATTTAGGATAAATGCTCCTCCACCATCAAGCAAACGTGGACCTATACACGACATTCCACATGATCCATCTTTCGGGCTTTAAAAACCTGTGTCTCTTTGTTGTAGGACCTACATCTTGCAAGTTGTAGATGGATGGAAGGTTTACATTGTTTTCCATGACTCTTCTCTTCACATTCAATCATTGGCCCCATTTGCTTGTGTTACAGAGACTAGAGAAGACGCAAAGCTTTGACAATATGATGTGTCATACCCGTGTGTTGGACCCACAATTAGGAACCCTAATTTCTGTTAAGCAACCTAAGTGTGCAACTGACAAAAGTGCCCATTGAAGAACACCTTATCATGGAACATTAAATTTGAAGGGCAATTGTGGAAGCATATTGACCATAAAAAAAACATGGGGTGCCCTACTAATAAAGGGGTATCAAGATCAGAGGCGCATATATTTTGCATTATTGGAAGATCAATGTTGTGAGCTGGCTGGCCTGGCCAGTGATGGACTGATGGGAGGGTGTTGGTTCCTCTTCTAAGAAAGCTTTCAAAAGCAACAAATTGAGTTGGCAAATGTCATGCGCATTTAATGCCGTTTGGCTTATCCCTTTTACATGTAATATAACCCCAATCCAAACACATCTCCATTCTCGTGTGTGGTGTGTAGCTTTTCTTTCTGTCAATCATGTCTGGAAGAGGGGAGTGCATTTGGGGCACAAATCAGAATCCACCGAAAAGAGAGAATTGTACCCCCTTCACTTGTGGGTTGCAGTGGTGGGGTTCTCTAAAATTTCCTAGAAGTTTCATCTTTGGTAATCCTAAAATTTTTCATTTATTAGGGGATAGCCAACCAAAGATGACCTTGCGCGAATACCTACTCTATTACCGTGGTAGGATGAGCTTCGATGACAATATTATCATCTCAGACTCTTTCTTTTTTCTTTTTTAGGAAGAATGTCAGTCAAGTGCCGAAATTAACATTAAATTTAAGTACCAAAACTAAAAAGTATGAGTATTTTTTTTTTTTTTTTGATACAAAAGTATGAGTAAGTTTAGATGCACCGGAAGGGAGAAAAAATTTACATAACTAAAGAGGAATCTCATTCTAAGAGACATTACAAGTAAAATGCTCAAACCACTGACTGAGTTTCCAAGCAATTTCTGACTAGAAAGGTCATCCATTATAGTAGAGAGAGAGAGAGAGAGAGAATAATACGATTGTTTTGGCATAGATTATGAGGATGTAAAGCATTTGACCCTTTTCAAAAAGCATAATAACCAGAACAAACCTATTCCATTTGCCACACTACCCTTGAATACTGGATACCCATATCATGATCTTGGATTTTTATTTCATTTCATTGATTGGTTGGGGCAACAAAGCAGGAGAGAGCAGTCCTGAAAATATCTAACAAAATGTGAATAAAAGGAAGGTGCCCTATGGGATAAGATAGAAATAGAAGAATGAATCAAGTAATTTCTTTTGAAGTGACATAATCTTCAATCAAAGTAGGATTCCTCTTTTCTCTCTCTCTCTCTGTCCCTCTATAATTATCATAGAACAAACCAAAAATTTCATATATCTAATTAAAAATATATCTATTACACATCAATTTCCAAATGCCAATACATAATACTTTATCATTTTGTCTTTGTATTTCCTTCATTACCTATATCACATTTGTGTCAATCATGTGTCACATTATGAATTCCTAACACGCAAATGCTTGCACTCACATCCACATTGCCTTCCCACCATCTTAGACCTTCCAACACCACCACCAATGCTAATCCCCTTTTTTCTTGTCCCACCAATCTACCAATTTAATTGACCAATACAACACAATTAAAAGCTTATCTTAATATATAATTTTGGGCACATTTAGTTTTTTATTTTTCTTGTTTTATTCGTAATTTATCCATATTATATATTCTGCTTATATATATATATATTAAAATTTTCATAAATTTTTACTACAAAGAAAAAATATTTCTCATTTTAAATTTATGCATAAACATGCTCTCTCCCTACCCCCCCAAAAAAAAAGGAAGAAAATTATCTAAAAAATCACATCAATCATGGAATAACCACATATATCATCCGCATCTAATAAAAAGTAGAATAAAATATAAACGGGATGCTATCTTCTAATTTTTTTGATCACTTTTCACCTTTTCTTTTTCCTTCACTCCAATAAATCATCTTTCATATTTCTTTTCTTATTTTAAAAATTTATAAAATCTGTAGAACCTGTTATCATATATATCTTATAAAAAATTCCTTCATATTTTATAATATATCATCATATATATCTTAAAAAATTCATAAATTTTCATTAAAAATGCAAAACACTTTACATTTTTTAAATTTTTGCAAAAACTCTCTCTCTCCAAGAAAATTATTTTAAAACCTACATCAATCATGGAATAATTACATATATTATCCGGATATAATAAAAGTAGAATAAAATACAAGCGAGATGCTCTTCTTACCTTTTTTTTTAATCCCTTTTTAACTTTTTTATTTCCTTCTCCAATTTGGCTAGGCAAATTAATGGTCTTTTATATTTCTTTTATTTTTTATTTTTTTTATTAGGCAAAAAAAAAAATCAGAAACAAAAGGAATGTTTATTTCAACAAAGTTACACTAAAAGTAATCCGTGGATATTTATGGATGATTTGATTTCATGAATGAATTCCAAAGAACAGAATCTCTGTGGGCCATACCCAAGATTGTGATGTCGGCCAAATCTTATTGACACGTGTCACTTCTTCCCCGCATCTATTTTCTATTGTGCGATAAATCGCTTTTATATGCATGCAAATCGGAATTACCTGATAACTCCTTTATTCACGTGTTTTTAAATCTTTTATTTTTCTTTTGAAGTAAAAAACAAAATATAATTTTTTTTTTTGGTAATCAATAGAAAATTTGCAGTGTTTCAAAAATATCAACTTTCCTTAAGATAAAAAATATATAAGTAAAAATTAAATTACTATATAAAAATAATTAAAATTATCATTTTATAAATAATTTTTAACGAAATAGGTCAACGACACTTAATTGAGCCGAAAAAGAGAATTAAAAAAATAATAATAATAATAACTCTCGGTCTCAGCCTAACTCACTCGATGAGTCAGGGGGGAGATGCGAAACAACTCAAGATGAGGTGGCAACATCGAGACCGTCGATTTGCACCGCCCAATGGGGCAGAAAGACACAACGTGGAACACTGATTGGGTGGAGAGGAGGGAGACCCTTCAGATCAGTCTACCCCATGAGGGGACATGGGTGACCCCAGTTAGACAAGACGTGTTATGTTACCTGAACATGGGTCCCACAATACTACAGGTCCCACCACCTGCGATGCCGCCCCCCATCCCCCCCGGGTGGGCAACCTCACCACCCACTTCTCTCCTTTTGACCCTGGAGTTTGTAAGCGGCCGCGGGTTTTACCTGTCTCTCTATTTTAATTCGAAATTTTTTTAATAAGAGAAGACAAAAGTGAAATTGAAATATAAAAAGGTCACCATCCCAAGCCAATGAAATTTTTATTTTTCAATTACTTAAGTATATTATTATAAATCAATCAAAATCAATCCCTCCATCACCATTTTAATAATTTTAATAATCTAATTCAATCGTACAATAATCAACTTAATAAATAAAAATATTAAAACTTTTAATCAAATATTAAATTTAAAATTCATGAATAATAAAATTAAAGTATTTATCAGTTATATTCTTAAATTTGACTAATAATTACTTCTGCAATGGCCGATCGTCAACTTTCTCTTACTTTCATTTGTAGTTCTCTCGTGTGTTTTTATAGCTACCAGATGTGTGCAACTCTTTCCTTCTTGTTCTTGGATTATTGACAAATCTTCTCTTTATAAGCACTTTGATTTCAATGTATTTTGGAGTGCTATCTCACTTTCAGACTTCATTCGCGCATACATCTCTCTATTTTTCTAAAATCGGAAGAGTCTCACCTATGCGAATCAATGAATGATATAAGAATTTAAGTTCAATAATGTCTTTGTGGATTTTATTTCAGTCACCTCTCAACGAAATCACACTAAATATATAAATTATGAAAAATAATATTTCTTGTTATTTGAACCAATTTTCAGAGCGTGATTTATAAATTTTTAAGATGATAATAGGAAATTGTTAGTAAGCTTTGAGGAGATATAGCGTCTCAAAAATACGAAAATTAGAGTAGGGTTTCTAAAAGAGATCATTGGTTGAAAAATATAGCCTAATTTCTATTATGTTTTGTTTGGCATTGGGGTGGCCATACTTGTCAAAACCGACCCTTGCACATGGTACTAGAGATACCAACATAAACAATTATAGAAAGACATTATTGGGAGGAAAAAAACCTAAGAAAGAGATCCCACATCCTTTTGTTTGAAAATATTTGTATTTGAATTATACTTGGCTATAGAATTTCTTAGAAAATTGTCTAAAATGCTCGGAATTAAACAAGAATTTTTTGATAAATAAATATACTATGTGGGGCAGTTTTGGGGGGGGGGAATAAAGATTAGCATGACACAGATTAAATTGTCATCCTTAGTTCTTAGACTTTCCAAAAAATTGAACTTAGACTTTCCAAAAAAATGATAAGAGTGCAAAGTCATAAGTTGATGATAATCTTTATAGGAACTTTGATTTGGGTTTGCATGAAATTCCTAAAGGAGAGAAGGTGGGGTGAACTTGAGAACAATGACTCTTATTCCAACAGACAACTTACCCTTCTTAGTTCAAGTAATAAATAATGTACTAAAATTTAAGATAAAAAACATAACAATGAGAATGATGTATTTGGAGTATGTTTTAACGTAGATTCGTATTTTTCTACTAAAAATAACAGAATAAACAATTAAACTATATAAGCTTTAGATCTACTCTACCAACAATCATCTAAAAACAGTCTATTTAATACATTTTCTAAACAAATAATTAATTATTTTTATCTGATCTTTCACTGAAGAAAATGATAAAAACCTTTGAGTTATGAGTTGTTAATGATCTAGAACTGTAATATATTAAGAATCTAAATTCTTAAAAAGATTCTAAGCATATTTTTGTAATAAATTTCTATTTGTTGAACTCAAAATGGAGATCTTAGATGTAAAATATTTATTACATTTAATTTGGTAATTTCCTGCACTAACTTTTTTTAATCTATTATTAGGTGACGATTTCATGGGTAAATAGGGAATACCAAAAAGTAAAATGAGGAGAAAGGGTAAATTTGGTTGGGGGTGGTACGATCCAAAATGAGGAAAGCAAAGATTGAACTTTATAAGATGGTCCATGCACATGCATGGCAGAGTCGAGCATGAGTAGCATGTATTATCTAGGAAGGAATATGGCAGTTTGGTACTAGGGACCAACCTATGTTCTCTCGTACAATTGCTTTTCCAAAACATAATTGAACTGACACTACCACTTTCTTAAATATGTATGCATTCTCTTACACGAGTGTCCTACAAATAAGCTTCTCCCTCTCTCCCTCTCTCTCTCTCTTCTTTCTTTTCTCGATGAAATTCAAAATCATCCTTTCACTATTCTTATTTGAGCGTCAATAAAAATGATTTTTTTAATATATGTATTTTTTTTATTTTTAAATTTTAAATCTAAAATCTAATTAAAAAAATTTAATACTCCATTTCATTAAATCAATTATCTATTAATATAAATAAACTTTTCTCAGATTTTTAATTTATCAATACAAAAAATAAAAACTCTTAACACATAATAATTACTTAATTATCAAACAAAGGGTTCATCCTTAGAATTATTGCTTCAAACCCAGATAAACATATAAACAGAAAAAGTTTATAAATAACTATTTAAACTATATGTGCATTTAAATTTTTGCATTTTTCATCTAAGAACTTAACAACAAACATCTTATATAGTTATCTCTTTCTTTCTATAGAATTAAGAAATTTTAAGTGTCTCCCCTATTTTGTTGTGCATACTTATACTTGAAAAAATAAATGCAATTATTAAAGTTAAACACACAATTTCTCTCTCTTTCTTTCCCCTAAAATTCTGATTTTTGATATAATTACCATACACTACACATATTCTTAAAATTATTAGAACTTAGGTGTGAAAAAAAATTTCTTAGATATAAGTCTATTTAAATAAAAACTTATTACAAAAATTATTCAAAGTTTCGGTTATCGAGAAATTTAAGTCATGGGATGGTATTTATTGGTATTTATTGCATACTTGATCTGAGAATATGTTTGTGTTGGATTGATTGGGAAAGAAAAATAATGGAGAAGGAGAAATTTAGGAAAAATAATGATTATTCATTAGAAAAATCATTGCGATTGAATTAAAATAATACATTTTCTTTAATCTCTTCACTATATATTTGATTACATTTATATTTTTTTTACTCTTTTTTTTTTGGTTGTCATCGACTAATATTCAAATTATTTGACTAATCTGAATCGATTCGTTCTATGATATGTTGAATAAAATTAGTTATAACAAAGATTCTTGCCAATTAACTAGGTTTTGGGTGTCAATTTAGTCCCCTCAAGGTTAATTTAGAATAAGGAGGAATTGATCTCTGGTAATTGCCCCAGGAGTGAGTAAAACATTACATCTTTGTCGCAAGACTGATGGAGCAGAAGGTGGAGTCCATACAGTTTCAAATCTTAAAAATATTATTAAAATCTTATTTAATTTTTAAAGGTTATTGCATTTACCTCCTTTCCTTTATCCTTTTCCTTACCACTACACACTACTTTAATATAAATTTATAATTTTATTTATATCCCACAAACTAACTTAAAATATAATCTAATATACACATCATGAACCCAAACAATAACGATCCTTATGTATGAACAAGCTGTGTTGTGCCCTTACATAGTGCGGCATTGACTTTGGTTCAACTCAATTCATTTACAATTCTAGCAAACTGGTATATACTCTATTCTTTTGTGGTGCAGCCCTAACGCTTTCACAGAGACATTTGATAGTAATGATGAACCCTGAATTTAATCGAACTCCTTCGATCAAAATTTTGATTTCAAATTTAAAAAATAAAAAAGTATATATCAAGAGAATCAATTTTTAAATTAAATCTTATAATTATTCTAATTAAATTTTTAAACGATGATATTTATATTTAAAAAAATGAGAGATACGATGATGATGATGATGATGATGATGATAATAATCAGCTCGTGGATGGGAGCAATTACAAATTAGTAACATAAAATCTGTTTTATGGTCCATCTGCATTTCAGCATTTCCAATTTGCCCAAAGGGTCAACGTGAAGACAAGTTTGAAATGGTAACCTTGTTTGGATGCTACAATTACCCACTTTTTCTTTCTCATCTTCGCACGAAAATAAAAGTTGTAAAAGGCCTTTCTGCTGGGTTAATCCCAAAAAAAAAAAAAAAAAGAAAAAAAGTCCGCAAGACAGACAAACAAACAAATAATAAACAAAAGGGGGTAGAAGCAGATGAACTTGTGGTCACCATCATGGTCTGCTTCAAGGAAAGTGTGATTTTTTTATACCTAAGATTGAAATATGCCATGTGCAAACCTATTATATTATTAAAAAAATAAAATTCAAAAACATTATATTTTCTTAATAATAATTAAGAAAAGAACCAATGAAATGTGACACCAATCCCGAGACCACTCTGTCTGACAGCGAAGGCGTGCAATGCTTCCTGCTGTGCTGTCCTCCTCCTCCTCCTCTATCTTTTTTATATTTTTAAATTGGGCAGTATCTTTTTTTGTCACAATTTGGTATTTGTTTAAAAAATAAATTAATTTTTATATTAAAAATGTAAAAGTGACGGGAGAAAGCGGAGGCCTGATAAAAACAGGGAGATTTGATTTGATGACTGGACTGCACAGGTTGATCAGCTATGTCCAAAGGTCTATTCCAATTTTAATGTTTTTTATTCATAATATTTTTAATTAAAATTTATAAATTTTCTAAAATTATAAAGTTTTTTTTTTGACAAATGAATTTGTAGTAATTATTATTTTAATATTCAAATCTAAACTCAGCCATTAGTCGCAATATGGTATTGAGAAAAAAAAAAATGTCAATGTTACCCGCAAGGCAAGATGTTGATGAATCCACTTGATTTTTTTTAACATTAAATTGGAACAAATAATTTTTCTTGCTATGTAAATATTAGTAATTTTTTAAATTAAAATAATACGGACAGGACACGGATGGAATATAATATATTATAATCTTTTAATTTTTGATTCCTTTGGATATTTTAAGATTGACAGGCCGTACGTCGGGACTCTCAAACCTGCCCCGTCAAACCAGCCGGGATTTCGGCTGCTTGCCCTTCACCCACCTCCCTTTTTTTTTTTTTTAAAGTCCCTTTTATTTTATTTGTAATCTAACAGCCACTTGAGTTGTATCTTTTCCTCAATTTATTTAATTGTGGATAGGTTTGGTAAGCAAAACCGCTGCGTTTTTGCATTTCCACTTTTTTTTTTTAAATTAAGAAAAAGAAATTAGCTAATAGCACCCTTTTCACCTTAAATCTGAAAAGAAAACGATATACTGATCGATATGACTTTGTTAATGTATAAATAATTATTTAAATAATTTTAAAAAATAATATTTTTATAATTATAACTTCAGTTATTATAAATAATAGAGTATAATAAAAATAAAAACAAAATATTCGTTTGAAGATTTAAAATAAAAAGACAATAACAAAAGATCAAATTAAACAAAAAGAAAAATCGAAAATACCTACATAGCTATCATTATTTATATTTTTTCATGAAATTATCATTCTTTTTCTTTTTTCATAAAAATCACAAAAATTATAAAAAAATATATATATTTATAAATATTTAAACACTAAATCTCTAATTTAAATTTTATTGTTTAGTTTTTTAAAGTACAAAACGGCAACTCGATGAATAATAAAGAAAATTATATAATTTATTCATGACTCAATTCCCCCCTCCCCCCACCCTCCGGGGCCAAAAAAAGGGGAAAATCCTCTCTGTGTTAGGCAAAATCAATGAGTTGGACCATTTGATGTACCTGAGATTCTTTTGTCACGAGCATGATTGAAAATTGCACCATCCCATGTTCCACTTTTAAATAATTTTGGTACCACAGTGCAATACTAAATGCCATCTTAGTATATACCGACCTTCCCCTTATTTTTTTCTCGGACCAGTGAGTCCAACAAGTGAATCCATGTAAATTTGACGTCAGAACACAGGTAAATCTTAATAACTCAAACAATTCGATATATTTGCAACCCCATATTTCACCCCCACCACTTGGCATAATCTCTAATTCCGTTCCTAATAAAAAATAAATTGGAATCCATGAGGAATCAAACTGGAATTTAAATAAAAAAAATCAATTTTAATAACAATCTTATCGTGAGAAATTGAATCGAAATTGATTTCGGTTCGGTTTTGAAACCGTGTAAATGTTCTCCGCCGCTCGCCGTTAAAAAATCGGTGAGCTCAGGAAATTCTTTACGGCGATTTCCTTTCTTTTTGTTTTTCGGGTTTATTAAAATCACATTTTGCGAACTGCCCCGCCCCCGAATTTCCGATTATTTACCCCCAAAGGATCAGCTCACGAGGACCGTCGATTATTCCACATCCAAATTATTAATAATTAATATTGTGTAGTTGGTCAAAGGTGTGGGACCTACCATGCACCACTCCTGGAAAGGCGCTCTGTGGGGCCTACCTTTTCCAATTGGGTTGGTTAACTATAAAATGATTGAGATTACAAATGAAAGGAATAATTAGAATTTCTCTTTCATGATAAGCCCCCAAATTTGTGGCATATTCATTTTTATCCCCTCCACGTAGAATATTATTGTCCTTTTTTTTTTTACTTTAGGATCAATATTCAAAAATCGATTAATTCAATAAGATCAGTTATAAAATTTAATTTAAAAATAAAATTTTTAAATATTTATTTTTTATTTTCAAAATTTTAATTCAAAATTTTAATTCAAAAAATTTAATATTTTATTTCTGAAATTTATATCCTCAACCTTCGTACCCCAAGAAAGCCAAGGGGCGGCAAAAGGGTGAAATTTGTCTTCCACTGTTTGTGTACGGAAAAATCACCCTCTGATTGAATGAAAGAATGGGATGGCAACCACTTTCTTCCTAATATGTAGGTTATGAGTCAAATTAAATAGTGAGCACAACCAAAACGAATATAATCCATTCTTATTTTATTTACGATTCTTAAAAACAAAAGTTTAATGTTATAATCTAAATATATAACAAAAACAAAAAGATGTAGTTTGAAGTGTCCTAAACAAATGTAACCTTTAGCAAAGTAATTCACTTTATAGAATTATTAAGAAAATTTAAACTTTTGAGGACTCTGAAATTTGAAATCTAGTGTTACTGTTTTGGAAGACAAAAGTATGTCTACTATGACTTATCCGCATATCATTTCTCCCTTGTTGTAAGGATTGCCTCATTGTTGTGCAATTTTTGGTAAAAGAAAAACACAATTACTGATTAGGAAGACTCCAACCTTTTAATTGCATTCAGTTGGGTTTTAAAAATCCTAATCTCAAAATAAGATTATAAATAACAAAAATCGGAATGCATTAAATGGATAGAAAGATTTGCACTTTAATTTTTTATGTTATCAAAACTAAGGTCACGTTGGTTTGCATTTGGAGCCAAAATCGGAATCTAAATAAAAAAATCTTAAAAATCATAATCAGAATCGAAATCAGAATCGAAATTTAATACATTTTATTTGATTCAAATTTTAGAATGGAAATGAATTTGTATATTTTTTAAAATAAAAATCATATAATTATCAACTATATTTTTGATGAAAAATATTATTATGATTTAAAAATACCCTATCTCTTCACCCACTCTCTCCATCTCTCCATCTCCCCCTTCTCTCTCTAAAACCCACGTCATTACTTGAGATTCTCTCTCTAACCTATGTCATCTCTCCCTCTCCCCCCTCTCTCTTTGTTTCAAAATGTCCTCTCTCTTCACACCCATAGTGCCACCCGTAACCCTTTCCTTTCTCAATTTGAAACCGAAAATGTTCTTCAACAACATCTCAACCATCTTCTCCTCGAGACTGTCTTTGGAAACGATGATCTCCTCACTGAAATTCTCCTCTAAACACCTGTGAAATCTCTAATCAGATTCAAACAACATCTTTAAGGAGTGATAGAAGGCAAGGAAGTAAAATGCAGAGTTGACCAGTTATTGATGACGTGAATCGCCATAGTTTTACTCTTCTGAGAAATTAAATTTTGAAAAATGATGATTTCAAAGATGATGCACAGGTTTTGGAGAGAGAGAGAAAGAAAGCAAAAAAAACCTAGAGAGTGAGAGAGAAAAGAATAGCAAAGTGGTTGGCGAAGAAGGAGACATGGGCAAAAAGTGGCCAATTATTTCCTAAAGTTTTAGAAATGAGTTTTAACCGAAACCCATCATTTTTTGGATTTCATAAAACTCACATTTTGAAAGTTTTATTCACATTCTTTTAATTCCTATTTCCGATTCTCATATCTTTTAATTGAGCACTCTCAAGTTTCAACTTAAATAAAGGAAATTCAATATAAGAAAAAATGATCTACACTATATCTATCATGTCATCAAGGTAAGTTTGAATCTTCAAATTTGAATTGGGAACGGTACAAAGTATCTACAAAGTCCACTTCTCCTATGCAAAGTGATGTCTATTCATGTTTCTACTTTTATGCCTAGATAGTGTAAGGTTAATTTTCTTGTTAAAGATTGTTTGTGTTGAATGTGTGTGTTCTATAAACTAGTTTATATCAGTTTCCTACTACTCCATAATCTCTAATATTAGTGTTAGCTCTCTTTTCATCTAACGATTTTCAATAACTATAAGAAAATTTGGAAATAATCACCGAAACTAACCACTGACCATTTATGCACCATTTTCTCCCCTGGCCCTTAACTATAACACTCCCGCTCCAAATCTTTCCTCCTCCTCCTCCTCTCCCCCCCCCCTCTCTCTCTCAAATTTAGGGTTGGCCTACGAGGCTCTCCAAACACATCTCCACTCTATGCTAATTTCTTTCTCCTCTTACCAAACCCACCTCCATATTTCTCTCTCTTCTTCAAACCTCAGTTCAGGGACAATTTCTGATAGGCGATAAATATCAAGAATAGATTTAAACTCTTTTACATGAATGTAGTTATGTAACTAATCATAAATTTTTATAGTTAATTCACATTTATCATGTTCCGTTTTATTTAATTTCTCATAAATATTAGCACTTGTATATCCTTTTTAATAAATATAACTACTTCATATCATATACCCCATCTTTTAGATTTTGGCATGTTGCTTTGTTGGAAGTATGTTATATATTCTATTATTTATTTTGTATTTCATGTTTATATCCGTACTAAATAATTCATATTTTAGTTTTATATGATAGATTTGACAAGAAATTAATTTTAGTTGATACATAATTGTAATCAAACCTTTCTAATGAAGTAGCTTAAGCATAAACTTCACATATTTTTTAATTACCTAAAACATTAATCTTCTAAGTTGCTTTCAAAACAAGCGATGCTCTTTCATTCTTTTGCTTTTAATACGCATTGAGTTGACTTCTACACACAACAATGCAATGCTTCTTCTTCGAGTCATTTGGACAATTTTTCTTGCAACCAGAGGCCTTTCTATTTTATTGAAAAGAAAAGAAAAACATTTTTATCTTTATTATGTCCTTTTTTACGAAAGAGGGTTGTTGGGAAACAAGTACAAAAACCCTGAGAAAAGTTATTTGTGGGTTGAAAATCAGAATTACTCCGAAGTTAAAGGGCATGCAAAAAAAAAATGAAAAAGGCCACGAGTGTAGAGAGAGAGAATTCGAGAAAGCAGTGCTGTCCATGTCGAGCATATGCAAGTGGGACCCCGAGACGCCGAATGGTCTGCCACGTCATCAGGCATTTATTGAGAAGGCCATCAGATGGGAAGAGGGGTTTTTTTTTTTTTTTTTTTTTCCTTTTAAATCGATATTTGAATTATCAATTAATCAAATTTAAATATTTTGAGATTTAATTTAAGTTAAAAAAAACTCAATCCTTTTCCATGTAATATTTAAAATATATAATTTTTCATTTATATTTAAAAAATTCAAATTTTCTCCCGATGTGCTTTTTTGGCCCCTGAAATTTTTAAAAAGTTCATGATTGTCTTTGCAAAGAATTCCATTGTTTTTGGTAATACCAAATTATTAATATTATAATCTTTTTCTTTTTTTTTTCTTATATATTTTGTTGGTGTTTGCATGACTTTTTCAAATATTTATAAACTTTATAACTATTGTCATAAAAAAACAATAATTTTTATTTTTGTTAGCTAAGAAATTATTATATACAATAATTGGAGTTTGAGAAAGCTTTATAAGTCTGGTTTGCTACCATCTATATCTATATTTTATATATTGTAAAAAAAAACCCACCATGTATATAATAGAATTATATTTTATTAACATTATCTTTATATAATAAAAGGTTAGTTCAATTACAAATAAGATGTGAGAGTATCGTCTGAAGTGATTTGAATATATGTAACAAAAACTCAAAAAAATATCGATTAGAAAAACTGATAATTTAAATATAGGAAATTTAGTAAAATATAGAGATAGACCGTTGAAAACTTAGATGCATGTTATTTATAAAAATATGATAGTTATGAATTTAGTTAAGAAAACGGTTTTACATAGGAATGAATAACGTAGAATAATCCGCATAAATTAAATCAACATTCTTACTTTATTATTATTATTATTATTATTTATGGTTGATATCAAGATAGAATATTTAAATTATTATTGTCGTTATATAATAAAAAATATATTCATTTGCTTTATATAATTAGTTAAATTTGTATTATGTCATTCTATACTTTTTCTTATTTATTTAGATGTTGAATTTATTTAAATTTTCTTACACATATCGTCTTATTTACTTTTATATTTATTAATTCAAACTTTACGTAGGTACAATATATCTGCAATTGAAACTTATAAGTTTAGCCACATTAATTTAATAAATTCATGGATAAACTTTTTATTACGTGTGAATTCTTAATTTTTTATGTATAATATGCATCCAGTAAAATAATAAACTTAAAAGTGTAAAAATAAAAATACAATTATATTAATAAAATTTTACATTGATAATAACAAATTTTTTTTTTGGAAGTTTGCCAATCTCGTCATCTTCTCTTGTTAATGGCTCTACCCGTAAGTAGTAATTAATTTTTCTAATTAAAGCCCTTAATTAGGAATAAAGTGTGAAATAGTGCAAAAATTGGAGATAGAAGAAAAAAGTGGAATGATTAGAGGGCATAATGTGATGATGGGGAATGATGTGATGCTCAAATAATAAAAGCTCCCCCTCCTCAATGGTGGCTTAGTTATTGGGATTAAATTAAGAAGATAGGGGTAGTTTGGGAATATAAATAAAATAATGTCCTGACAAATTAGGGGAAAAAAAACCATGGGTAAAAATAATAATAAATAAAATTTTTCACCGGTCAACCTGGGGTTGGATCCACTTCCCACTTTTTGTCCTCCCTCTGTAGAGAGAGAGAGAGAGAGAGAGAGTTAGAGAGAGAGGTGAAAAAGGAGGAGGATGGGGCAAGAGTGAGGGGAGACAGAGAGAGAGAGACAGAGAGAGAGGGAAATGTCCGGAGGATGTAGGGGGAGGGAGGGGGCAAGGATGCTGGCATTTGGTCCGAGTGTAACTCGGCAATATCACTACTTCCCTTTTTATTAAAAGCTTCTCCGGTCTTCTCCTTGTCGGCCCACTTTTCCGTTCATTCCCCTTCGCCGAAACATATCTCGCCGGAGCTCAAACCACTTCTCTCTCCCTCCCTCTCTCCTCATACCGAGGGTTTTATTCCGAGCTTTTGAACAATTTACAAGATTTATTCCCTCTTCTCAGCTGATCTGAGCTGATACATGCCATAGTTTAAACTCATCTCTCTCTTTCTCTTTCTCACTCTCTGTAGATAATATCTTAGTTCACTAGCTGAGACAAGTTCGATGAAGTTCAGTTTTTCACCGAAAACATCGCCGGAGAAATGAATCGGTAAGATTCTTCGACTACTTAGATTGGAAGACTGCGAAAGTCTCCGGAATCAGAACAATGAAGACGCAGGCGACCGGCATCGCCGCAGCTCCGACCACTGCGGCAGCTTCAACTACCAGTCCGTGTGAAGGAGGTCTACTCTCTCTCTCTCTCTCTCTCTAGATTGGAATTGTTGCGAAAACATTGGCCGATCAAACCAATAAAGAGACAATTTTGTTGTGTTTAGTGTGGTTCTTCGTTATCTTCGTTGTGTGGCTTTGTTGTTTTATTAATTGATATAAACAAATTCCAAACAAGGGCAATAAAGAAGTGGGAATTTGACACGTGGCAGGATCGGGTGGAGGAGGAGAGAAGAAGAGCATAAACCCAGAGCTATGGCATGCCTGTGCCGGTCCTTTGGTCACTCTGCCGCCGGTTGGGACCCACGTCGTCTACTTTCCTCAAGGCCACAGCGAACAGGTCTCTCTCTCTCTGTCTCTTGCTATTGTGCGCGCATGTAGTGCATGTTGTTAATATTAACATCATCGTCGGTATCCATTTTTATTGGGTTGTTGTCTGAAGATGCAAAATTCGAAAAGCGGAATAGTGAAAAGAGATGGGAAAGGATGACTAAAACGGGGGTAAAGGAAAATAAAAAGTTGGTGCAGGCGGGGGCAGTTGCTACTGTGCGCCGGTTTCACAACTTCTTTATGCTCTGGTGATGTTCCTATTATTTGCGGATGGATCACCAATTTTGAAAGGAAGAACGGTCGTACCCTGTTTTCAAGGGTTTTGCTTCTGCTAACATGCGCCTTGGGGGTGTTTTCTGCACCCATCTTTTCCTTTCCTCTCTCTCTTTCTTTTTTTTTTTTTTATTTGATTGAATTACGTTTTTGCCCTTGGGTCCTGATTTTTTTTTTACCACTTGCTCTCATCTACTGATGGATGCTCTTTTCTTTTATTTTTTTATTATTCAAGCAGGTGCTATTCATCATGAGGAATTTCTTCATGATGATTTTTGTTACTTAAGTATCAAACTACTATGGGATGGAATTCTTTTTTTCCAAAATGTTTTCTTTGCACTTTTCGTGTTACTTTTTATTCAGAAAGTTTTTTATGATAAAAAATTATTTTTAATAATAATAATAATATAATTATTATTATTCTTCTTTCTAATAGGATTAGGGAGAGAGAATGTGGTTGGAGATAAAATTAAAATCAAACCAAGACCGTTATTGTTTGCTTCGGTGGCTGCATGTGGCCCTCGTTATTGCCCTCTAGTTGTTTTGTTCTATTCTAGTGGATCTAGATAATTTAGGAAAGTGATTTTTTATTTAATTAAAATTTATTTTGGAGTTTGGATTAATTAAATTATTGTTGGGGATCTGGATCTTATGTTTTGTATCATTACGATTTCATCCAGAAGTTTAAACTTGTGGAGGAGGTGTTATTAATTTATTTGTATGTTAACACTTCTCCTCATGTGTTGGATAATTTATCGAATCATGTGGGTTTTTTTTTTTTTTTTTTTTAAATGAAGTGAAGGGGCCCTGATATGATTTGGATTGAACTTTGAAGCCTCCTATATTTTGTATAACTATCTTCATTTTCAAAAGTTTATACTAATCGAGGTAGGTATGATTAATTCTTTTGGTTTGGAGTCCACAAGGGAGCCAATGCTAATCCTGTAACTTTTTAGTGCACCTTTCACTTGTATCTTTATTAAACTTTGATACGGTGGGAAATATTTATCCTCTTTTTCTTTGTATTGTGTTAGTTTGTCAAGTAATGCAACTGTTGCCAATGCCAAATGGGACAAGTTATTCATGAAAATGAAAATAAATCAGGCAACTTTTCAACAAGCAACTTTCCCAAAACGGATGAACAGCGCACTGCAAACATTTAACTGGGAAAAACAGCGCAGAGAAAGATAAAAGTTTTATTGTCTTGCTGTTGAGAAACAAGTAATGTTCTGGGCATATATGAGAGTTCATAGATCCAAATATTCCAGAATGTACTTTAACAATATTATTTGAATTGTTTATATTATTAGAATAATTAATAGGTGGAGGAATCATTTTATATTTATTGTCATTCTGGTTTAAAGCTCTTCTTTCCTAGACACAAGGTTATACTGGTTTCAAAATCTTTTTGTTATATTCAAGGAGATTACTATTCTGACTTTAGAAGTTTCTGTTTTCAGGTTGCAGCATCTATGAAAAAGGATGTAGATGCCCAGATTCCAAACTATCCAAATCTTCCCTCAAAGCTACTCTGTCTCCTTCATAATGTAACCTTGCATGTATGACAATCTTGCTGGCATAAATGGGTTTGGTTTTCTTCATTAATGTCTATAGTTGGCTAATTTTGATATTTTCGTGATTCATTTCTCAGGCAGATCCTGAAACAGATGAAGTTTATGCTCAAATGACACTTCAACCCGTTACTTCGGTAAGGATCTGAAATATCTTCATGCTCTTCTTAATACATCCAAGCATCCTATTTATGTTATAGTCAGAAAGGAAAAGAGTAGAAATAGATACTGGAAATCGATGTGTGCGCCAATTTCATGCCCAACAGTAATTAAAATATGTTAATTATTTTTTCAATTGCCATTTTAATAGAAGCCTCTGAATTTGGATTTTCTGCAGTTTGACAAGGATGCTTTACTCGCATCAGATATGGCACTCAAAGCAAATAAGCCACAACCAGAGTTCTTCTGTAAGACATTGACTGCAAGTGATACGAGCACTCATGGAGGCTTCTCTGTTCCCCGCCGTGCTGCAGAGAAGATCTTTCCTCCTCTTGTAAGTGCATTTTGTTGTCCTGCTGGACCAATATATCCTTTCTTTATTTGAAAATTGGAAACCAGACCGTTGATCCTTTTAGCCTGCAGTAATAGAAATTCAAACAAGGGTGGGCTTTGTATAGATTTTGATATGGTGATTTTGGTATTAATCTTGTCTCATCTGCTGCAGGATTATTCAATGCAACCACCAGCTCAAGAACTCACCGCCTGGGATTTGCATGATCATCAATGGACGTTCCGACATATCTATCGAGGTTAATGCATTCTAAATATTTGAATTAAGATAAAAAATTACTAGTGGTTGCATTATTTTGTCCCCATAGTTCTTTTTTTTTGGGGGGGGTGGGGAGGGGTTTTGTTTGCATGGTACTAATTCTGTTGTGCTCAATTGCTTGTAACCAGGGCAACCAAAACGACATTTGCTCACAACAGGGTGGAGCCTATTTGTCAGTGGAAAGCGACTCTTTGCTGGTGACTCTGTTCTATTCATCAGGTAAAAAACCATAATGCGTGATTATGTTATTTTTAATGATTTTCTCCACTTGTTATTTTGTGTATATAGACACAGGATTTTTTTTAAAAAATTATTTTTCTCTTTTCTTTTTATCGTTTTATATTATTATTTGAAAAATTTCACCACAGTCAGTCCCAAATCTGGATAAATGAGTAAGATTGCGGTAGGTTGACAGCCAGCGTAAAAACTTTTTGTCAAATTACAAATAGGAGACAAATATAGGAAAACGTATGAGACGTTCCCACCTCAGCGACGCGTTACATCGGATCCCCGGGTGTAGTGACAAGTTACCAAGGGATGTTAGGGTACGGACAAATAAAATAGTCCATGAGGATAGGATTCGCTTAGTCACTTAGAATATAGGATATTTAATTGGAAAGTTAAGAGAAATAGGTGAAATAATAAATAAAAGAAAAATTAGGATCATGTGTCTTCATGAAATCAAATGGGTGAGAGAGAAGCCTAGAGTAATAATTTTATGGTCATAAGTTTTGGTACACAGGTAGAAATAGAATTAAAAATGTGATAGAAATAATTATATATAAAGACCTATTAGGAGATGAAGTAGAGATAAAAGGAAGGGAGATAGAATTATGCTTGTCTAAATTAGTAAATGGAGAAAACGTAATTAATATAGTTGGTGTGTACATATCCCAAATAGGTGTAGATGCAATTAGTAAGAAACAATTATTGGATGATCTAGATGAATTTATACAAACCATATCAAGTAACGAGAAGTTATTTATTAGAGAAGATCTAAATGAACATGTAGGAGAGAGAAACGATAGATTTGAAATTGTATATGAAAACTTTGGTTTCGGCAATATAAACGAGGCGGGAAGTACAATTATAGAGTTCGCAGTAGCGTTTGATTTGGCACTAATAAACACGTTCTTTAAGAAAAAAGAGTCATATAATTAACTATAGAAGTTGATCAAATGCTAGTCATATAGATTTCTTTCTCACTAGAAGAGATGATAGAACAACCTGTAAGGATTGTAAAGTCATACCGGGGGAGAGTGTAACAACTCAGCACAGACTTTTATTTTTAAATGTACGAGTGCTTAAACGACAAAAATAATATCAAACATATATGGAGCAAAGGTAGAATGATGTCTAATAATATTAAAAGCATAGGTAGAGCAGTTCTTGAAGTATCTAAAATCGGGGCTTCAAGAGGCAAGAAGTCATGGTGGTGAAATGAAGAAATACAAATTGCGATTCGAATCAAAAGAGAATGCTATAGGAACATTAAAAGTGATAATAGTAGCGAGACCTATGAAAAATATAAAAAGACAAAAAAATGTAAAAAAGATTATTCATGAATCAAAGAATAAAGTGTATAACGAATTGTATAAGAGACTAGAGACTCGAGACGGGGAGAGAGAGATCTATAGAATTGTCAGACTAAGGGAGAGAAAGGGAAAAGATCTAAATGAGATTAGATGTATTAAGAGTGAAACAAATAGTACACTTGTAAGAAACGGTGATATAAGAAAGAAGTGGAGGGAATATTTTAATAACCTATTTAATGTTGAGAGTATAATAAATATAAAAAATATAGAGATATCTATAAAAGAGATTAATGGAGATTTTAAATGTAAAATTCGTCCTCATGAACTAAAGGAGGTTATAAAGAGAATAAGAAATAACAAAACCATAGGACCTGATGGTATCCCTATGAGGTGTGAAAATGTTTAGGAGAATTCGGAATAACAATATTAACGGCTCTTTTTAACAATTTGGCAAACAAAGACAATGCCCCACACATGGAGAGAGAGCACACTTGTCCCGTTATATAAAAATAAAGGGGAGATACAAGATTGCTCTAACTATAGAAGAATTAAACTCATAAGCCATATGATGAAGTTATGGGAGAGAGTGATAGAGTATAGATTGAGACGGGAGATAAGTGTCTTAGAACTAATTCGAATTTATGCCATGACGATCCACCACTGAAGCAATTCACTTGTTAAGACAGTTGATGAAGACATTTAGAGTGTAAAAGAGAGATCTACATATGGTATTCATTGATATTGAGAAAGCATATGATAGAGTCTCATGAGATGTGTTGTGATGGACGCTGATGAGAAAATGGATCTCTTTGAAATACATTAATCTTATTAGAGATATGTATGAAGGAGTTGTGATTAATGTAAGGACTTACGAGGGCTGAGCGATAGCTTCTCTATTAACATTGAGTTCCATTAAGATTCGGCATTGAGTCCCTTACTATTTACAATAGTGATAGATGAAATCACAAAAAATATTCAAGATGAAATATCATGGTGTATGCTCTTCGCAGATGATATAGTTTTGGTTGATGAAACTAAAGAGGGTATTAGTACTAAATTAGAGTTATGGAGGGATATGTTAAAATCTAAAAGATTTAGATTGAGTAGATCTAAAATTGAGTATATGAGATGTAAGTTTAGTGATAATCATCAGGATAATGAAGAAATGATTAGGTTAGAAGGAAGAGAAGTATGAAAGAGCGAATGGTTTAGATATTTTGATTCCATCATTCAGAATGATGGCAATATAGATGTAGATGTAAATAATAGAATTCAAGCGGGTTAGATGAAATGGAGAAAAGCATCCGGAGTTCTATGTGATCGCATGATGCCATTACATTTAAAGAAAAAATTTTATAAAATCGCAGTAAGACATGCTTATTATATGGCACTGAATGTTGGGTAATTAAATAGCAACAAGAGCAAAAAATGGCTGTAGCTGAAATGAGAATGCTTAGGTGGATGTGTGACAAAACTAAAAATAATAGAATTAGAAACGATGAAATACATAATAAATTTGGAGTTAGCTCAATTGTAAATAAGATGCGAGAATACCGTCTGAGATGGTTTGAACATGTGTAGCGAAGGGTTAAGAACGCATCTGTTAGAAAGGTAGAAAACTTAAATATAGGAGATTTAATAAAACGTAGAGGTAAGTTATTGAAAACTTGGATGCAATATATTCGTAAAAATATGATAGTGATGGATTTAGTTGAGTAGATGGTCTTAGATAGGAACGAATGATGTAGGAGAATCCGCACAAACTAAATCTTTTATTTTATTTATTTATTTATTTATTTTATTTATTTATTTATTTATTATTATTATTATTATTTTCCTTTTTCGATTTCAATATTTGTCTCTCATATGACCAATCCCAAAATTTGGGATAGAAGGACTAGGTGGTGGTTGTTGTTGTTTTCTCCGCTTGGTGAAACCCTCTGTGTGGCAATTTAACACCCATTTATGACTAGCATTATCTGGTTCTTCCAAGCAGAGATGAGAAGCAGCAGCTTCTCTTGGGCATCAGACGGGCTAACAGACAACCCACGAACTTATCTTCCTCAGTTCTGTCAAGTGATAGCATGCATATAGGGATCCTTGCTGCAGCTGCACATGCAGCGGCAAACAACAGCCCTTTCACTGTATTCTATAATCCAAGGTAAATAAAGTATCCATGCTTAATTTTTATTAAGGAGAAATCATGTGTTACATAAGATCAAGACAAGAATCAAATTCCACTGAAATGTAAATCTTCCTAATTGGTTATACTCATGCAGGGCTAGTCCATCAGAGTTCGTGATACCATTAGCCAAGTACTATAAGGCAGTCTATGGCAACCAAGTATCCCTTGGCATGCGCTTCCGCATGATGTTTGAGACTGAAGAATCAGGAACAAGAAGGTAGTTGTACTTGTGTCTTTATGTTCCGAAAAATTTGGTGGTCATCGGCATGGATGGTTTGATTATATATCCATGCATTTCTAGTTTGAAGTGAAGCACTTTGTTTTGCATTCCGACCATTTAAAGTTTGTTTCCACTTCATCCTGGTCCATTTTCATCATTTGATCTATATGTTTGAAAGATAGAGACATACTCTGCTGTTTGAAACCTATCTCAGTCTAGATCACCCTTTTTATTTTTATTTATTTATTTCTTTATTTTTTTACCTTGAGGAAAATTCTGGAAGTTTAAGCAGTTACTGAAATTTGTTCCTTTCTTTTTTGGGCAGGTACATGGGTACAGTAACTGGTATCAATGATCTTGATCCCGTAAGATGGAAGAACTCACAGTGGCGTAACTTACAGGTAGAGACTGGCTTTATTTTCATTTCATGTTTATTGTTAGTTTTTCTTATTTTTTGTACAAAAAAATATTGCATCTATGTTTCTTGTGTAGGTTGGATGGGATGAGTCAACTGCTGGGGAAAGGCGTAACAGAGTCTCAATTTGGGAAATTGAACCTGTGACTGCTCCATTTTTCATTTGTCCTCCTCCATTCTTTAGATCAAAACGTCCAAGGCACCCAGGAATGCCAGGTCTGCTTCAAATTGTTAAAGTTAGTACTGGATTTTTGAAGTTAAATTGCTGTCTCTAGACATTCGTTTTCCTTAACACCCAAGATAATATTTGTTTGAGATAATTGATGCTTGAAGTTGCAAAAGTAACATATACTTGTGTGGGCATTTCCGCATATGTTTTCCTGACTAAGCTTTTTCCGTAAATTAATTCTAATGTCCCAAATGTATAATATCAATTCTAACTATCCAATCAGAAAAAATTTGAATGCTGTGACCTTTGTGTGCCTATTCATTTTTTTTGTAGTTTGCTGGAAGAAGTTGTTCCTTATAACTGAACTCTGATGGTAATTCTGCATTTGTAGAAGAAAATTTCTGACGCTGTTCTTCTAAATTGCTTTTCAGATGATGAAACCTCTGATTTAGATAACTTACTCAAAAGGACAATGCCTTGGCTTGGCGATGACATTTATATGAAAGATCCGCAAGCCCTTTCTGGTTTAAGCTTAGTCCAATGGATGAACATGCAGAATATGCAGCAACATGCTTCACTTGGTAATTCGTTACAGACGAATTACATGCAATCATTATCTGGTTCTGTTTTGCAAAACCTTTCTGGGGCAGATCTCTCTCGTCAACTAGGCTTATCTGCACAATTTCCTCAGCCAAACATGTTACAGTTCAATGCCCAGAGACCAACTCAGCAAGCTCAACAGCTGGATCAGCTTGCAAAAATACCAGCATTAAACCAATTAGGCTCCATTATGCAGCCTCAGCAACAATTAAGTGAAGTTACACCACAACCAAGGCAAAATTTGATCAATCAGACCCTACCTTCTACCCAAATCCAGCCCCAACTTCTGCAGTCTCAGTCTCTGGTGCAAGGTCAAAATAACCTTCAACAACAACCACTTGTTCAAAACCATCCGCTTCAGAGGAATCTCTCTCAAAACTTACAACAGCAGCAGCAGCAGCCGCCGCCGCCGCCTCCGCCGCCGCAGCAGCCGCAGCGGCAGATGATTATGGGCCAGAATCAACAGCAAAACCTTGTATCGCCCCAGCCTCCTGATCAAGTGCACCCGCAACTGCATATGCCTGACAATCAAATCCAGCTCCAGTTGTTACAGAAGCTTCACCAGCAACAGCAATCTGCTGTCCAACAGACTGCGCATCTAACACAGCTTCAAGATCAACAGAGACAGCTTTTGGATGTGTCTCAGAGCCTTACCAAGCCTGTAACCCCTGGCCAATTACCAGATATGGTTCAAACAACATCCACTTCTCTCCCTCCGTCACAGACAATCCCACAACAAATGACGAAGACCAATAGCCAGACAAATCTTCAATACTCTCATCTACCACTGCAGTCGTCAAAGCTTCAGCAGCAACAATGCAGTGTACTACCTGAATTGCCCAGATATGTGGGCCATACACCAACAACTACAAATCAGCTCTCTGCAGCTGGTAGCAGTATGTTGACAGGAGCTGCAGGGGGGCCATCTGGGATTACAGACGATGTTCCTTCTTGTTCCACATCTCCTTCTACAAATAATTGTCCAAACATGGTGCAACCAATCATGAATGGTAGGGGGCACCGAAGCATGACAATGGGGGAGATGGCTCAGTCCTCTGCCCCTCTCCTGAATTCTAGCAGTTTAGAAAATGTGTCAGCTAGTGCTAACTTAATTACTGAATCACATCAGAAGTGTGACATCAAGCCTTCCATAAACATTTCCAAGAGTCATAATCAAGGATTCTTTTCCCCACAGGCATACCTTAATGTTGCCACGGCCCAGATGGATTACTTGGACACATCATCTTCAGCCACTTCAGTGTGTCTTTCTCAGAATGATGCTCATTTGCAGTGCAACAACCCATTGGCTCTTAATCCCCAGGCAATGTTGTTCAGAGATTCAAGTCAAGATGGGGAAATTCAGACTGATCTTCGGAACAATGTTCAGTTTGGAGCTAACATGGACAACCAATTGGGAATCCCTTCAGTTTCCAATCCTCTGCTAACAAAGAGCATGGTGGCATCAGGGAAGGATTACTCAAATAATCTTTCTTCAGGAGGTGTGCTTCCCAACTATGAAAACTGCAAAGATTCCCAGCCAGAACTTTCATCCTCAATGGTTTCCCAGTCATTTGGAGTTCCAGATATGACATTTAATTCAATAGATTCTACGATTAATGATAGAAGCTTCATTGGCAGAGGCACATGGGCTCCGCGAATGCGGACATTTACCAAGGTTTGAGGCATTTAGATGAAGAACAGGAGTGAAATTTCTCCCCTCTTCCCTCATTTAACCATGACTCTAAATTGATTGCATTTAACGTGTAGGTTTACAAACGTGGGGCTGTGGGTAGGTCCATTGACATTACCCGATATTCAGGCTATGATGAGCTCAAACAAGATCTGGCTCGTAGATTTGGAATAGAGGGACAGCTTGAAGATCGGCATAGAATAGGCTGGAAACTTGTATATGTAGACCATGAGAATGATGTCCTGCTAGTTGGGGATGACCCTTGGGAGTAAGTTCTTCAATCCTCACAACTTTTGCTCCAGATACCCTTTTTCTCCTATCCCCTTTCAGCATCAAATAGCTGTGCCCTTCCTTCCGTCATCAACCACTTGCTTGTGCACATCAAAAAAGGGAAAATAATCTCATCATATCATGGAAAACAAAGTAGCAGTCAGATGAGCAAATTTTTCTTTCTCGCATCTTTTTGGTTCCTAACTCTTCGATCCATATTGATGATATAAATTGCAGGGAGTTTGTTAATTGTGTCCGGTGCATCAGAATCCTGTCTCCGCAAGAAGTCCAACAGATGAGCCTGGATGGAGATTTTGGAAACAATGTTCTTCCAAATCAAGCCGGCAGCAGCTCTGATGGTGGAAATGCATAATCTTCTGTATTATTCAGCTTGTTGACTTAAGAACCTCACCCATGTTTCCTCTAGGCTTCACTCCAATGGTCTTTTGCGATTTATAATTTGTCTCCGGTAGTTCCACTGATTCCACTGCAAACTTGCGGCGGCTTTGTTGGATATATGATCTGCATTCTCATGGATGTAGTCTATGGGACGTTAAACGGACTACTAAATTGGCACGCCAGTGAGCATGCAAAAGGATTGGCTGCATTAGGAAGGTTGCTTTGCTTTCAATTTAGAAAAGAAGCCTCAGGGACTCCACAATCTGTTCTAACTCCTTGTTTATGTATTGCGAATAGAATTTGATAGTTGATATAATTTCTTTTTTCCCCTTGAAAATTTTCTTAGATTGCTGTGTTATCCCACTTTTGATCTATTGGAATGTAGGAATTTGAGATCATTTTGTATGGCGTAGTCTTCATTGTAGAATAAAATAGGGTTTTCTAGTCTAGCTTTATGGGAAATCACTTTAAAAGCTTATCAGTTTATTGCACTTAATATTTGTAAAAAGGAGTTTTTCTCTCTTCTTTTTTGTAATTGAATTTTTAATTTTAAAAATGCTGTAATTAGATAGTGTTATAAAATGGTTAGCTCTCAACCAAATCTATGTATGTTGTGAAGCAATTGTAGTGTATTTGATCTTGTATTTCCAAGATTAGTATGTGCCTCTGTGACTTAAAACCCATCAAGATGCTTTTGAAGTTGTCTCAATTGTTCTAAAGGGCCCTTCAATTAGCTTTTACGGTAAAATGTCAGTATTTTTCTCAACTAAATTAAAATTTCTTTATAAAATTGTCTAAATTTGACATCATATTCAATGATTTTTTGTATTGATATGAAAATAATGAACAGAGGAAGAGGAAAGCTTCCCAAACCTGCCTTTTACTATAAGGAAGAATTTTTTATGGTGTAATACAATGAAAATCGAGAATTTTTAGATTTTGAATTATAATTTAATGATTTCTCAATGAAAATTTAGAATATTTTAGATTTTAAATTAGAATCCAACGATTTTTAATTTTAATTTTGACTTTTTATCTATGATTAATTATTCAAAATAGCTCAAATCAAAATTATACTTTTCTAATTATAATTCACTTAGTGTTTTGACCCCCCATCCTCAGAATTCTAGTGTTTGTTTTCATGGCAACCTTCACATACTATGATTGATCATTAACCTCTCTTTTATGTCAATGACCAAAATTTATAGTAAAAGTTAGCATTTTAAAAATATTTCCTTTAATAATATTTCTAATCACATTAAATTAAAATAAAATATATACTAATTATAACATGTTACATTTAATTAAAATTTTAAAAAACATAATTATATTGAAATATATTATACACTAAAATGAGGTTATAAGAGTTTCTTTTTATATTATTATTTAATTGATCTTAAAATTGTTTTTATTTAAATTTGAGACTTAATTAAATGATTTATCATTCTGATTCAATAGATTAACTATTTATTGATAATAATTTTAAAATTATCGATTAAGTTTAAGGTTATTATTAATAAAAGTCAGCGATCTTAAAATTATCCGTTAATAAAATTTGAAGTACGAGGTTTAATATATTTGTATATATATTTTTTTTTCAAAAAAGGCTCAATAGATTACGTAACGGAGAAGTAGTGGTTTGGTGGTTCAAGAATTTTATTTATTTTTTTATTATGAGTCATTATCGAAAAATTACCGTTGACTAAAATTGCGAAAAATAATGAAGCCTTTCTTTTTTCGTCTCTCCTGTCTATCGTCCTCTTCGACACCTTAGGGCATCATCATCGACAACTCAGAGTCAGTTCTCTCTCTCTCTCTCTCAGCCTATTTATTTTGCGTTTCATGAACGACCCAATCTGGTTTCTTTGATAAAGATCTTGCCCGACAGATCCGGTGCGACATCCTTTTTTTTTGCAGTTATTTTTGATTGATTGGAGGGTTTTATTTTTGTATTTTATCTGATTATCTGTTTGGCTTTCGAAGCCTTAAAGCTATCGATCTTGTGACTGAGTTGAGAATCATGGACTTCGATACTAGGGTTTTGTAGTCAATTGATATTTTTCACCTCTTTGATTTTTAATTTTATAAAAAACCCTAGTGTTGATTATTCCGAAGCTGAAATTTATTCATGTTTAATTGACATTCATTTTTCGTTTCTTTTCCATGTTATTCTCATCGCTGCTCTCTTCTTTGAAGATTGTAGTCTTACTTGATCCTACATCCCTGTTCAGGTACTTTATATCTATCTTTTCGAAGATTGAACCGTCGTTCAGTAGTCTTTTCTGCACAGCGTTGACAGTTTTTCTATAATTTTTCCATTTAGGATGAAGTTACTTGGATAAAACCGAGCGACAGTATGTTATTTGGGGCTTTACCATATATTAATCAAACCCACCTTGCAATTTTTACTTGTTTGAGAAAAAAGTTAAATGGCAATCTGCAATGTGATTTCTTAATTGGCAAAATAAACCTGGATCATTGCAAGGAGGGTTATGAGGGGCATTTATTTTAACACGTGATAACTTATCTCCTCCATTGTTCTTCTCATATAGTCTATATATTCTCTAAGGCTCTACTGCTCCCTCTTTAGTTTCCCTAATTTACTAGAAATACTGGCATAGCATTTCTACAAGTTTTCTTGCAAGTGTTGTTCAGCAGCTGATAGTTTTTCAAAAATTTCTGCCAGAAAATTTCAGGGATTGCATAAGATTAACTGGAATTGGGATATAGAATGACATCTCTGAAATCTGAGATGGCTACAGCCCGAAGATCAAAGAAACTGGGAATGAATGTTTACTTTGATCACCCATGCCTGCTTTGATCACCCATGCCTCCTTTGATTAAACAAGAAAATAGTATGGACATTTAATAGCATGTGTGTGATGTTCATGGTATTATTTGAAAATTATAACCAAAATGATGAAAATAAAATAATCTTGTTGTTAACATGTCTTTCTATCCTAGTTGTTTCTGCTATTTCTTTTTGTATCCTCTGTGGGCTGGGAATCTTTTGTAAATTTGATAGACTTGGTTGTTAGAAATGGGTTTGCTTTCTGCTAGATTCCTGTGAATTTGTTTAAAGATTCTGTTGCCAGTTGTGTTTTTGATGACATTGTAGCTGTCCATCTAAGCCATTAGTTCGATGGTGTAATATAATAACTTGGGGTACTAACTTTGATTAACTTAAGATGTGTTGAGGTGTTTGTTGCTTTGTGTTTTAGAAATATAACTTTTGCTTATATATTTGCTTAGGGGTTCTTGCAATGCACCGTGTGGGGAGTGCAGGTAACACAACTGGCTCAACTCGACCTCGCAAGGAAAAGAGGCTGACATATGTCCTGAATGATGCTGATGACACAAAGGTTCATTGACTTGTTTGCTTGCTTGTTTGATCCACAGTCCCAATCTTGCCATTAGTTTTTTTTTTTTGGTGGTTGTTTTCTTATGTATGGCATTGATTAAAATTTTTCATATTGTAGTTTTTTCTTTTATTATTTGTAAGTTTTTGTTATATACTTCTACGTAGATTCTTGCTGTTTCTTGAGATCTGCCACTTACTAATACTAATGATGAAGATGTTCATTGCCTGAACCCAAGCTTTGTACATTTAATTTTGTAGCCATGCAACTCTTTATTCATTTATTTATGGCGTAGTAAAAAACTCAACATTGGAAGAATTAGATGAGTTGTAATGCCTTTATATCATGTTTTGTGCTTTTTGCGTTCAACCCCAGTCTTTATCATTGCCATTATCTGCACTCATTTCTCTGCATTTTGGACTTGGGTTTATTTAAGTGTGAATTATGTTCATTTGTTGAAGTCAAGTAAACACACATGCACTCCCTCTCTCTTTCTATGCAGGTTCATAGGACCTTTTATTTGTTTTATTATTATTTTGTGTTTGTTATGTTCTCAGTGCTTCCTAAATCAAATAACTGTAGGATATGCTATTTCTGGGTATAATCCTGTGCATGAAATGCCTCTTCCCAGATAAAGTAGTTGGGAATCTTTTGTCTCAAGGACTTTTCCTCCTTTTCCTGATTCTATTTATTTACATTTAATACTTTGAATAATGTTGTTATTTCATATGTTATCTTATTGCAGATTCATGTAACTTTGAATGAGTTAGGCCTTAGATTTGTAGTATGTTGTAATCTAACCTTTACATGCTGCCTTCATTTTCAGCATTGTGCAGGCGTAAATTGTTTGGCTGTACTGAAGTCATCAGCAGCTGAAGGTTGCGATTACTTGTTCACAGGGAGTCGTGATGGGACATTGAAGAGATGGGAGGTTGCTGAAGATGCAGCGACCTGCTCTGCCACTTTTGAGTCGCATGTTGATTGGGTACCTTTCTCCTTATACATGTTTGGCTTTACTGTTCTTGCACTCTGCCTTTGCTGTCTTGTTTCACCCTCAAGCCTCGATGTCCTTTTTTTTTTTTTTTTTTTTTTTTTTGCAGTTGCATCCTCATGATGCATCCAATGTAGGTCAGCATTTTTCTTTTTTGTTTACTGAAGAAATGTGGTTTCTTCCTCTTACTGTTGGTTAGGAAGGTGTTACGCGATTTAAGTATATCACGATTTCGGGCAAGTGTACCCTAGTCGAGTGTAGGGGTGTTATGACACCCGGGTCGAGCTCGGGTATCATGATACGCGAGCTCGGATCGAGTTTTATTTGGATGAGCTCGAGCTCGTCGAGCTTGCGTTTCTCGGGCTCGAGCTCGAGCTTGAAGTGTCGTCAGGTGTCATCGGGTAGTGTCATTATCTATTTTTAAAATTATTTTTAAAAAATATAATTATTTTAATAAATGAAAAATATTTTTAAAAATTAAAAATTATTTAAAAAATTAAAAATATTTTTAAAAATATAATTTTCGGGCCCGTCGAACTTTCGAGCTCGAGCCGGACATACCTGAGCCTGACTCGAGCTTGAGCTCAAGCTTTGTCCGGGTAGTGTCACGGGTATCCGTGGCACTACCCGAGTGTCATAACAGCCCTAGTCGAGTGTTGTGTATAGTGCAGACAAGTGTCGATCCCAAAAGGATATTTTGTACAACCAAATATGAATAACCCTAATCTAAGTTGAACAAATCGAATTAAGTTGTGAAAATTTTAAAAATTACTAAAAACAAAATCTAAAATATGAACTTCTAAGGTGATGAAAACTCTAGAACATCGATTTCATTTATTTTTATCTTTCTACACGGTCAAATCTATTCAATTCCTAAGTTCATTGGCTAATGATTTATTATTGATGATGACAGATTTTTCTAAATTAGATTCGCCGCAATGAATCCCTAATTCGTTTAAACGAAACCCAATGGTCATGCAATTTCGATTAAATCAATCCGCATTAAATTTTGTGAAAATCTGTAAATTAAGGTTTCCCTTAATCCTCACACATGAAATTAATCCAATGGTCATGCTCATAATTTCATATAGATTTTATTATTTGGACTAATCTTGTGCAATTATATTGGTCATGCATGCACTCAATCTTAAATCATCAAAACGTCGGACCCAAAAAAGTTTGAAGTATTAAGAACAATAATAAAATCTCATTAAAATAAAAATCATGCCAACAAAACTTAAAGAAAAGAATCAAATCAAGTCATGTATTAATCAAAAAATAAAATCCATCGAGTTCTAGGAAAAATAAAATTAATTAGATATTGAAAAGAAAAATAAGAAAGTAAAAGAGAACATTACAACCCTTGTTTGCACGAATATGGAGGTCGAAATCACTTCGAATGGAGGAGGCTATTAGGGTTTGTAAAGTGGTGGAAGAATGAGAAAAATAAAAGAAAATTTCGTGCCTAAGGAGCTGCCCTAGTGCCAAGTGCTACGTATATATAGGAGTGAAAACCTTAGGAAAAATTTAGTAACTTGGACTATTTTGATAGTTTGAACTTTGAATTTGATTTGAGAACTTTCTTTTGCTGCTTGATGATGATCTTTAACTTTTCAAATATTTGAAAATTCTCTTTTCTTCAATTTGGATAATTTCTGAAGTTAATAGCAATGCAAATCCGAAATTCTAGCACCATGTTTCTATTTTGATTCTCAGTTTCTGTTTTCTAACACTGTAGTAACTTTGACTCAATTTTTGAATGTCTTCTGGTTTGATCCTTTTGTCTGAGGTCTTCACAAGAGTTGTAGGGTTCGAAGTCTTCTTTCCAATGCCATAAATATCACCTCAATCGGATATCGGGACAAAAAGTTATGGTCAAAATACTGAATACTGTGTGTCCAGTCCGAAAATAGCAAGTTTGCTCTATTTTTCTTAAATCAATGACCACGAAAATAAATCAATATAAAATCATAAAATATGGTTCAAATCAATTCTAAAACACATAAATAAATGCTAAAAAAGATATAATTCAAGTATATAAAATTATTACTATTAGCAGGGGAAGGGGACTTAGGTTCATCTGTGCTCCATCATAGCAGTTCTGCACCTTGTTTATGGGATTTCTGGCATTCAAACTTTTAGTTTTAGTGAATATTGACTAAACTATGTCATAGATACTAATATGCCCTAGAAATAAAATTAACACGGTACTCTGTCCACCATCTTGGTTGTTGTGTGGTTAGGGATGGGCAGTTTCCATCTGTTCTCTGCACTCAAGATGGAGCCAAGTTGGCATTAAGCTTTCATTAAAGTAAATGCCAACTATATACATCATAAACCCCAAGATGAGCATCATATTTAGCTGAAGGAAATAAGAAACTTCACAACTTAGCAACTCAGTATCCAGTGTATGAAGTAGTCTCTTGTACCCTAATATCTTTGCTTGTGCAGGTAAATGATGTCGTCCTTGTTGGCAATAATACACTAGTGTCCTGCTCTTCAGACACGACCCTTAAGGTTTGTTGAGCACATGCAGTGTCTGAGTATTTATTTATTTTTCATTCCTCAAGACATGTCTAGAGGAGCACCTTATGCTTATATATTCTTGTGAAAATGGTCATTATTTATGCAATTTTTATTCATTTTTTTATCCAGGCTTGGAACTGTTTGTCTAATGGAACATGTATGTGGACACTACGCCAACACACAGACTATGTCACTTGTCTTGCTGCAGCGGAGAAAAATGTAATTCTTTAGTCTACTACCTCGTGCAGTAATTTGCATCTTGGTTGTAATGTTTTGAGTGCCAGCTTGAACTTCAGGGTGTTCATTATGTGTAATGATTTTATTGTTTTTTCATAGCTATCAGTTTCTGATCTTTTTATAGTGGCATGCATTTTAGACCAATATTGTTGTATCGGGTGGCCTTGGAGGGGAGGTTTTCATTTGGGATCTTGAAGCTGCACTTGCTCCAGTTTCAAAAACAGCTGATGCTGGGGAAGATGATTGCCCAAATGGCATAAATGGTTCGGGAAATTCACTGCCCATAACGAGCCTGCGAACAATTAGTTCAAGTAACAATATTTCTGTGCACAATACTCAGTCTCAGGGGTATACTCCTGTTGCTGCCAAAGGCCACAAAGAGTCGGTGTATGCATTGGCAATGAATGATAGTGGAACCCTTCTTGTTTCTGGTGGAACTGAAAAGGTAATGATATAGATTTCTATCTTTTGATATTCTGTTTTTTCTACTAATTATGTTCCAGTAGATATTCTCGGAGAGTGTAGTGGAGCAAAAACCTGTCAAGCCAATGTTGCCACCTGGTCTCACTTTCTTTAGATTCTTCAAATTGCTTCAACTTTGTATGTAGAAGGAAGTTCATTTTCTCATCGATGCTGTGCATACTGTAGGTTGTGCGAATTTGGGATGCAAGAAGTGGCTCAAAGACTATGAAGCTTAGAGGCCATACTGATAATATTCGAGCTCTACTTTTGGATTCTACGGGCAGGTTGGTTGTAACTACATGAATCTAGCTATACTTGATATGTTGATGGGTCACCATTTGTAATGAAAGATAACTTCAAATATTAAACAATTTGTTTTTGTTCTACATATAGTATAAGAACTAAAAAAGGACTCACCCAGTGTACAAAATACTCCCCGGCTTGGTGCGAGGTAGGAGGAGGGTGGGCGTATATGTATGCAATCTTCACTTGTATTTTTGCAAAGAGACTGTTTCCACAATATAATATAAGAACTAAATATTTAAAATCAGGATAAAATTAAAATAAGATATCTTCAACTTCTATATTTGAAAATTTACTTTATTATGACTTTAGCATTTGAGATTGTTCTTGCCTTATGATAACATCAATAGTTATAGCTGAAACTTTTGAGACGATGAGCTATATATACCAACCAGTAGATATTGTTTGAATGTAAAACATAATTGCTATGGATCGGGATATTTTTTACATGTGGGCTTGTGAAGGGAAAACAAAGATTGTCATGATCGATCTGGTCAAAGGAAATTTAGACCACATGTTGTTAGCATTTGAGTCGAATATCACATTCATCCTTGAAGTTTGCATTGGTTAACAAAATAGTCTACAATGTTTTGATTTAGTACATCCATGCTTCGACCTAACTTAGGTTAAGTTGGCATAAAAAAGAGTTCGGTTGGCATTTTTTGGGCTGAGGTGGACTGAAATGATATTTAATTAATTTGAAGTTGAAAAAGAAAAATAAATAAAAACATTAAAGGGTTGAACCCCTTTGGCAATTGCTGTGGGTGCAATGGGCAATGAAGGGGTTCCAGAAGAAAACTCCACTACTGTTGACATGGGCATAAATCATGGCTGCCTTCCCAGTATCAACAGATTTTCTGCTTTCCTTTATATTAGTTTAGGGGAGAGAGAGGGAGAGGATGAGAATATATTATGTTTAAGAATGTATTGTGCTCAGTTCAAACTTAGATGAGGGAGAGGATGAGAATATGTTATGTTTAAGAATGTATTATGCTCAGGTTCGAACTTAGATGTCAACTTTTGATGAGAGAGAGGTGATATGTAAAGATGGGATTTTGATGTCGTTTGGGTTTTGATAATGGCAGCCCTGATGAAGTGATAGAGACAATTCCAAGCGGTGGCGTTTCCCACCAGAATCCCTTCATTGTCACAGCAACCATTGAACCCTTTATGGTTTAATTTATTCATTTGTTTTCAACTTTATATTTTTACTATTTTTTAATCTACCTCTGCCCAAAAAAGCTAACTCAGCTCTTTTTATGCCAACACAGCAAAAACTTCACTGAAGTTCGATCTAAGGATGGATGTATTCCTAAATCAAAATGAAACACAAATGTGATATTTGACCCAAACATTAAGAATTTGTAATTTTCCTTAAGTTTATTCTTTTTAATGAAAGAGAAAGGGGAAAAGGAACCTTTTAGAGGATAATTGGATGTTCATAAGTCATGATGCCTGTGGAGCCTTTTAAAGGTTGCTGGATAGGTTGAGAGTCATCATGCAATCTTCTGATGTTAAGACAGTCCACTGCATGGAAGAATTTTGATATATGTGGCTTTATTTTTACAAGCAAAGAGGCTGTTTCTATGAGTTAAACTTATGTTCTATCAGATAATAATGGAACAGTTTGCCATT
This sequence comes from Dillenia turbinata, assembly GCA_037126225.1. Taxonomy (NCBI): domain Eukaryota; kingdom Viridiplantae; phylum Streptophyta; class Magnoliopsida; order Dilleniales; family Dilleniaceae; genus Dillenia; species Dillenia turbinata. Next base: position 718,543 of record JBAMMX010000004.1, on the reverse strand, counting down.
TTACCGGGCTAACTCTCAATCTTCCAAGGGAAAATCCTCTTATCTCCATTTCTTTTCAAAGACCTTGGTTCAGAGGATAATGTTCTGTAGCTAATGATTGATTGTTTGAACTGGGTTTTGATTGAATCTTCCAAATCCTTATGGTTAGAGAGACCTTGTAATGACTTTGCCCTAGAGTTCTGTGTGATGATACTTGAGAATTTGTACAACAATTTTACGGAATTCATATTGATGCCAAGGTGTGTAAGGGCATGAATACCAGCTTTGTGAGACTCCCCCTTAAGCAGATGTGCTCTTTGAAGGTTGATTCTAGGCCTATTAGTTTGATTGCTATCATTTGGCTTAAACCTTTATATCAAGTGGACTAGAAGGCTGAAATGTAAAAAAATCATCTCACGGATGATGGTTTCTGTTAAACAAAGATCACAGGAGACGAAGAGGGTATATCTCTGCTGAAAGTAACAAACTTAGAAATGGGGGCATTTGTAGAGATGAAAAAATGAACAGTCTTAAGATTAAGGAACATCTCCCAATCAAATATCTTCCCACTGTTATCTGTCTTACATTTAAAGCACAAACAGATCTTAGATCATCCTTGAGGTATGTATTTTCAAAGGGTTCATATAAGTGACCATTATTCCCAATAGCCTCCCACTCATTTTGCTAAGTCATACTTACTCTAGATAACTTTAGCCACAAAGAATCAGGTTCAAAGAGAAAATGCCGTTACCTCTTCCCACCAGAGTGATGTTCTTGGATCCCACATTATGGGCCCTTAGACCTCCTTTGGGAACAACATTCCAACCAACTAGGGTGACTCCTTATTCCTAGTAAACTTCTCATTTGTCTCTCTAACAAAAAGAAGCCTTACCTTTCACAATTTTTTTTTTTCATTTTTTTTAAGAGTATTCAATATGCAAATGTGAGCTTCAAACAAAGTATTAAAATGTTGCAAATCTTAATCTGAGCTAATAGATCTGAAATTATTTGAACATAATGTTTATTCATGAGGTTATTTAAGATATGTTGATTTAGTATTCTTAGTCTAGGTATGATGTTTAACCTAGCCTTATACAACCTAATCATTATTATAGTTGACCCTATTTAACTTCTTTTGTTTCCTTTCATTCTTGTTGCTGATATTTGCCGTCATGATTCTTGCAGGTTCTGCTTATCAGGCTCCTCTGATTCTATGATTAGGTAGACATTGGAAATCCCCTCATTTTTGTGTTACTGATCAGTTTGTTTACTGAATAGTATGTCAACTTGATCTGTCCTGAATTCTGAAGCATGTCCCACAGAGTCTTTCTTTCCAGGACTATAATGTTAATTTTTTCTTCTTTATTTTCATTGTGGCACGCTCTTTATGTACAAAAGTTGTGGCACTTCTTTGCGAGTCATGTAGTTGTCCATGACTTTGAGAGATGGAGTGTATCGTTCCTTGGCTTAGATTCATTTTATTTGTTTTGTCCTCAATTAAATATTGAGCGTGAACCTTGGCGCAGTGGTAGAATTGCTCATTTGGTGACCTTGAGGTCACGGGTTCGAGGCGTTGGAAACAGCCTTTGTGCAAAAGTGCAAGGGGAAGGCTGTATACATATACACCCACCCACCCTCCCTTTATCCCCGCACTAAACCAGGGAGCATTTCATGCATTGAGTGAGCCCTTTTATGAACGGGATTATTTTTAGTGCTCCATTAAATATATCTAGTGCTCCCTTGAACCTCAAAGTGGGTGGCAATCCAGGAAGTTCAACAGATAATGGTCCTTTACTGGGTTCTATTTGATATTGACAGCAAAACTAAAGAAATGAATCCAAGTCCAAGGAGTACCTAGTCTAAAAGTAAGAGAGTTCAAAAACATGGAGTTCAAAGAAAGTATCTTATGGAGTGTTAGAGGTACATATTCCAAGATACTGCCTAAAGAATTGCTGAAATATGCTGATGGTTATGGGTCTGGATAGTGGTTTCTCCACTCATGAGACATTTTTACAGCCAATGTTGTAAGTGCAAGAACTTTAATCTCGGTTGGCTGCTATTGTTGCCACCCACCCACTGTTAACATATGCTTATTTTGTTTCTTCCATCTTTTCTTATTCATTGAGGCACACCATCTCTTTGCATCTTTTTTCACGTACAATGTAGCATAGCACCCTTTAATCTAAATGGACCACTCCAGATTGTCTAGGGTCATTGCAGCTTAGGTTATTGGCTGGCAACTTCATTAAGCAGTAATAGTTGGTTGTTATGGTTGCCAACAAGTTGAACTTGGGGCAAACAGATATAGCTGGTGATGAGATGCGTCGAAATGGACGTTCACCATTGCAGTTGCTTTAAAGGAACGTGAGAACCAAGCATCTGTTGGCCTTATAAGAAAATTGTTGTTTAAGGTCTAGCTCCAAGCCTTTTGCTCCATAGACAATGCTAAAGGAGATTGTGGACCTGGCTGTTCTACAATCCTGTGAAAATGCATATTAATGTACTGACACTGGAGGAATCTTTGGATGTTGCAATTTTTTCTTTAAGAAAAAAATTGTTCAAGTTACATAGCTATTCCTATAAAGCTTGTATGATGGCTAGTCTTATGTTATATCCAGAATTAGGTTTGTATTGAGTACGGTCCTTTTCTTCAGGTTCTTGGAGCCTTGGGTCTTAAGTTAACTATCTTCTCCTGCATGGTAGATCTTTTGAGACTTGTGAAAGTTGCTGCTTTGTACCTTATGCTTTCAGTTCTTATGTCTGTTAATACGTATTTGTCATACTTGAGACTTGCTTTAGAAGAGGTTCTTCTTCTTTTTTTTTTTTTCTTTTCTTTTTTTTTTAATTATTAACAGTAATATAATAATCCAGTCATACCTATCCAAAGACCTCACCTTCTATTAATTAAGCAAACACTAATAATTTGGTGTTCCTAGCCCAACACAAATCTTTAGTCCAAGAGAATCTCTAAATTATGGTTTCTTTATGGCTTCTCATATTTTGACTGATATTATAGAGCAGTTTCTACTCACTTTTCTCTGGTTAATTCTATTAATTTAGATAATTCCCACTTATTTTCCTCTGGATAACTCGTTTTATTTCTCTCCTCTTTTCCACTTATTTCCCTCTTTGAATGTACAGTTATTTTCTCACATCTTTCTCACTTTCATATTTCTTCGTATCCACTATATATCTCCCATTTGTTGGAACTACAGCTAGTAATTCTATCTTACTCTGGTATTCCTCAGTTAAATTTTGAACTAATTTTTACCCCTTACAGAGTTATCTTCTTATTGCCATCACAGTGTTAAAAATTTGACCTAAGGTTATTTTTCATGGTTTCCTTTTTACTCTGTTATTTGTTGCAGCATTTATAATGTTCTTTCAGCTTTGTAAAAGTATTATGAATTGCTGAAGTTACCAATACTTTATACCATAGGGATTATTGCTAAGCTAACGGCAGGTGGGGAGAATTGAAAAGAAGCAATTCACTTTTGCCCATCAGCCCTAAATTTCTTTTTGATTCAGGGACACCTCAATTATTTATCATCCTTGGTGAATCCCTGTGAGTGGTATTAGAGCTGATCATTCAGCTGGCACAATGAGGAGATGCATTTTTTGGGATGATGCAAACCAGTGGAGTAGCTCCTAGACCTTTTTGTTTTTACTTTTTTCTCTCTAAAGTTTAAAGCTGTGTTAAGAGTCTGTACAGGGCATGTGGCAAGAAAATAACATGATAGGGAGTGCCCTAATATGTTAGACTCATACATGAGCAGCAAGTGGTTCTAACATATGGGCAGGTGAAAAAGGTCTTCCTTAAGAACAGGTTAAGTGGTAGGCGGAAATAAGTTGCCCTAAGATCTGATTTAAGCTTTTATAGTTGGATGTGGGTTTGCCTATGCATGTGCCATTTACTCCCAAGAGAAGCTTCATCTATAAGAAGTAATGAAAGTAATATAGTTCAACTTGGTTTAGCTTGAGAAAGTATTTAATAGGTGCTGCATACCCACAGAATTGCTTTGTGGTCAAAAAGAGAGAAGTTCTCTCAATTGCATTGACGTTTCTGGTTCATAAAACATTGAATTTTCATCTTCTGGGACCTCCATAGTGGCTTCGTTCTTAGCTCTAAGCTTGCCTTATTTCCTTAACAAAAAAGTCCAATGGCCCCATTAACAAAAACTTCCAATGCCCCCACAATCAAAGGAAGCTATATGGTACTTATAGAAGCCATAGTTGGAAAAATGACTATGGTAATATGCAGGGGGATTCAACATAGAAAAGTAGTTTACTAATGGAGGACATCCATTAATGTTAATAGAGAAAACAAGAGGCTTAAGTAACATGCCTGTGGGTGGCTGCTTGTGGTTTAGGAGGTGTACCTCTCTCCACACAGCATCCAAACTTTGATGATTGGGAATCGCATGAGGGCGATTTGATCTCATACACGGGTTTGTACAATGTGCTTGCTTAGTGCAAATGGTTTGTGGGTTGTGATGGGTTTACCAGAGTACATCCACAGAGTAGTAGCCCAGCATTATTTAGTGAATTGTAGCAAAAAAAGGTTGTATTATGAAAAGGAAGAGTTGGAATTTGTAATAATGAAAGAGAATGGAACTCGGAGGAAAATATTAAGACCATATGGCTCTGTTCCTTTGGAGGAAAATGTAGGCTTAGAAATTGTTTTCCAGATTTCCTCATGCCTGGACACATAAAAGAAACTGGTCAAAGGCAAACAACAGGAAGTTGAAGGACAAAGGCCCCTATTGTGGTAATCAACTTGCGGTTTTGTAAAGCGGAAGTCATCTTCTACAGAGGAGAATTGGGCGCCACAACTTTTTCTCATATTATAAATCTTCATTCTTGTTCTCTCTTTCTCTCTCTCTCTCTCTCTCTTCATTTGCTTCTTGATCCCAGTCCAAATAGCCATTACCTGACAATGGTGTTGCTAAGATAACTGACTTAGAGCGAAAGTCCAATCTCCTATATCCTTCAAATTTTCGATGGAACTGTGCTCGACCGGATGGAGAGGATAAAAAGCAACCATCAAAAGAGAAAGCAAGAACTGACTGAATGCACCTTCTTGTGCCTTGCTGCCTTTGGATTTTCATCTGATGACTCATCCATTGTATTGTATGACTTGATTTTGTCTTCCATGGTTGTTTTAGAAGTGTCAACTAGACTTTCTTTCTGTTTGATTAGTGTCTTATTTAGGGTGTGTCTGACATGTTTGTTGAAATGTCAATGAAGATATCTATGTCAGAAATTGTTTTGTAAATTGAATAATTTAAACACAGGGTTGCCCTTCTTGCCTTAGTTTAGATTTTCACTCACTTGATTAATATGTTTTGTGATCAACTAATAAAAAATACGTAACCCTTTTTTTCTGAATAGGCTTTGACTTTTTCACTAATGGCAGCATCATTGTATAATAGTGGAAAATGTAGATTATAGCTTAGACAAAAAGTAAAAAAAAAAAATGCTGTATGTTAATAATATAATATTTTACCTTGTTCTGGTACCTGACTTATTTAAAACTGCCTGTCTCCATGTAGACTTTGGGACCTTGGTCAGCAGCGCTGTGTTCATTCATATGCTGTGCATACAGACTCTGTTTGGGCACTTGCAAGCACCCCTACATTCAGTCATGTTTATAGTGGTGGAAAAGATTTTTCAGTGAGTACTGAATACAAAATCAATGACCACAAAACTTTCACTCTGACACATTGCAATTTGTTTTGGTTTTCTTCTTTATCCTGTTGTTGCAGATTTGATGTATATGCCTTTGATGTTCCATGGGTTCTCATTTTGCATTGTACTTTCAGTTGTACTTGACAGACTTGGCAACAAGAGAGAGCCTTTTGCTTTGCACAAAGGAGCATCCCATTTTACAGTTAGCATTACATGATGACAGTATATGGGTTGCAACAACAGATTCATCTGTACATAGATGGCCAGTAGAAGGACGTAATCCACCGAAGAATTTTGAAAGAGGGAATTCTTTCTTGGCTGGTAATTTGTCCTTCTCAAGGGCAAGGGCTTCATTAGAACGATCCACCCCTGTACGTGGCACTTATTCAACCTTTATGGTCTCCTTTTTGTAATTTTGATTGAATGTTAACTGGATCCTAATAGTCAACTTGTCACCCCTTATTACTGCTCTAATTCTTTGTTAATGCTGTATTAAATCTTGAACATTGTCTCTATTTCTGTTGTTAGTAGTTTCCACTTTATGTGGATCTTGGCATTTGTCTGTTTGGATACATAACCATACACATTTATGTTCTTAAATGCACAAGTCATGTATGTGTATTTGTGTCGGCCGTTTTTGTGTCACCCTTCCGGATCTATTCTTTGACGGTATACTCAAAACCTTAAAAATATAGTCACTAATACTTTCAATCGGTAGATGATTTAAATTGAGTAGATTGAAGGGGATCATTGAGATCTAATATATAACCTCACAGGTTGCAGTCTATAAAGAACCATCCTTGACCATTGCGGGAACACCAGCAATTGTGCAACATGAGATATTGAATAACAGAAGGCATGTCCTGAGTAAGGTATGATCTTGCTGCAGTTCTTATTTAAGGTAACTTTACTGACTACGATTTTTCTTGAGTGTCATGGTCTTCACTGATTATTTGTCCGCTGCGCACATTTTGTTGTGGCACCTCGATTCCTTTGCATGTCATGCAATTTGTTGGAAGCTTGGATGCTGCTTCTATGTCCTGATGTAAGAGGGGCAAGGGATATGACTTTTCCTGAAAGAATATTTGGACCGACATGCAGAAGAATTAAATGTGACTAAGTTACAAATATTTCGATAAAAGAATGAGTGGTGTCGATGAAACTATAATACCTTATTATTGCAGCATGAAGTCTGTTTCTGATGCAGAGGATTTGCAGCATCTTGCTATTTCCTTGTGAAAATGGTCTGTTCTGGCCAGGATTTGATATGTTATTCTGAACTAATTTTTGATTCTTGGATAGGATACTGATGGCTCTGTGAAATTATGGGAGATTACAAGGGGTGCTGTGATTGAGGACTACGGAAAGGTGTGTTCTCAGCTTTGTCTTATGGACTCTGTTTCACAAGAATATGATGTTTAGGCTTTATTGATGCTTGATTATAGGACTGCTATATTTTTTCAGAAATTTAATCATGAATCTGCAATGTGTTGTCAATTTTTTATTATTGGGCTAATATATAAAGGTCATGCATATTATGTAATGTGCAGGTTTCGTTTGATGAGAAGAAAGAAGAATTGTTTGAGATGGTATGATTTATGTAGTTATATTTGCTTTTTTTCATATAATTTAAGCCCAGTTTTTACTAAATTTATGGTAATATTTCCCTAGGTAAGTATCCCTGCATGGTTCACTGTGGATACCCGACTTGGAAGCTTGTCTATCCACTTGGAAACCCCCCAATGCTTCTCTGCAGAGATGTACTCTGCGGACCTTAACATCATTGGAAAACCTGAGGATGATAAGGTGAACATGTTTTCCGTATCTTTTACTTGTCAGTTTTTTCTTCATGCAGCGAGATTTTCCCCCTTTTCCCTTTTTTTTTGGGGGGGGGGGAGGTTTTTGTTGGAGGTTATAATGCCAGCCAAGAGAAACTTGTGGGCTGCTTGATGCTATAGAATTGAATTTTAATGATTCTTTTCTACTTTGTTCTCTATTTGCTTTCTGTAATGCGTTGGCATTATCATTCTTTTAGTTCTGCGACTTGTTTGAAAGTAGAATTTGAAATCATATGGCATATTAAACTTTTGAGATTGATGATTAGCAGTCTTGTCTATATGTGTAGTGCTTGGTAGGTCAGGAATTTGATTTTTTTTTAAAAAAAAAAAAAGCTCTTGATGGGTCTTAACTACTAGGTTTAGATTAAACTTAGTTATCTAACCAACAAACTGGTTATACCAAGAGGCTCAATAATACAAAATTTTTGTCATTCTGGGTGTAATTTTTCACATGGTATTTATTTATTTTGAGCATGTGAAACTTATTTGAATACTTGGAGTTCTGCATTTAGTTGTTTCTTTGCAGTTGAACATTTAATTTTTTTGCTCTCCTTTAATTTACATAGTTCTGCTATGCATATTCAGAAGCTTGGATATTTATTGTATTCGGGCCATTGGAGTATTCGATTTTGAAGGATGGCGTTTCAAACACTTTATGAAGTTGAGAGGGTTCGATACAGTTTTTGTTTCATATCACTTGAGCTTCAAAGTTTGTTTGATTCTAGCTTGTCTATGAAGCCTTTTTCTGTCTATTGAGAGCTTTTATGTGTATGGCAACAACAATTCTCAGGAGTTCAGAAACTTATACTGGGGGATAGTAGTTTTTCTGGCTTTTATTTTTGTTGTTGGTCTTTCATTCCTTCATTTAATAGTCAACACTGAAACAATGAATAGCGCATGAATAATATTGAAACTCTCAACGACTTCCCGACTTAAAAAAAAAGAAGAAAGTTATTCATTTAGCATAAAGCAAAATCAAAGTGATTGCAGCTTCTAGTTGTAGGTAGAGATCCTAGAATTTGAAAACTGCCAAAAAATTAAAATTTTCATACTGACCAGTATTAAGAGCGTGAATTAAGTGAACTAAACCAATTAATAGGACCGGCAAGATTTACTATACAGAAAAAATTCCAAATATGTGCGACTCCATGGTCTATCAAAAGCCCATTCGTCATTATATCCGTTGCTGTCCTGCCTAATGACTTCAGGTTGAAACCATGAAAACATGTAAGCTATTATCTTTATCACTGTGTCTTCATCTTTATTCATGTGTTAGATTTGGGAATTCCATTTATTGCCTAGGCTTTTTCCGGTTTGTGTGCATATTAAGTTGTTGCACTGACTAACTCTGCCTCTGCAGGTTAATTTAGCTCGGGAAACTCTTAAGGGTCTTTTGGCCCATTGGTCGAGCAAAAGAAAGCAAAGATTTGGATCCCAAGCCACTGCAAATGGAGAATTTCCACCTGGAAAGGATATTTCTACCAGATCTTTAACTCATTCGAGAATTGATTTAGATGGGAACCATGAAAATGATTCAATAGTTTATCCTCCTTTTGAGTTTTCAACAGTTTCACCGCCTTCTATAATTACTGAGGGTACTCAAGGGGGCCCATGGAGGAAGAAAATCACTGATTTGGATGGGACTGAAGATGAGAAGGACTTCCCTTGGTGGTGTCTTGATTGTGTGTTGAGTTACCGCTTACCACCCAGGGAGAATACGAAGTACTTTCTTGAACTTATACCTATCTGTTCTCAATTGGAAGTTATTTCTCATTCTTTGGCTGGCAGGGTTTTACTATGTTTGTTGCTTAGATTGGGCAACATTGAGAGGGAATTTTTTGTCAGTCCTGGTGTTCTTTAACATTTTTCTATAATCTCTTTGCATATGATCTCATTGCTTATATTCTATTTGAAACAGCGGGAGTTGAAAGTTAAAGCTTGTTATAGACCAGGAGACTGTAGTGGCAGGGGAAGGGATGTTAATGGTCATATTTCTTGCTGGATGGCCTTACTTCCAACATCCCTCCTCCTCTTTTACTGTTTATATGACACTTCAGCTTTCTCTCTCTCTCTTTTTCCTTTTGCTTTACCTTATGTGATCTTATTGGTGATTATTAAATTCAATTCCCAACTTCTATATATTGGCATGTGAAATATATTGAAGGTGCTATAGTTTTGTTTATTCAACTAATCCAAGCAATTATAGCTGTTAAATAACTAATCAATCCTAACACTTGCAGATGCAGCTTTTATCTGCATGCATATGAAGGTTCAGCTGGTCAGATACTCACACAAGGGAAGCTGAGTGCACCACGCATATTGAGAATACATAAGGTAAGTGTTTGTTTGTTTTGGTATTTCAGCTTTTGGCGTGGCTTTTTTGAAAAGAAGTATTATAGGAGGATTCAATTACCAGCAATTAGGAGCTCATCTCATGCCTATTATTCTGTATTGGAAATTGATATTTGGGTAATGTTGGCAGTTTTTTGGATTACCTCTTGTTCCTTTTTTTTTTTTTGGGGTTCTTTTTGTTTTTCTTCTGGTTGTTACAGTGGTTTTTCTTTATAAAAACAAGGACAATAAGTCAAAATAGTTCTTACAGTAGTTCTTTTATTACTGGTTACTGCATGTTTTAAGTTATGTTCAAAGATATTAGATCTCTGGTTTCTAGCCATTGATTTGGTTTGATAAAATGTTCATTTTTTGAGAAATAATATCATTCATCAAGATTTTAATATTATTATTATTATTAATTCTTTTTTTTTTTTTTGGTTTCCTTTAGGTGGTTAATTATGTTTTGGAAAAAATGCTTCTTGACAAACCATTGGATGGAGGAATTGCCGATGGGCCATTGGCTCCAGGTTTTCCTGGAGGCCAAGTACAACATCCTGCTCTTGGCGGGGATGGGTCATTCCGTTCTGGATTTAAGTCATGGTCAAAGCTTAAGCCTTCCATAGAGATATTGTGCAATAACCAGGTACTTCACATCTACTGTCCATGAAGCAATAAACTATTAGGTGATCAAAGGATAATAGTTCTTATTTGGCTAAAACTATCACAAACATTTAACATAAATCCCCAAAATAGTTGATATCGGTGGCCCTCCCGTGTGCCAACTTTGTCTACCTTATGACTAAATCTTTTGATGTAAAAGCAGGGGCCATTTTCATCCCAATGTCATTGTCTGTCTGAACTTTGTTAAACTGAGTTAAATGATTTTGAATATTGCAGTGGATTTGGTAGAGTTTTGGATCTCAGTAGTGAATTGGCATTTCTTATCCTTCGAATGTTTAGTGTCATTAGATTTAAGTCCCAATCCCTTCACTTTGTACTCAACTCAATTAATTCTTGAATCCCATGTTAGTTGAGTTTAGTGTTTTCTTTTAGCTCTATCTGAAGTCAGGTGTGTTGTTGTTTCTTCTAGAGTTTTTTTAGGTCTTCCTCTGGTTATTGGGCACCTTCAACTTGTATCCTATCACTTTTGGGCACTGAGGGTTTTCTTCATGTCCAAATCATTTTTTTAGGGTCTTCAATGGCAGACCTTCGAGCACCTGCTTTTGTATCCGTCATTCTTAATTTATCAAAATTTAGTTTCACTTCCAAATGCTCAGGATGCGTGTTAACAAACTCTCATCTTTGAACTTCTGTTTACTACAAGGAGGATTGGTGCCACCCACTCTAATTGTAAGGCTCATCAAATTGAATAATATTTCCTTATTTCATTTATGGGTGATTTGAGACTTGATAGCATTTCCTAAAGCTGACATATCTACTATTGTAAAGGGCAGGAAACACATCTTTTCTTGACTAATCTGCATTCACAAAATATTCAAATTTGAATTGGTAATCTCCCTCAACATTTTGGTTACTATTACTTTTTCCTGTGACACCCCTTAATGTTTTTGCGTGTTGGTCTATATTTTTATTCTCTCTCTACACTTATCAATCCAATCTTTATCTTCAAAAACTCCTCTCACAAATATTATTTTTTTCCCCCACAAAGATACTGTGAAGCACATTTCCAGTTGTGAATAATCGAGTGCTTACCAGAGGTTTTTCGCCCTGGAAAACGATCATTAGTTACTTATCATCTAGTTATCATGTAAGAATAAAAATCATTGGATATGACATGACCAATTCAAGGTTGACCAGCGAAGGAAATGTTAAAGCAGTATCTAATGTTTTTGGTAATTTGCTAAGTATGTTGTCTTTCTTAATTGCCTGATTAAGCTTTCTACTAGTATCAAGTTTCCTTGCTTTATTGTCATTGCTTTTAAGTGAACATATTAATTATTGCGATATTCTTGTTGAGAATTGACGACTAAGAGGGGATTGAAATTTTAGTTTATCACTGATGGCATTTTTAGTTTATATCTTTAGCTCTCTCTCTCTCTCTCATGCACAGACATGCGTGCACTCGAAAAATTGTTCTTGTTTGATGCTACATCACTCACCCTTGACTTTGTCTTCCAACCGCATCAGAATTTAAGGTCTTGACTTTGGTAGATCACGGGTTTGAATTCTCATTGCAGGATGTTTGATTACATGTTTAGCCTTGAAAATTAATTGATTCAGCACTTAATAACATTTTGTGTGTGTGATTTTTTAGTGGGTTGCAAAGCCATCAAACTTTACGTTAGAAAATTTTTAGTGAATCTATTAAGAAAAACACAAACTGAGGTTCTTATAAGTGATCTTTCTTGTTTTGACATAAAATATCTGTTATCTTTTTTTGCTGAAAAGTCCTTAATTCCCTTTATAGACCATATTCTATTTTTCATCATGTACCTTAGTGTTTAATATTTCATTTTCAAATGTACTAAGAACAAAATTGTATTCTCATTTTCATTGCATTAGAAATTGTATATAAAATGTTAAGAAAGAACTTCAGTTTATTGTGTAATTGTCAACACTAGTATGTTTTAATGCAAAATGGTCATAGTAAAATCTTTGATATAATCTTAATTTATTTTTGATATATTTTATCAATTTTGTTAATATGATAAATAAAGCAGAGAGCAAAATGGTAACTTGGATGCATTTAAGATTTTTGGTGATTGTGATTATCAAGCAGTATAATTGTTTTTAGCAAACTTTAGCAGCTTAGTAAGAACCAATAAATTGAGGGTACTTGGTTTTGCCTCAAATCAATAGGTTGGAGATGTGAACCTCCTGTTCCGCTTATGTAATAGGTGGATCCCCTTGTGTGAGGATCAGATAAACAAAAAAGGCAGCAGCTTATATTGACCATTATACATCTGCAAATTTCAAATGAGATTATACTCCCTACTTTTTTTGCCTCATTATTTATTTAAGTATTGCCGCTGGTTATGTAGAAAGCATTTGGCAGAACAGCTTATTGATTATATTTGATATGGCAAGCAAGAGTTTATTATGGTTTCCACTTTGCACGGACTCATATTCCAGTTGGGTGTTGCTACCGTTTCTTTCCATTCCAGGTCTTGTCACCTGACATGAGCCTAGCGACTGTAAAAGCTTACATTTGGAAGAAACCTGAGGACCTTGTCCTAAATTACAGAGTAGTGCAAGGAAGGTGACACTTGACATCCTAAAGCAGGTGGGTTTTTATTCAGGTACATATTATGGATTTGGTTGTTTGCATGGTAAAATATCATTGAACAACTAATCTTTTGTTGTTTTTTTCTTTTTAATCACTTATATTATATATTATTTATGCATGTTTTTATAAAATTCAGTGTTAGTCTCTATCAATTCTTCTGTATCAGCATCTGACCCCAATCTTGATGTCCACCAATAGCGGGTCTTCATAAATGGTTGGAATTTTTTGTATGATTTTTATGTTTTACTGTTTATTTTAATGAGTTCCGCCCATAAAATTGAAGAAAAGATTGTTATTTATGTATTGTTGAAGTGACTATTTATTGCATATTCTTAATTGACACAAAGGCAATGCAAGTATCAGCATGAATATTGGATGTGCTGATATTTTCCCCTCTAGTAAAATTTTCTTTCGTGGATCTGCCACTGTTTCCACCATTCTTTGTTTGGCATTGTTTTCTTTACTGCCTGATCTTTTTTAAAACTTGGTGGATTTGAAATTATATTTTTAAATTCTGATAAATGATAATGTAAACCTCTTGAAAATCAAGCAGTTAGTTTGATGCTATAATGTAATTCTTGTAAAAGGACATTTAATTGGGAATAATTGATTGTTGTAGTTGCCATGTTGTATAAACTGCTCTCAAGGAAACTCCTTTTATGTCATTGTAGATGCTGGCACAACTAGAGCTCAAGGGAAGTGGTGGTGGGGATCCCAAGCTTGTACATATTACATCAGAATGTGTGATTCTTCTTGGGGTGGAGGGTGTCATGATCAGAACTATTCACAGATGCTGTATATCTGGTTTGAGCGATTGGCCTGGTAATATGCCGGCAATTTCAGGAGTTGATTGGCAGGTTTCTAGTTTGAGGAGTGGTATAATTCAATTTTTTGGGTGTTATGTAAGCCTGTTGCAGCAAGTTTTAAGGGAGACCAAGTTTTGGTGTGTGGCAGATAGATGGTCATCAACTGTGAAGAAGAATTTGACACACAAACTTACGAAATTGCCCAGAGCAAATATAGTTTAGGTATACAATGTCGAAAGCTTTCTAGGGTTTGTCAATTGTTGGTTGGGGAGTTGGAGGGACGGGTACAGAACTCGGTGAACAAAATTGTGGTAACGGTGATGACTAGTAATTTGAAATAACGCAGAGTTTCCGTTGAGTACATAATCCAAGTCTCTTTTCTCACCATTTGTGCCTTGTTGAGTCCTTGGCGATAAAGATAGTTTTCCATTGGGTACGGATTCCAAACCTATTTTTTCTCACTTTATCTTTTCTATCTTTAATTTTGAAGCCTGTCATGAGTATGAGCCGAGGAATTTTTTGAGCCAATCAGCACCATCGATTGGGCAATGGGATTGCTGTAGATTTATATATATTTTTTCCATCAATCGTTGTTCGAGTTTTATCTTACTAATTTGATTAATTTGGTTTGAGAATTCTAAAGTTTCTTTTAGATCTCATTTTTCTATTCTCATATTTGAACTTGATCAAGGAAGTACAACGTGATCTAATACTTTGGAGTACTATCTTTTTCTGTGGATCGATAGGAGGGATATAAAACACCGAACCTTACCGATTTTATCCGTCACGTATTATAAAATATTTTATTTGAATTATAATTATTATTTATTTGTGAATTTATTCAGTGTAAGGATCGACAGATATTAATGCTCAGAGTCAATTCCCAAACCTTGTTGAAAGTATCGCCGATCCAACTGTGAGTCCGATTAATGTTTTTCTTGGAAAACATTTTTCTAATAATTAGGTTTCTCTCCTATAATAAAAATATGGATATGGACTCTCAAAAATAAAAGTGTGTTTATGTAGCTTTTAAACTCGGAAGACCCAATAATTTTTTTAATTGTTATTGTATCGTAAAAAATGGATAAATTTTCATTTTAGACAAAAGATGAAAAGAAATGCCTATTAATATAAGATTCCTCAGGTTTGAGAAATACTCAATTTAGATCTAGGAATAAAAAAAATTACATTGAAAGAATCATTTCTAAATAGAATTTTCACCGACACTCAAGATACATTAGTTAAGAAAAAAAAATACTCAATTTAGGTCCTAGCAGCACTGGTCAGATTCATGATCCCAAACTAGATATCTCGAATTTGATGAGTTTTTTTTTTTTTTTTTAAATAATAATTTTTATTTAATAGCCCACTTGGAAAAGTTTAATTTAGATTCAACTAAAATTGAGTGAAATTTTTAATACTAAAAATTTGTTAATATGATATTGATTTTAATTATTTTATAAAGAAATTTAACTTTCTCTGATAAAGTATTTTATTAATAATTTTTATTTTAATTATATCTACATATATAATAAAAAGAAGTTGTGGTTGCCAATTTATTGCCACGTGGACAAAACCTCACAAGTGTTCTCTCTCTCTCTTTCATTCACACCACCCTCTTGAGGAGACATGCAGAGAGAATGTGAGGAGACTGATGAGGGTAACAGGAATGGTAGAATCATCTTACGGGGTGAGTCTACCATGGAAGGAATGTCAACGGAAGAAGAATATCACCTAGTGAGAAGCAATAAGAAAGTTAAGGCCAATGAAGGTGGAGGAGTAAGTACAACAAAGCTTTCTTTCAAGCATATGCTAATGGCGAGGAATAGCTTAAACTGCAATACAATGGAGTATGAGGTTGACTCAGACTCAGACTCTGACCAACTGCTTGATGAGCAAGATGAGGAAGAAGAAGCTAAAGGTACCATCCCAAAGGTGGCGGTTTCTGATGAAGAGCTAAGAAAATTGTGGAAGCCACGGAAGAAATCAGTTTTCCTTAAACTCCTGGGAAAGAATGTGTGGTATCAACTCATGTTGAACAAGATAACCAATATGTGGAGGCCAGAAGGAAATGTGGAATTATTGAACCTAGGAGAGAGCTACTATCTGGCTAAGTTTACATCGAAGGAAGACTATATAAAGTTGCTAACATAAGGACCTTAGCAAATCCACGAACACTACCTAACAGTCAGAAAGTGGAGACCTTGGTTCTTGCCATTGAAAGATAAAATTAAGTCCACAGTCGTATGGATCAGACTACCACATCTGCCTATTGAATTCTTCAATGAGGACATTTTGTTCGAGATCGGAAAAGCCATTGGTAAACCGATCAAAGTTGACATGAATACGGCCCATGCGTTAAGGGGTAAATACACAAGAATTTGCATAGAAGTGGACCTAGAGAAACCCTTGGTGGCTAGGGTGAAAATCAGAAAGCGCATTCAAAGGGTCGAATATGGGGGCATCCACACGATTTGTTTTCTATGCGGCAAAATTGGGCACAATAGTGAGCATTGCAATGAGGGAAAGAGCTTAGCAGTGAATGGGGAACAGAACGAGACTGACGGAGCCGTCCAGGCACAAACGTCCAAAAGCCAAAGGAGATGAACAGAGATGAAGGGTTAGGTCCATGGATGATCGTGCCCAGGAGACAAAAGGTTTCCAAATTTGGTCGCTTTAGTGAAGGAGAACAGAAAGAGGCGAGGGTGCAGAACAAATTGTAGGGTTTGGAAGAAGTCAACGATGCTTTGGAATTCGGAGAATCAATGGCTTCAGGACAATCGGACAGGGATATGACAGAGACTAATCAAGGGAAGGAGGTTAAGGACAAAAGCTACGAATTTAGACAAAGAAGAGCAAGTCAGCAAAAAATCTTGAGACAGCCGAGGTTGCAGAGAGAAGCAGGTGAGATTGTGATTCGTGAAGGGTCTAAGAGAAGGGAAGAAGTTGGGAAAGGTAGGGAGAAAGTGGGAACTAGGCATTTTGTGAAGGGTGTGGGCTCTAGTAGCAATTGGGCTGATGGGGATAATGTTGGGCCAAGTGATTTTTTAGACCTAATTAGACAGAATGAAGCCCAATGGACGGTAACAAGAAACATAGGGGAACCCAAATAAGCCGAAAAGAAGGGGCAGAAAGTGAATAGTGGGCCACATCAAGAAGTTAATCTGGATATACAATATGGGTTGCCCATTGACCTAGGGGAGCATGTTATAATGCAAGCCCGGGAAGGAAGTTCAAAATCAACAGTTAAATGGAAATACAATGATGCTAAAAACAGGGAAGTGCTTAGTAATGAGCAGGAGATTACAAGAGGAAAACGCAGAAGACAGCTTAGAGAATGCTAGTATGGAGGTTGAATTTTGCTAGATCCATTGTGAGTTTCAGTCTTTTTATAATCTTTTCTTATTGATGAATATTTCAACCATTGTTTGGAATTGCCGAGGGGTAGGAAATGGCGGTTTTGCCAGAGTTTGAAAGGAAATGATGGGCAAGCATAAGCCAACTATTCTTTGTCTTTTGGAAAAAAGCAGAGAAAAACAAGTTTCCTAAGTTCTTGAAGAATGCTGGCATGGATGAGGAGTTCATAGTCCCTTCTAAGGGGTTCAAAGGTGGCCTTTGGTTTTCTTGGAACAGCAAAGTGATCCAGCTCAATATTTGCAATCATTCAGAGCAATGGATTCACGTGACTGCTAAGGACAATTCTACAAAGTGGGATATTACCTTCGTGTATGTGCAGCCCAATCCCAAAGCGAAAGATAATTTTTTGAGGGAAATGAAGGAGTTAGCAAATAAGATTTCCAGGCCTTGGTTTATCATTGGAGATTTTAATGACATAGCCGGAGTTGAGGACACTAGTAATAGAAAAGGAAAGGCGTGGAACAGAAGTATGAGGTTTAGGGAAAGATGGGAAAGTTGTAATCTCAGCGATGCAGGGGCTCTAGGTGAGAGATTTACTTGGGTTAGAAAAAAAGAGAGTAGAGTTTCTCTGCAACAAAGGTTGGACAGAGTGCTTTGTAATTCCTTAGCAAGGATGGCTTTCCTAGAATTTAAAGTGATGAATTTGCTCCGTCTCCATAGCGATTACTGCCCAATCATGTTATATACCATAATTTCATCCCACCTGAGAAGTGAGAAGAAGGCCTTTAGATGTGAGACTATGTGGTTGGAACATCCCCAATTTAATCAAGTCTTCGAAAATACTGGGCAAGAAGCTGACGGTCCACTTTTTCAGAACAAAAAGGAAACTGTGGAGGAGTTAAAAGCTTGGAACAAACTTGTCTTTGGCAATATCTTCACAAGAAAAAGGAACATCGAGAGGAGGATTCAAGGCATTCAGAGATCCAAGAATTATGGCAGCTCTAATTACCTTCAGGACCTGGAGCAAAATTTGTTAGATGAGTACCATGCTATCCTTCATTAGGAGGAAATATTCTGGCATCAAAAGTCCAGATTAAAGTGGTAACTAAAGGAGATAGAAATACAAAGTTCTTCCATATGTCAACTAAAATGAGAAGACATAATAATAGAATTATGGCGTTGAAGTTAGGAGATGAATGGTGTAATGATCAAGACAAATTGAAAGAGCATGCTTAGAACTATTTCTTGGAGCTCTTTGCTAGTAAGGCTGGCGAGACCCCTAGTGATAGATTCCACAGGTGGATAGCAAAAATTAAGAATGAGGAGCACACTAAGCAGACTCAAGAGGCTGAAGAAGATGAAGTTAAGGTCGCTCTGTTTTCTACGCAAGGGCTCAAAGCAACAGGTCCGGATGGACTTTAACCAATTTTTCTGCAAAATCATTGGAATATTATCAAGTCTTCCCTCTGCAACTTTGTAAACGAGGCATTAAGAGATGGTTTTTTCTATCCTAATTTGGCTAAAGCTCTTATGGTCTTAATCCCCAAGCAAGCAAAGCCAAGCAATATGGGGGATTTTAGACCTATTAGCCTCCTCAATATTTAGTACAAAGTGCTAGCCAAGCTGATAGTTCAAAGATTAAGACCCCACCTTCAAGAAATCATTGGACCACATCAAAGTAGCTTTATCCCAGGTAGAGAAACTATTGACAACATCATCATTCTTCAAGAGATCATTCACACAACCCGGATGTCTAAGGGCAGAAGGCATAATATGGTGTTGAAAGTTGATCTTAGGAAGGCTTACGATATGGTCAGTTGGAGCTTCCTGGGAAGAGCTCTTGTTGATGCTAATCTTCCCATTGCTCTCATTAGATTGTTCATATTTGTCGTAACTAGTAATGAGATTTCAATTATTTGGAACGGTGAAGTGCTTCCCACCATTAAACTCGGGCGAGGACTTAAACAAGGTGATCATTTTTCACCATATCTTTTCATTATTGTTATGGAGCGTCTAGCCTATATGATTCAAGAGAAAGTCATGAAAAGCGTTTGAAACCCGATAAAAACTTCCAAGAGTGGCCCTGTAATATTGCATCTCTTCTTTGCAGATGATTTAATTTTAATGTCTGAAACTGAACACCTGAACTTAAGTGCAATGCTTGACTGCTTGAGATGTTTCTCTGCTGAGAGTGGTCTTGAAATTAATCACAAAAAGTCGAGGATGTGGTTCTCTCTGCAAGCTCCTTAGACCTTAAAGAGTTCTTTGGCCACAGTGAGCAAATTTGCCCTTACGGAGGATCTAGGCATTTACCTGGGAGTCCCCATGATACACAGGAGGATAGGAAAGAACTTTTATGAGCAGTTGGTTAATAGAGTTCAGAAGAAACTATGCAATTGGAAAACTAATCTTTTGAGTATGGCGGGGAGAAGAACTCTAGTGCAAGCGATTACCTCTGCTATTTCCATTTATAGCATGCAGACTACCTGGATTTCTAGCAATGTTTGCAAGAGGTTAGATAAGATAAACAGGAGGTTTTTGTGGGGAAATCCTGGGGGGGAAAGGAAGGTCTCTCTAGTCAATTGGCAAGAAGTCTATCAACCTAAGAGAGTGGGAGGACTGGGGATTAAGAAAATGAGAGAAAGCAACCTTGCTCTGCTGGTAAATGTTGGTTGGAAGCTGATGAAGGGCAGTAAAGATCTCTGGTGTGAAGTCCTAAGACAGAAGTACTTGTATAAGGATTCTTTTATGGAGGCTAGTTGCAAGAAGATTAGTTCGGTGCTGTAGAAAGGCATTCTCAAGAGCCGTGATTGCATTAAAAAGGGGATTAAATGGAGATTAGGAAACGGAATGGAGATAAAGTTTTGGAGTGACACATGGGTGGGAAACAAGAGTTTAATGAACCAGATGGAGGAACAGTTTCAGCCAAAAGATCCCAACCTCAAAGTGGATCACTTCTTGGACCAAGACAGGAATTGGAAGATCAGAGATCTAGCTCTCTTTCTCCCCATCAAAAAGGTCAAGGAAATAAGAGGCATCTTGATTCCTAAAATGGAGAAGGCTATAGACAGGATTATATGAAAAGAGAACAGTGATGGAGAATTCACTGTCTCCTCAGCTTACAAGCTTTTGAATGAAGATGAAGATCAGGGTCAAGAAGGGAGTGACGCCGATGCTTGGAGGAAGATTTGGACAACTGAGTGCCCTAAAAGAATAAAGATCTTCCTTTGGTTGGTCAGGAAAAATGGGATCCTCACTAATGTGGAAAGAAAAAGAAGGAAGCTTTGTGAGGATGCCGTGTAGACCTTTTGTGATATGGAAGAAGAATCTGCTCTGCACACTCTTAGAGACTGTAGCAGAGCTAAGCAAGTTTGGCTCTCAATCGCTCCCTTTTTGATCGATGACGATTCTTTTTGGAATATGTCTCTCCAGCAATGGGTGGATAAAGGCATTATAGATCAGGCAAATGGGGATCAGTGAACATGAACAACATCTTTTTGACAACCATCTGTTGTCTTTGGAAGAATAGATGTAAAAGGATCTTCCAGCAAGAGCAAGCTCAGCCTTTATCAGTAGCTAAATTTGCCTTCCAGTTGGCCCATGAGATCGATAAGGAGAAGAAAAAAATTGAAGAGAATATCTCCTGCTTACACCAAAAGGTCAAATGGATGGCTCCAAGAAGAGAAGGTTTGAAATTAAACACAGATAGAGCTGTGAACAAGAATTTAGGGAAAGTTAGTATAGGGGGAGTTTTTCGCAACAATTCAGGGGATTGGGTGGCTGGGTTTTACTCTAGTCTGGGAAAAACTCAGGTTCTTCAAGAGGAGATCTGGGGCCTAAGAGAAGGCCTTCTCATGGCAAAAAGACAGTTTCTGCTTAGTGGAGGTGGAAACAGATTCTGAAGTTTTAGTGAAGATGTTGAGAGAGGGTACGTCCAATGATCATCCTTTCCATTGTATTATCCAGGATTGTAAAATGGCTATGAGAGAGTTAAGGGTTCAACATTTGAACCATGTGTACAAGGAGGCTAATGCTTGTGCAGATCATATGGCTGCCTTGGAGCAAAGGAGTAATGAGAAGCTGATTGAGTTGGACGATCCTTCGGATACCATCATCAAGCTGTTAGCTGAAGATAAAGTAGGCTTGGATAGGATCAGAAAGAAGGGTTTGTTTAGAAAGTAGTGTTGCTTTCTCGTGGGCTTGTCGTGTTGTTTTTCTTTTGTCCTCTTTTATCAACAAAAAAAAAATAAATTCAGACCACCCTTTCTGTCTCTCAGCAAGAGAACGCACAACCCATGAGTGCTCTCTCTCTCTCTCTCACGCTCAAATGTTTTACAATAACTATGTCTACTAAATAATAAAAATTATAAAAGAAATGAGCATAATTTGGGAGGATGGTTGGGGATGAAAAGGCTATTCATTCCATTCCCAAGTTTTAATTTTAATTGATAGATTTTGGTGACCAAATGTTTTCTTGAGTACTGATTCTATACGTTCAATGTTCAATTAACTCAATAACCAAATATGTAATTGTTCTTTTATTTTTCTAATTCAATACCTCATTAAACAAGATTAGAACACCATCCATGATTAGTACTAACTGTAAATTTTGTTTCACTGAATTCATATTTCAAGATTTTAAATTCATTTGAATTTATAAATTCTATAAAGAGAAAAAAAATTAATTTTTATTCGCATTTAGATTTATAGTCACATTTTTATTAATATTATAAATTAAATTATAATTAAAAATATTTCAACTAATTTATTATATAACAATAATAATCAGAATCTTATTCCCAATAATTTGGGTCGATTTTGGAGTAGACATATATGTACGTAGTCTTCCCTTTGCATTTTTGTAAAGAGAATGTTTTCATACCTTCAACTTATAGCAATTCAACCGTTGTATTAAGATTTGTCCAAAAGAAATTTCTTGTTGAAATAATGAATGCTATAACCCACAGTATTTTTCAATTTCAGCAAATCTTGAAAGTTTTGATCCATTTTCTTGAAAATCTTGATCAATTCTATTGACCGATTTAAGAACAATGCTTTCAAACCTCTTGCCACGGAGAAAAATGATCCATCATTCATGAAGTCTCAAGTTCCACCCCTGTAGGAGGTTGTGGGAAAAATGTTTCATAATATTTTCATGTTAGTAATCTTATAAAATTATCGTTCAGTTGTAAAAAATAATAATTTCATAAGTAATGTTACTGAGCGTTTAATTTGATTTATTGAAAAATAAATAACTAAATTTTCCCAATATAGATATTGACTTATTTTTTTATACAATTTAAATTATAATTGTTATCAAATTAAATTTTGGTGATAACTTATGAAAGAAAGAACGTATCATTAATTGATTTAAGATTTGTAAATTTAATATATGTTCTAAAAGTATAAAATAATTAAAATAACTTTACGAGACCTAACAAATATTGTAGATTCTTGAATTACTTGACAACAAATAAAGCAAGCAAACAAAAGCAAATCTCTATATGTTTTGTCTTGTTTACTTCTTACTATATTGTTTAAAACAACAATCATGATATACTCAACTAGAATATTTTAAAATTATGAAATATAAATTAAATTTTTCTATAATCAAAATAATTAATTATCATTTTATCTAATTAAAAAAACTAAGCTTGAAACAGTTCATTAAACCCCCACATGTATCATTTCGTGTTCCTACAATGGTACTCGAGACAATGACTTAGACAAGAAAGAGAAAGAGAGGTACCATTAAAGCTATAAACAATAAATATAAATAAAAATATAAAATTTATTATTTTACGATTTCATTTAATAAAAAAAGCTTATGTCAATAAAATTTTTTAATTAATAATGATTAAAATTGTACTCTATAACAATAGTAGCAAAAAAAAAAAAAAAAAACTCTCTTTCCAAACAAGTTGTAAGCTCTATAAAATAGATTTTTCAATAACTTAATTTTGAATTTTAATAATAATTATAAATTATTTAATAATTATATGAGAAAGTTCACTTTCATTATGTAACACAATACCTATATACTTTACTAACGAATTATAACTCGAATGACATTATCTCCTTTTTCTTGGAGACTTTAAATTCAATTCCCTCATATATACCAAAAAAAAAAAAAGACTTTCTAATGGAAAAAAAATTAAATTTTACAAAAAATTTTCAATAAAAATAACTTCAAAATTAAGATGTATAATAAATTTATGAAAACATACTTAAACGTCAATAACTTAAAAAAAATTTTAAAGTTATTAAATATATGTATGTAATTTATTATTCAATTCACAGATAAAAAAATAAATTAACTCTACTAAAAAAACAAAATTAGTTTACGGGAAGAAATTAAGATACGCTTGTTATCAATAAAAAATTATTGATAAGAATTATAAATATAAGTATATATATATATATATATATATATATATTTATACAGAGATTTGGACGGATTGTAACCATTACGATGTTTCCTTGAAGACTCTTGATAGGAATTATAAATGTTATTTAATTAATGTATTGTATACAATTAATTATAATTAATAATGTATTATATAAACTTAAAATTTAATTATTTATTGACCTAAATAAGAGCCCGTTTGTTAGAGATTTTTTTTTTAACTTCTCTTCTCCTTTTAAGGAGAAATCTCACAAAACGGATTTTTTTAGAAACTCTTAAAAAAAGAAGAGTTTTTTTTTTTTAATAAACAAAGAACCCGTTTGGTAGAGTTTTTTTTTTTTTACTTCTCTTCTCCTTTTAAGGAGAAAACTCACCAAACAAGTTTTTTTAGAAACTCTTAAAAAAAGAAGAATTTTTTTTATTAACAAAAATTCAAAAAGTGACTTTTAAGTAAAAACTCATGGGAGGAGTTTTTACTTCTCCTTATTTTTAAAATCTAGTTTTTTATTTTTTTATTTGGTTTATACCTTCACTTAAGGAATATAAAATTTTAAATATGTCCATATTATAAATTTATTAACTCTTATATTCTCTCTTTTTCTTTAATTTTTATTTTTTACTTTTAATTTTTTAATTTTTTAATTTTAATTTTATTTAAAAACTATAAAATAAATTTGTTTTTAAAATAAAATTACCAAACAACTTTTAACTTAATTTTAAAAATAATTAATTTTTGTTTCTCCTTATAAGGAAAAAAGAAACTGAAAAAAGTCATACCAAACGGACACAAAAATTCAAAAAATGGCTTTTAAGTAAAAACTCCTAGTAGGAGCTTTTACTTTTCCTTATTTTTAAAATCTAATTTTTTTTTTATTCTGTTTATACCCTCACTTGAGGAATATAAAATTTTAAATATGTCCATATTATAAATTTATTTACCTTCATATTTTCTCTTTTTCTTTAATTTTTAATTTTTAATTTCTTTTATTTAAAAATTATAAAATAAGTTTGTTTTTAAAATAGAATTACTAAATAACTTTTAACTTAATTTTAAAAACTTTTAATTTTTA
Source organism: Dillenia turbinata (assembly GCA_037126225.1). NCBI lineage: Eukaryota > Viridiplantae > Streptophyta > Magnoliopsida > Dilleniales > Dilleniaceae > Dillenia > Dillenia turbinata. The sequence continues at coordinate 693,818 of JBAMMX010000004.1, read as the reverse complement.
CTTTTTTAATAAAGAGAAGAAAAGTCAAAAAAAAAAAATCTTACCAAACGATCACTAAAAATAATAAAAAACCTTCAAAATTTTTTGAGCCTTGGCCGCACCATGTGCGATCAAAACCCACCTAGTAAATATTATAACAAAATAAGAAATTTTACTAATAGACTAAACATATGACATTTTGCACTAGTGGTCTCTCTTTCCCTCGATTGGCAATCTCGTACAAGAACAATTGAGAATGAGAGATAGGTATAGCGGGAGAGGAGATGAGAGGAGAGACAATAGAAAAAGACAAGAGGCTTCCTTCTGCTTTTCACACCAAAAGAAACAAAATTTTCCTTTTTTTTTTTTCTGGAAATCAAAATATTAAAGAAGAAGAAATTATTTAAAAAATAAAATGTAATTTCCCCCCACCCAAAATAAAAATTCAAACAAAAAAAAACAGAAAAAGAAAATCGTCGGGCGCTAAACCAGGAGACATGTATTGAAATAACCTAAATTTAAAAAAAAAAAAAAATTAAAAGGACTTCCGGGCAAAAGTATTTCGCCAAATGACCCACATTTGTCGTAGATTCAACTTGCGACATTAATTTGTCACAACTTGAGCCTGCGACATGCACGGGACAAGCACATATGTCGCAGGTTCAACCTGCGACATATTCGTGGGTTTAACCCCACCATTCTCTCTTTTTTTTTTTTCTCCTCTCTTCTCTCTTCCTCCTGGGAACTCCTCTGCGACAAACCCTAAGTGCTGCGACAAGCCCTAGGTCTTTCAACAGTAATTTCTCATCTCTTCTCTCTTCTACTTGCGACAAACCCTAGGTCTTTAAGAGGGCAGTGACCAACCAATCTTCATTTTGGTTGAAATTTTAAGGTAAGTTTTCACAAAAATCAGAAAAATATTGTTGTTAATTAGTTCAATTGGAATGTTTAATTTGATGTTTCTTGATATTTGTTCAATGTATATGTAATGCTCATTGTATATATTGGTTGAAATTATCCAAATTAGGTTTTAGGGTTTTGAATGTTTAGTATAGATTTAGAGTTTAGGGTATAAATTAAGGGTTTTAGGATATTTTTATTGAATTGATTAATTGTCTAATATTTAATTGATTTAGGTTTATATAGATTTAGAATATTTGTTGAAATTATCTCTATTAATTTAGGTTTTAGGGTTTGAATATTTAGTATAAATTTAGAGTTTATGGTATAAATTTAAGGTTTAGGATAATATAAATAAATTGATTAATTGTTTAGTGTTTAATTATTTAGATTGATATAAATTAAGTATATTCACTGAATGTTTATTGAATTGTTATAATTATAAATTTTTGATTTTAAGATTTGTTGAATATTGAATCGAAATTTAGGGTATGTTTAGAAATTTAATAAATAGTAATATCATTTTTTTTATTGTTGCCATGTGGGTTGGATGTTGAATTTACGTTGAATTGATATAAATATATTTTTAGATTTGTGATTAATTGGTTTAATTTTTTTTTATATTTAGAAAAATGACGGATACGGTGAGATTGTTGTGCTATAACAATGGTGAAATTGTAACCGGTGAGAATGGAGTATGTTATAACCGCGGTCCTACAAAATTGATTAGAGTGAAAAAGAGTGTAAACTTTGATGAGTTGGTGACTCTAATATGCAAGTGTGTTCGGATAAATCGTATAACACAACATGTAGAGATTTATCATAAATGTCCCGTTGCATACATGCAACAAGGTTATTTACGATTTGAATTGGTTCCGATCACCGATGATGACGATGTTTTGAATTTGATGGAATTTGCAATGAAGATGGGAGAGGGTATCAATTCCGAGTTGTACATTAAATCATACGATAGTGGAACATCTGAATATACAGATGACTAGAAGAGGTGGAAGAAGAGACGGAAGAAGAGGTAGAAGAAGAGGGTGATGAAGAAGAAGAATATGATGCAGAAGTTGGTGGTGATTGTGGTGGTGAGGGTGATGCAAATGAACTAATAATCGGACCCTCCTCAACCCATGATAGTTGTGGTGGTTCTGGTAATAGCAGTGGTCGTAGGAGATATACCTATGGCCAAATAGATAACTCAATTCCTTTCATGACGACTGCATCCGGAGGTGATGGTTATGTAACTTTTGAGCAAGATTGTAGATTGACATGTGATAGTTGGAGTTTTAGTGATGGATTGAAGAAATGGATGAGATTTGAGTCCAAAGATCAGCTTATTCATGCTGTGCATCATGTGGAGCACCATTATCAATTTCAGGTTGGGAAATCAAGTGCAACACTTTGGACAACAATTTGTTCGCAAAGGGATAAAAATTGTAGATGACGGTTGTGTGCGCTTAGAACAAGACTTATTGGTGACTTTGCCATTACTGTTGTTAAGGGACCATACACATGTGTGAATGCCGAGCTGATGCAAGATCATAGGCAATTGGATTCAAATTTGATGGCTCGTCATCTGCTTAACTATGTGAGGGAGGATTCTAGTGTCAAAGTTGTTTTCCTTCAAACTGTTATGATTGAGAAAACCACGTATGCGGTTTCCTGTAGAAGAGTTTGGACAGCAAAAAAATGGCTATAGAGATGGTATATGGGGATTGGGATGATTCTATAAACAACTGTCTTGACTGTTCGATACAATAGTTCAAAAAAATGCCAGGACAGAAGTAAGTTGGAAGTTGAGTCCACCAAATGCAAATGGTGAGTCGGTTTTTTAAGCTGTGTTTTGGGCATTTGCGCCTAGTATCATGACTTTTATGAGTTGTAGGCTATTGATAAGTATAGATGAGACTCACCTCTATGAGAAATACAAACATAAGTTGTTGATTGCATGCAGTATAGACGACGCAAATCATATTGTCCCACTGGCCTTTGGGTTGGTTGATGGGGAGTCACTTGCTTCTTGGTCGTGGTTTTTAAGTTGTGTGCGACACTATGTTGTTAAAGATAGAGAAGGTTCGATTTGTTTGATTTCAGATCGACATGAAGGGATAAGGGCAACAATTGCTCGTCTTGAATTTGGGTGGTCACCTTCGAATGTTATGTGGCGGTTTTGTATGCGTCATGTGGTCAGTAATTTAAACACACACCACAAAAGTCAAACTTATAAAAAACTTGCTACTATTGCTACATTACAGCCACAATCGAAGAAATTTAACGTATACATGGCGAGGATAAAAGAGAACAAAGAAGATGCTCCTGATTACTTTGCAAATATTGCACGCGAACAATGAACTCTTTCTTATGATGACAGCATTCGTTTTGGGTATATGATAACAAAGATCAGCGAAAGCTATAATGCCGTTTTAAAGGGTACAATAAATTTACCTGTTTCGGCTGGTACTGAAGACTGTTTATAATTTGGTAAAGTATTTTGAGACTCGATTTGGTGAGGCAAGAGTGGGAATGGAAAGGGGGAGCGGGAGCGGTATACAAAATATGCAAATGCCATGTTAGGGAGATGGATGACCACGGTAAACCTTCATTCAGTTGTCTCATTCAGCAGGGAGCATGGGATCTTTGAAGTAGAAACAGACCACAGATATTTACCGTATGGCCACAAAGGAGGCAATAAACAAATTGTGGATGTCACAAATGAGCATTGTACATGTGGAAAGTGGCAAACTTATAGAATTCCTTGTTCGCATGCAATCGTTGCACTTAGACAGACTATGATTGATGTTCATTTGATTGTCGAGAAATGGTATACATGGGAACATCAACTTGAGTCTATGAACATTATTTCTGGCTGGTGGGAGACCATTCGAGATGACCTATAAGTTCGTACCCAACCATCATCCCTGATAGTTTACCTAGACGTGAGAAAGGGAGACTTAAATCATCTTGAAAATAGAACGAGATGGATCTTCGGGAATCATCTTTGCGTACATCTTGTGGGAGCTGTAGTGCAGAGAGTCATAATAGGAGGAGATGTGCGAGACAAATGAAATATGGACTTTGTGGCAGACAGGGGCACAATCGACTAAATTGTCCAACTCAAACAAATCCAAATGTTTGATTGTATTTGTATAACAATTAATGTATTAAGTATTTTGTGAAAACATTTCTTATGAATGCAAAGTTTGTTTTTGTACTAATACATTTCATGTGAAACAATTTGTGTTAATGCATTCGTGTTAATATGAAATATATTATGTTAATATCTTTTTTGTTTTAAGTATTAATGTGTTTTTTCTTCTTTCTTTTGCAGATGGATCCCGGACCTTCAGATCACACCATTTTAGCTTACAGGGACGACACCGCTCTTCCAAAGTTTGGGATGGAGATGACCAAAGATGGCTCGTTTGTCGTAGACGCGAGGCATCTTTACGACGTTGGGACCATGTTCATGATGACGAGCGAGTCTGTCCTCTTCTTGAGCAGTCGGGTTTTCTGGGTGTTGCTCGACTGCGATTTATTCAATTCGATTGGCCTCTCGTTACAGTCCTAGTTGAGCGATGGAGGCAGGAGACGCATACATTCCATATGCCCCACGGTGAGTTGACTATCACCCTTACAAGACATTGAGGTACTCCTCAGTTTACATGTAGATGGGAGTCCCGTTCTAGCTAGGATGACGATGGTTAGAAGGAGTTGATAAGTGTGAGAGGTTGTTAGGTGTGAAACCTCCACGTGAGATCTTTAGAGGGCATAGTTTGAGTATGACTTGGCTAGCAGAGGTTTTTAGTGACTTGCCTCATGATGCAGATGTTTATATTACATGTTGGACACGGGTATACATTTTGTTACTTATCGAGAGTGTCTTGTTTAGTGATAAGTCAGGATATTGCGTATATTTACAGTACTTATTACTTTTAGATGATTTAACTTTGACTAGTGAGTGTAGTTAGGGTTCTGCGTGTCTAGTTTACTTGTATAGACAGTTTTGTATAGCTACACATATAGATTCACATGAGATAAGAGGATCTATTATAGTTTTACAGATTTGGGCATGGGAGAGGTTCCCATACATAACTCCGATTAGACGATCTTTAGACGTTCACAGGGATGGTCCACTACTATTACGGTGGCATGCAGATTTTGATATTGCTAGCCTTCCTACACACCTGGTTGGAGTGTATAGAGAGACGTTTGATAGATAGGTTTCGGATCAGGTCGTTTAGGTGCCATACACCGAGGACGTATTGTCTTCCCTTCCTCACTATTGTCAGGCGGGGAGGCATATTTGGCATGCCCGCGTATCTCTGATCTGTTTTAGTGTAGTAGAGTAGCACTTTCCAGATAGAGTGATCTGTCAATTCGGTGGACTTCAGTTTATACTGATTCACTATGACACTGAAAATCGACTCCATGACAGTTCTACACGTGGTGTATATGTGACTGATTGGTCGGTTGAGTATTCTCACTACGTAGATATTTGGGCTCACCGACTAGATCATTTAGTACTATCAGACACCTCCTTCAGACCAGCTGTGGATCAGGCTTACTTTGAGTGGTATTGTAGCATTACACGTCTTTTTTTTTTTTGTTTTCATTTATATCAATACTTTACATTTCTTAATTTAACTATTATATATATATTTTTTGTAATGGGATGTTTTGCATCAGATTCGAGACTCTAAGGGCGTCGACGTACATGGACTTACGGATTCAGCCATCTCAGTCTTGACAGTGGATATGACATATCTTTTGATACTGAGACCGACTACGCACGGTGACGAGAGAGCTGATGAGGGCCGAGGACGTGGACGACACCGAGCGAGACCACGTCCTACGAGAGCAGCACGACATGCATCGCCGACACCATCTCAACATCCAGAGGATGTCACGGGATTTTCGAGCGGGTATGCAGAGTTTTTTCAATGTTCAAAGGACGTTGCGGGACCTTCGAGCGGGTATGTAGAGTTTTCGTTTTTCTACACATCTGAGTTTGATTTCTCTCAGTTTTCCACTCCCGGGGCTCCACAAAGGGGAGCTCGTCCCGGTATTCACATAGATGAGAGCGTGCCTCCTCCAGTTTTTACAGATGCCTAGTATGACGATGGAGGTTCCTCCCAAATCACACAGATAGATGATCCGGGTTTACTATCTCATGATGAGATTAGAGATGTTAGACCAGATTTAGGTGTTTGACATTATACTAGGAGAAGACGACGTCGTTAGATCTTCATATGTATTATGTATTTTGTATATTTTGTTTCATTAATAAAAAATATGTTTTATTGACTGTTGGTTTTATTAATATAGATCGTTACATTCGATTTATTTTGTTATTTTTTTTATACTTTAAAATTGTGGAGTTTATGTATTATTAGTTTAGTTTATGACAATTGATGTCATTTAGCATGAAAATGTTATTTCTGTTTTGGATGTGGAGATAATGTTTTGTTGTGATTTTTGAGTCTAATCATTATTATTGTTGGGGTATGAAAATATTGTTGTACCGTTCAAAATTAGACTTTTAATTTTTTAAACGTAGAGTATTAAAATTGATATATTTAGGAGAGAAATGTATAGATATAGAAGATAGGTGCAAGGTTGGGAAATATGTTACAGTTGAACTTGCGATATATGTATGTCACAGTATTAATCTGAGACATATATATGTCGTCGGTCGTAGGTTCTAACCTGGGATTATTTGATCAAATATTTTTGCGTGGAGTCCTTTTAATTTTTTTTTTTAAAAAATCTTGTTATTTCGGTACATGTCTCCGAAACCAGAAACCAGAAACCAGAACACCCAAGAGGCAATTGTTTTCGCATTCACACGGCATTTCTTTTCCCTCCGCCTCCATCCTCCACCTCTGGCTCCAGTATTCTTACCGTCGCTCAGGTACTCCTCTCTCTCTCTCTCTCTAGGAGATTTAATTTCACTTCTTCCTGTGATTGTAGATTTCTCCATTAAAGTGATTTCGTTTCTTTCTGGGGTTTATTTATATTTTTACATTTCCCATATTTTTCTTGGTCGCTTATTAATTTGAGTATGGAGCAATAGTTGTCAGTGAGTCTTTGCATAACTTTCAGTTTCACTCGTGTCTTCTTTCTCCTAAAACATGGAAACTTTGTCTAAATTCAAATTCACAATTTTTTAATGCCTAATTTATCTTGTGAAATTTCAAGAAGAATTCATTCAATTCCACCAAATTCAAAAGGAGAAAAAAAAAATTTCCAATCTTGGTTTTAGAAAATAATGCGAACCTGCTTTATGGCAAAGAATTACAGTAGAAGCTAAATTTAGGGTTTTTTGTGCGGGACAATTGTTGGTTTCGGAGCCCTGAACAATAAGATTTATGGAAGAGTCCCAAACACTTGGTAAACGGAAAGCGGAGAACTTAGAGATTGCTGATAATGGCCAAAAGGCCGAGTCCGCAACAAAGAGACGGAGTTCGTCTAGGACTTGCGTTCATGAGGTTGCTGTTCCAAGTGGGTATATTTCCACCAAAGATGAATCCATTCATGGGACTCTTTCAAATCCAGCTTATAATGGCAAAATGGCAAAAACGTACCCTTTTAGTCTCGACCCATTTCAGCAAGTATCTGTGGCGTGCCTTGAAAGGAACGAGTCAGTTCTGGTATCTGCACATACATCTGCTGGTAAGACTGCAGTAGCTGAGTATGCAATTGCAATGGCATTTAGAGATAAGCAAAGGGTAATATATACTTCACCCTTAAAGGCTTTGAGTAATCAAAAGTTCCGAGAGCTAAGCCAGGAGTTTTCAGATGTTGGCTTGATGACGGGTGATGTTACTCTTTCCCCAAATGCTAGTTGTTTGGTCATGACAACAGAGATTCTACGAGGAATGCTTTACAGGGGCTCTGAGGTTCTGAAGGAGGTTGCATGGGTTATATTTGATGAAATCCATTACATGAAGGATCGGGAAAGAGGAGTTGTTTGGGAAGAGAGTATTATATTCTTGCCACCAGCTAGTAAGATGGTTTTTCTTTCTGCAACGATGTCAAATGCCACTGAGTTTGCAGAATGGATCTGTAATATTCACAAACAGCCTTGTCATGTTGTGTGCACAGACTTTCGACCAACTCCTTTGCAGCATTACATGTTCCCTATGGGTGGTTCAGGCTTGTATCTTGTGGTTGATGAGAATGAGCAATTCCAGGAGGACAATTTTTTGAAGTTGCGGGATACATTCTCAAAGCGGAAGGTCGGTGATGGAATCAAAAATGCAAATCCTAAAGCAACCGGTAGAATTGCAAAAGGCGGGTCAACTTCAGGGGGCACTGACATATACAAAATTGTGAAGGTCTATAATGATCTAAATATTCTTTTCTCTCTTGTTTTATGGTATTACTTACACTTTTATGTTACCTTCAACTGAACTCACTACAATGTGCCTAGGTTTTGCATATAAAGACTCTTTCTGTCTGTCTGTCATCTGTTGACTTCTATTATTGCTTGTCTTTTTATTCCATGTTAATGATCTGCATAAAGTGCTCAGATACATGAGTTTATATCACCGGATGTGGAGTATGGATACAAACAGGGTAGCCTTACAATTGGTTGAGGTTATTTGTATGTTGTTTCAGTTCTAAGAAAAGGTGGAGCATATTTGAACCCTGGGCTTGGCCTAGTGGTTTGCCTTTGGAGGAATTACCAAGTCAAGGGTTTGATTCCCCATCACCTGATACCCTGTGAGTAAGATTGCTGCATTCCTGCATTATGTTTGAAACAAATCAATTGGTATAGAGGTTATGAAGCATGGCACACTATTGAGCAAGGGATGCTAGTTTTGGCTGTCCCCAGTATGTATCATCCATCAACTATCTAGTGACTTTTTATTGTTAATAGGAAAATCGCATCTCATAAATGCATGAGATTGTCTTCCATATGTAAGGGTTCTAGAGGTATCGACTGTTATTTGAAATTGTTTACTCAATCATATTGTCTACCCTATCTATTGTTTGGCTTCTAAATAATGTCAGAGACATTAGCTTCTCTGTATAATTTAAAAATATATTTAAGAGTATTAAGAGACCTGTCTGATGTGGGAAAAAGTTGGTTAATTTTTGAACACAGCCTAATTAAATGTTAGATTTGAAGCTAATATGCTTGAGCATTGTTTGATGTATTAAATCTCTGATATCCAGATGATCATGGAACGCAAATTTCAGCCCGTTATTATTTTCAGCTTCAATAGAAGAGAATGTGAACAACATGCAATGTGCATGTCTAAGCTTGACTTTAATACACAAGAGGAGAAGGATGTTGTAGAACAAGTTTTTCGAAATGCTATCCAATGTTTGAGTAAAGAGGACAGAGACCTACCTGCTATTGAGTTAATGCTTCCTCTGCTTAAGCATGGCATTGCTGTTCATCATTCTGGCCTTCTTCCAATCATTAAGGAACCGGTAGAGCTTCTCTTCCAGGAAGGCCTTGTAAAGGCTCTTTTGCTACAGAAACAGTAAGCTCTTCACCATGCACTACTCTCTTTTTGCTTTGTTTCAATTTCCTGTGTTATTTTATTTATTTATTTATTTATTTTTTTACTCTCATTCCTGTTTTGCTGCTCATACAGTTGTCTTTTGTCTAATCCCTTGGTTGAGCGCTTATATGCAAAAATCAAGATTAAATATGACTAAGTTTTTCTATTCTTGATTAATAGTTTGCCATGGGTTTAAATATGCCTGCAAAGACTGTTGTATTCACCACTGTCAAAAAATGGGATGGTGATAGCCACCGTTACATTGGATCTGGCGAGTATATACAGGTGAGAGGAATCCTCCTTTCTGCACAATATTTTGGAAAGGAGATTTTGTTTCCTTTTTTTTTTATTTTTTATTTTTTATTTTTTACCACTTAGTGGCCATTCAAATGTTTATAGATGAGTGGCAGAGCTGGGCGTCGTGGCAAAGATGAGCGGGGCATCTGTATTATAATGATTGATGAGCAAGTAACATGGTTTTCTGGTAATCTCTATCTTCCTTTTGTACTTCCCCCCCTTCTAGATTCTTTGCTGTGTTTCTTTAAGCTGATGCTGTTGTTTTCTCAGATGGAGATGAACACTCTCAAGGATATGGTTTTGGGCAGGCCAGCTCCTTTAGTCAGCACTTTTAGGCTGAGCTATTACTCAATCTTGAATTTAGTGACCCGTGCTGAAGGCCAGTTTACAGCTGAGCATGTCATAAAAAATTCATTTCATCAATTTCAGTATGAGAAGGTTTGCACTAAAACTCAATGTTCTTCGATTTTAGCATTTGTATATCTGGCGGGCAAGAGGAGTTAATTGATTTGTACTTTCAGGCTTTGCCAGATATAGGGAAAAAGATTTCAAATTTGGAACAGGAAGCTTCCATGCTTGATGCCTCGGGCGAGGTAAATTTCACCCCCTCCACTCTTCTGTTTTCTCTCAATTTCCTTTGCACTTCATATTTTATGCCTTCATTATTATTCCTTGTTTGTTTCATTTCTTCTGTGCCCCACAGGCCGAAGTTGCTGAATACCATAGGCTAAAACTTGATATGGCAGAGCTTGAGAAGAAGATGATGTCAGAAATAACGAGACCTGAAAGAGCACTATATTTCCTAAGTCCTGGCAGGCTGGTATGTTCGAGATATTTTTTGAGGGCCCCTATATGTACTTATTTACATCCATATACTTTAGGTTCCTGTCCAGTTGCCATTGATTTCTGCTCTTAGCAAACTGAGAATATTTATTGCATCTGATCTTCGACCACCAGAAGCAAGACAAAGTATTCTACTTGCAGTGCAAGAGCTGGGAACACGCTTCCCTCAAGGCCTTCCCAAGCTTAATCCTGTGAAGGTATCTTTTACTTGTTAGCAAATAGGGCAATTTGTAGTCAATTGTTGATGCTTGTGCCAAAATCTAGAAGTAAATTGATAGATTGCTGCCCTATTTCCAGCTGCTGTGAATATTATTTGGATTAAGGATTTCATCTCTGTTATGTGCATGGAGGCTTCTTTGGAGGAACCATGTCCATAGCAGTTTTCTATTGAACTTGCTGCGTAGACATGATATGTGTTCATATAAGAGTGGACGACATATCATGTGATTGTGATCTGTGCATATTTAGATGAATATAGTACCTTTTCTTGTATGATCTATCTTACTGTTGCTGTTCCGTTTTCCTTAGCTCTACTTTGTCAATCTATTATTGCTGTATCATTCCTCTCTTTCACGATGACACCTGTTTTTTTGTGGACCTTATTCTATAACTGTTGAATTGATGATGACTTTATCTGTAGGTCATAGCTGTTAAATCCTGATTCAACTTATTGATCTTGCAATCTTATTTGTAATTCAATTAAACGATTTTATAGAATCTTAACTGCATTCTACAGTTTTGCTCTTTAAAATGGTTAAGTAGAACCCAGACCTCTACTGCTTCATGCTCGAACAGCTGAATGGATGCCAGCTAGCATTTTCCTGCAAAGATATAGATCATTCTTCAAGCCTTGTTCAGCCTCACAAGCTTCTGCGGGATTATAAGAAGTACTGTTTGTTGGATATAGCAAAGAGCATGCTTGGCCTGAAGAGTAGCCAGGAAACACCTTAATTACAAGTAGAACTTACCCGGCCTATCTTTGTCTTTAAGGCTTTGAGTAAATTGTACGATAGATGATCTCACCTTCTTGGAGATGGTGTTAGTGAGAGCAGAACTATTTTACTTTTTGTTGGGAAAAGGGTTGGGTGGAATGATCAGCTTAGCAACTCCCATGACACTGCCATAAGGGTCCCATCCACTGTGGAATGTCAAAGTGGAGCCATTTGGTATACGCTGTTGACCTTAACATGATTCCCTTTGATACTAATCCATCTTCACGAAGGGTGTTGTTTATTTGTGACACTGTCATATCCTTCCATTTTGCTTGGGTGCAGACCATAGTAGTTAAAAGCGAAAAGCGTAAAAAAGCGACAGGTCCTCGTGGGGCTTAAGCGCAAAGCGAAGTGTGAGCTTTTTCATAAAAAGCGCACTTAAAATATAAAATTAAAATATATATTTGAATATACAATAATAGCAAATGAAATATATTATGATACTAAAATATCAACATATATAATAGCAAATGAAATACGTTATAATATAAGAACAAAAAAAAATCATTTTCTAAACCAAATAACAAGAAAATATGTTTCATGAAATTCTTGAAAAAGATATATAAATTAACTTAAATAACTTTAAATCAAATATTACCCAATTGAATAAGGCCCTTGCATGATATCCCAACATTATTTGGCAAATGGTGATCGGAAAAATGAACATAAAGGAGCAGAGGAGAACAACTAAAGAAAAAAAAGAAAAAGAAAAAAGAATAGAGACGAAAAAAAAAAAAAAAAAAAAACAGAAAGGAGAAGGAGCTGCGCTGAAAAAACAGAAAGGAGCAGCAATTGAAAAAAGCCCAAGAGCTTAGAAAAAAAACAGAAAGGAACCAACTGAAAGGAGCAACTGAAAAAAAAAAAGCCCATGCGCTTTTTTGCCTTCATGCGCTTTTTTGCGCTTCGCCTACGCTTTCTCATCTGCGCTGCACTTTATGCAAAAAAAGCACATGAGGTGCATTGGGCTGCGCTTCAGCGCGCTTTTAACTACTGGGGTGCAGACTATAAACCCGTTTGTTTCCGTCTTATCTTTTCTTTTGGCTTGGATGCACTTACCTGATGTTAATCGTTTTACACCTAAAATGCATTCACAATATATTTTCTATATTCTATTTATTTTGTTGATAATCACACAAAAGGAGGACACGACATTAAAATTAAGTCAATTTGTTTGTTTGTTTTTGTTTTTGTTTTTTTGTTTTTTTTGTTTTTTTTTTTTAAGCAGAAACAATTAAGAAAATGGTGACAGCAGATTTTGTTTTTTTATTTTGCATTTGGAATTGGAATAGGATAAAGCGAAATACATATGAGAGAGAGAGAGAACAGTTTATTATTTTTATTATTTTGCTTTTAGAATTGGAATAGGAAAAGGAGAAATGCATGTCTTCCTATCAATGACATTGTTGTGTATCATCTATGGTTCATTGTGGTCCATAATTTGGATAAGCAAGACTGATTGATTGGTTGTTCAATATACATTGAAAGCACATCTTCAGTAGTTCTCCTTAAGTGATAATCTGGCATTTGTATGCTTTAACAGGATATGGGCATTCAAGACCCAGAGTTTGTTGAGTTGGTTAATCAAATCGAAGAGCTTGAGCGCAAACTATTTGCCCATCCACTGCATAAGGTTTGTAAACTTATTCTGGATCTGGCCTCCGTAGTTTTATACCATTTAACTTCCAAAACAACGCAGAATGTTATGAAGTCATTTATGCTTATTTAATGCTAGTTCTGGGAAGGCCATTTTTCTCAAGATTTATGCAGATGCTGCATAAGCATGTTCTTCTTAAACAAAGGCCTTTGCAAAAGTACAGAACAAGCATACAACAGATAGGCAATTTAGGTGCAGAGCAAATCATGCAAGAAGTGGTTAATCTAAGGTATTCATATGGTAAATAATGCAGGACAAGAAGCTAAATAGATGTGAAAAATAACACTTTCCTCATGTAGCTTAATGTTTTGATAGTTTTTAGTTGATCTATAAGATTAGTTCAATGTTTTTTTTTTGGGTTAAATTAGTTGAATCTAGAAGTTGGTGAATGAATGTTTGTGATACTAGTATTGCTTTGGTTTAAAACTTGTGGTTAGCCAATATAGTTGGATAAAACGTATACCCTCATTTAAGCTTTGTAATCCATCTGGAACCTTGTCATAAGAGATTCAGCAATAAAATTTGGTATTTGACATAACTGCTTGAACTTTAGGGTCATTGTTATGTGAATTCATTAGATTGCTATTGCACTTCTACTAACTCCCTTTTTTGTATAATATTTATCTATCATTTTGCAGTCTCAAGATGAGCATCAGATTAAAAGTTTCCAGAGGAAAGCAGAAGTGAATCATGAAATTCAACAGCTGAAATAAAAAATGCGTGAATCCAAGGTATTTATGTCACTTTGCTCTATTCTTCACTACATTCTCTTTCTTCTTTTTTTTTTTTGGGGGGGGGGGGGAAGGGGTTGCCTTGGATGGCACTTGGTTCTCTTCGATGAATTTTGCTATTTTTGTGGTATGATCCTTGCAATACGCATGATAAATTTATCCTGCATGAAAAGGCATGTTCTTGACCTTCCACATATAACCTTTCCCCTTCTAGCTGAGCAGGAGGGTGCAAGGAGCATTTTGATTGATATGGTTTTGAGATACACTGAATCCACTGTGACAATACCCTCTAATTGATCTGAACTTAAATGGCTATGTCACCTTGAGATTTTAGTTAGCCTAGCCATCCTTGTGTCAACATGAAATGAGACTGGTGCGGTTATAGATGTCGAGCTCTTCATTGGACATAATAAAATTTGTTGGAATAAGATGTCTTGCGCTTGAATAAGCATCACAGTTAATGCCAGTATCTGATTCCATATTGCATTTGACTCTCTTCATGCATCTAGTTTCGGCTCATATCATACTTAAAGAGGAGATTGCTAGACTAGTCTCATGTAGTGAGAGCTTGTTACATTGTTGCAGGGACGGATCTAAGAATGATACACACACACACACACATATGTGCATAGGTTGAATCATTGGGGCAGCCAGAGTAGAAACTTAGAAAGTCTATACAAGTGAAAATTAAAAAAAATGGTATGTGTTACATAGGATTTTTCAAACTTTTTTTTTGGGGGGGTGGTCACCCTTTTATATTCATCCCTGTATGGTTGCTTCCTATGATCCAAGTTGAGCATATCTTAATATTCATAATTTAGTGCATGTTGTGTCTCCTCTTAAGTTTCATTTGTTCATGCATTTTAACATTCTCCTCTATCAACAATACAGTCATGTGAAATTTGTGATAATTGGTTCATACGTGTTTTATTTGCTGTTTTAAGATGCAGTATTAGAAATTTGAATACATGTTGGTCAGGCTATGCCTTGTGACAGTGGGACAGGAGGTCAATTGCCTCACTTTTTTCTTCCGTTTCCTAATATACTGCCTGCATTGATTTTCAGCTTCAAAAATTCCGGGATGAACTTAAAAATCGGTCACATGTTTTGAAAAAGCTTGGACACATTGATGCTGATGGTGTTGTCCAGTTAAAGGGACGAGCAGCCTGTTTAATAGATACTGGAGATGAACTTCTAGTTACCGAACTGATGTTCAATGGTAAACTTGTATCTACAATTTCCAGTTACTTGTTGGTTACTGTTAGGAATCAAGGAGTCTGGTCTTATTGCTTTCTTTAAATGTCAAGAATCATATGCTTCTATTTATGTAATTAAAATGATGTGATAGGTACATTTAATGATCTTGATCATCACCAAATTGTGGCTCTTGCAAGTTGCTTTATTCCAGGAGACAGATCATCAGAGCAACTAAATTTAAGAACTGAGCTTGCAAAGCCTTTACGACAACTCCAAGATAGTGCAAGGAGAATAGCAGAGGTATCTACTTTTCTAGTGTCTTTGCTTATTCTTCTTTCACCCACACATATTAAGGGGATAATATTTATGCCTGAGCAGATTCAACGTGAATGCAAACTAGAAGTAAATGTGGATGAATACGTAGAAGCTGCTGTCAGGCCATACTTGATGGATGTAATTTACTGTTGGTCAAAGGTTAGTTCATTACTTTTGCTAGAGGAAGTACTTCTGGTTTTGTATTATGTCAGTAGCTAATCATGCCTATGTGTAAGACACAAAACAAATTATTAACTGTGCTAAAGCAGGAGTTTACTCTTAATTGTAACTGGAATACTAATTTGGGATTGAAGTTGAACTTTTTGAATTGTAGGGTTTGATTTTGTTTCATGCCCTGCCTGAATTCGGTAGGAGCCATGTTAGTAATAGGAGCACCAGTTTTAAAGTGCTTCATTGAGATCCTACCGTCCTATAATTTTTTGTCATTATCATCGTGCAAAATAGATCTGTTTGAATCAGGCTAGTCTCCAGTAGACCGTCTGATTCTGTTTGGTATGGTTCCAATAAAAAGGCTTCACAGATGCATATCTTTTTTGGTGGTGGAGCTTAATCCAAAGAAATTGTTCTTTCTCCCCGGCTTTAAGGTTCATCAATTTTCATTCTTTTCCACAGGGTGCAACATTTACAGAGATTATGCAGATGACAGATATTTTCGAGAGAAGTGTTATAAGACTTGCAAGGAGGTTTGATGAGTTCTTGAACCAGGTGCGCAGGTTGAATTTTAGGAAAATAATACTTGTTCTATTTTGCCTAATGATTGGGGAATTGGAGATAATTGTTTTCCTTCTTTCTCAATGACTGGGTATTCTTGACCTTGGTTGTTTCATGTTCTGATAGGTAATTGTCATTATCAATATCACATCGACATTTTTTTTGGGGGAGGGGGTTTGAATTACTTGGAATTTCAAATGCGTCCTCCACAAAATTATAAATAAATAAAAAGGGTTGAAATGCTTGAGATGTGTTTGCTGAATGAGAAACATTCTTAGGTTCCTTAACCTCATCTTTTTTCGCCGAACCTCAAATCTTGTGCAGGGCTTCATTTATAACGGTGACAATCAACAATAGGTTTTAACTGGTAGTTAAGGTATTTAAAGGTTTATAAATTTCAATCTTTAATAGCCATTGAACTTGTTGAGGCTGTTTGTGCCTGACAACATTTTTGACTGCTTCGTGACACCTAGTTGCGCAGTGCTGCACAAGCAGTTGGAGAGGCTGATTTGGAAAGCAAGTTTGCAGCTGCCAGTGAAAGCCTACGGCGAGGTATCATGTTTGCAAAGTCCCTATACCTATAACGTGTATTTCATATTCTGGCACTTCATATAGCAGCAGTTTCCAAGTTGGGTAGAGGCAAGAATTTTTCGCTTGCATTGGCTGTTAAGTGGTTGAGTGGTTGACATCTAAGTTGGATGTCTTGCATCTGAATTTTGTTTCTTTTTTTTTTTCATACTTTTCATTTGTACCACACAAAGCTGGCTGTGTATCATGTTGCCTCAGCCAGTTTATTCAAATGTCAATTCTTGTTGTATTCTATAGGAGAAACTTTGAAAAAAAGCAGAAACACTAGAAATCAAACAAATCCTTTATTTGAAGATGATTCTTCTCTTCTGTCCAATTCTTGTTTATAGCTATTTTTAATACTAGACTTCTTTTTGCGATTTCTATTGCGTTTTGAGATTTTGGAGAAATAATAATGTGAGAAAAGTGATAGTCCTCATCATTTTCTTCAAAAAAATAAACTAAACTAAAATATGTCCTCTTCACTTGGGCAACACACTTTTATTCAAAAATATTATCAATTGTGCGCAAGAAATAGAAAAATTACACAATGCCAAACTTATGGGTACGAGGAATGAAAGACATACACAAAAAAAAAAAACCCTCAATTCAAATACATAGCCAGCTGTTGTAGAGCACCATTGAAACCAAAAGCTTTCATAAATAGATCAGGACATGATAGGATGAAACACGACGGTAGAATGGTTTGCAATGTGCAAGCTAAACTGTCCTCCTTTCTCTCTCACATCAATCTTCTTCGTCCCTGCGGGAGCTCTCATTTCAAACCTAGACACCAATTTTGCGATCACGAGTCCCAGTATGGGCAAGGCAAGAATGATTCCAGGACAGCTTCTTCTACCCATACCAAATGGCAGATACCTAAAGTCCACCTTCCCTCCTGCAACAGCGTCAGTACCGCGTTCCTCTTCTAGGAACCGCTCTGGTCTGAACTCCTCAGGGTCTTTCCACCACGCCGGGTTATTTGCCAGCCACCAAGCATTCACCACAACCTTTGATTCCCTTGGAATTGTATACCCTCCCAGCTTTGCTTCCTCAAGGTTCATGTGTGGTACTAGCAGAGGTATTGGGGTATGCAACCTCAGTGTCTCTTTCACTGTGGCTAGTAAGTATGGAAGCTCGTGTAGGTTGGATTCTGTCACTGGATTCCCTTGAAGGACGGTTAAGATTTCATCGCGGATCTTGTGTTGTACGGTTGGATGGTTAACCAGCTCAGCAATGGCCCACTCCATGGACCATAGAGTTGTTTCTATTGCTGCTACATTGATATTCTCCACAATGTATAGCACATTTGCTTCAGTGATCTCCCCCTTCATTTGGGCATCTATTATGTGATCAATTGCGCAAGTTATCCTGTGCTTCTCTCCATTTTCAGCCATTATTTTCCTAAACAAGAACAGGAAATAGTATAAGCAATTATTACATTCAGATGATAACAAGCGCACCAATATCGCCGGAGAGGTGCTGAACTATTAGTAGTTTGGTAGGGCTATATTGACAAACTCGCCCAATAGGATAGATAACAAAGGGAGCAAGCACCTAATTGATGATTACCTTCTTTTCTCAACATAATTATTGTTGAAAAAAGCAAGCCTCCTACTCTGTAGATCTCTGCATTTGTTCAAGTACCCTCTGAGGAATGGTCTGAGTAAGGGAATGAAATCTCCATAGTTGTACTCAAAACTCTGCGCCAAACGGCTTCTCTCCGAGTTGAAGCGTGTGGCCTCCTTGAACAAGGGATCTTCCATGGACTCAAACTTGGCATCAAACATCATCCTGTACATAATGTTGTAAAGCATGAGTTGTAATCTCTTCCTAATCACTATTCCTTCACTTGTCACTGTTTTGTCATTCTTTAGGTCATGAACAACCAAGTCCATTTCCTCCTCCCACATATCACTATAGTTATGTACAACCTTGTTGGTGAAGAACGGGAGGGTCATTATACGGCGCATTTTGCGCCAATGATCACCATAGATTGTGAAGACCATGTCCTGACCATTGCCAGTGAAGATGTCAAAGACAACATTCCGCGGGCGGGACCCGAATTCCACACCTTGGGTGTGCAAAACTTGGTTGGCTAAGTCAGGGTCAGACACCACAGCCAAGTTTTTGGCACCAAGTTTGAGGAGGAAAATTGGGCCATAGGTTTGTGACATAGAGGCCAGAAGCCTATGGTTCAAGTCATTGCCAACTTGGAGCCAATTGCCAAAGATTGGTATTGCAAAGGGACCAGGAGGTAGGTTGGTTGAGTGGTTGGAGACAAATTTGAAGACATAAAAAGCGAACATAGCGATGACAATCGACACAATGGTTGGGGAAAATGGAGGTGGGATGTGATGGAACAACATTTTTGTGCATGAGAAAAGTAGTATTGTAACAAGAGTGCAGAAAATGGACTTCATAAAGTGACCCATTTGAGAGAGAGAGAGAGAGAGAGAGAGAGAGAGGGATCTTTGGAGCTTGTTTTGTGCTCAGTGGTGTAATGGGATTATATACTAGGATGGGAAGCGGGGTAGTAGTTGGTGGGTGTCCCATGGTTTTATTGGGAATCTATGGGCCATAGTTGAAAATCAAGGTAGGAAGAGGAAAGAGTATGGTTTTGTGAGTCAAAACATGTAATTGGTAGGTAAGAATCACTCTGCTCCAACTCCCACTAATTCAAGCAATCAATTTTTCTGCTTTTATGATTTAAGTACTTCACCAACTTGCCTATAGTATTCATTGGAATTTCTTTTCTTGAGAAGGAATCTAGTTCTATGCCTAAAAATAACTATAAAAATTTCAAATTTGTAGATTTCCCCCTGCGAAAAAATATTTTAAATTACAAAATAATTATTAAATTAATATAAATGAGTATAAAAATTTATAACATTCATATCACTAAATGCCAATTTCGTTATCCCTTTATCATGCAAAATCAAAATTTTTAAATTAAAAATACAGGTAAGGGATGAATTCACTTAATCCCTTTGCAGTTTTACTGATTGACACTTAAATCCTTTCATGTGCTATCAATTTTTGTCACTTTTCCCTGTACTTCTCTCCTATACAGATTTTCATTAGTTTGGCATGTGCAAGCCAAATGTGTCAACAAAAAAGAAAACAATAAGGCAGACAGAGGCTGAAATCTATGAAGAGGGAGAGAATACCTGGAGTTGGAATAAATTTGGAGATGGCTTTGATATCAAGATTGAAATGGAAACAATATAATAATATAAAACTTAATACTCCATTGTTATAAATTGGATTTGTATAAAAAAGTTATTGTAATAGAAATGGAAATAATAAAATAGTATAAAACTTAATACTCCTTTACTATAAATTAGATTTGTATAAAAAAGTTATTGTCGTAGATATAAAAACAATTATTATAAATATAAAAATATAAAAATAATAAAAATTAAATATATATCAAAATTAAATTAATAATTAATTTGATTTTGATATATAATATATTTTTTAATATTTTCTCAAACTCAATATAGTATAGTGAAACTCATTTGATTTTGAAAGATACGATATATATATATTAAATAGCAGGTTTTTTGGAACAGATCAGGAATTTTCTAAAGGTCTGTGTGGGTGCATAGATAATCATTTTTTTTTCAAAGGGGACTCTAATACCACGTTAAGAGGTGCGAACCTTGACGTAATGGTTAAGTTGTTTCTTGTGTAACACCGATACTTCGATATCTTTCATATTGTGCTCTTCTCGATGTATATATGATATTGATCATGTTTTCATGGCCCAAAATTCACTCAGAAATTTTTCCGATATAATTGTTTTCGAGAATTTCGAATAAAATCGTCGGAAATTAAAAATTTTTAATTTTTTTCAAAATGACCACAGAGGGTCCAAAAGCAATGAAAATGACTCTAAAGTGTATAGATACCTCAAATATGAGTGAATCGTGCTTCGTAGAACCAAATTGGAAATTTCTGAAAAATCGTTCGAAAAACCCTAATCGGATGGAAATGAGCCCCGGCATGACTAAACGATCACGTTTTGACGCGAAATAAATTAAGTTAAGGTTAAAATGAGATTTTGGGTCTAACTTGAAATTTTAAAAATTTTCGGGGGGCAATTTATAATTTTTATAAGTCAAGGGATTAAATCAAAATTTATAAAAACTTAAGGGCAAATTTAATAAGTTTTCTCTCTCCTAAATTAATATTTAAATAAGTGTGTAAAGAGAAAGAAAGATGAATGGACAAAAATTTGAGGTAGAGAAGAGAATTTTTTTAAAAATATATATATTTTTATTTATTTATTTATTTATTATTTTATTTACTTTTGAAAAAGTAAATTCAAGGGTGAGGATTAACTTAGAAATGGAATCAAAATTTGGAGCCATTGGATCTTAATTAGTGGGAGACAAAACATTGTCCATTGAGTAAAAGAGTAAGCCCTCTTGAAATTGAATCAAGGGTGAGGATTTGCCCAAGGTTTGGATCAAAATTTGAAGCCATTGGATCATGGTGGTTAGGGAGACAATGCATTAATTGAAAACAAAATGGTTGTTGTGAGAGAGAGTGATTCAATGATTAAGAATTTATCTTGAGAAATGATCAATAACTAGGATTGAATAGAGCTTCTTTAACTAAACTTAAGAAACACTTAGTTCTTCATTCTTAAAAAAATGAGAGAGGCAAAAAGGCAAGAAATAAAGAGTTTCTATTATTCTTTATCTCCATGGCCGAAAATTGCAACTTGAAGAACTCTTGATTTTTTTCTCACAACCCTCAAATGTTTTTACATGATTTTTCTCTACCCTAAACCTAGTTTAACATATCCAAAAATCAACTGAAAAGAAGCACTCTACGTTGGAGATCTAGGAGGGGCCGAAATTGAAGGGGAGGAGCAAAACTTGTTCTTTCAAGGCTTCAATCAACCTGGAGTTCATAAGGTAAACTCCCTCCATTCTCTAGTATAACATATCCAAATTTGAAACAAAAAGGAGAAACCTAGGTTAGGGAACCTTAGTTGGCCGAAAATGGAGAAATTGGAGGAAGAGAAAAATTCTGCATTTGTTGTCTTTGTGAGAACCTTATGTTGGTGACCTTATGTGATGATTTGAACCTAGTTTAGGGTGGCCAAATGCTAGTTGAGTGCGCAGAAATTAACCTTGCATATGTGTGTGATTTTGTACCAAGAATGAGTAGTCATTGGATAGTTGAAATATGCAGAAATTTGAAGTATGAATGTGTACATTTGGTAGATTAAGTGTATCCAAAAATGTATTGTATGTGTGCTGGAATTTTAGTGGAAAATTTCATGTATATGGTGTTTGTGTGTGCAATCATGAGATGACAAGTATATGAGTCCGAGAGTGCCTAGGCAAACCTTAGTAGTTTTTCGTGATTTTTGATGGATAGTTTGTAGACATCCTAAACTATAACATGTTAAAAATTTGGGTCATTTGAAGTTAGTTCGATATATACATATTTTGCTGATAAATGAAAAACTTAGGATTTATTTTGGTTTCTGGAGATTATTTTCTATAATGTACTATTTTTTCTAATTAATCTGACTGTCTAAGTAGTATTATAAACGTAGAGTTTAATCTTATTGATAATTTTATATTAACCATCAATAATATATAGTAGTACATAGTGTTAATATTTTACGGGATAATTTTATAACATTAGTTGACATTTTTAACATTAGTAGTATTTTTAATTTGTCTTATTTTTTAGATTTTAATTAATATGTATTCAAGTTATTTGATTAATTCGGTTCAAACACTATATGAAGAACTAACATTTCTAATTTTTTTATTTCTAAAACTTGTTAATATGTCTAATTAGTTAACATTAGTATATAATACTGCTTATAAATGTTAACTAATGTTCAAAATTTTAATAATAATTTTATAAAAATAAACTATAGTTATGAATTTAGTTAAGGAGATGATTTTAGATAAAAATAAGTGACGTAAAAAAATCTGTATAAACTAAATTAATTTTTTTTTATCAATTTTAGATATTTATCTTTTATATGATTGATTCTAAATTATAAGATAGAAAATCTAAATTGTTATTATCGATATTATTAGTACGATTAACCAAACATCAAAGAAGATTCACCGTATCCATATAATATATCCGCCCCCCCGAGTGATGTGTATTAATTTAGTATTGGGAAATTCCTTTTTAAAAAAAAAAAAAAAAAAATTCTGGCACATTAGAAATTTGCAAGAATTGAAATCTCGTCTGAGTCACCATAAATTTTGTACTTTGTGTGCGAGTGAGGAGAAGCTGATGTTTCGAACCAATAAACTACCAAACTCCCAACCGTCACATATAAAGCCCAAAAGTCCCAAACCCTCATCGTAATCAACACCCTTGATTAAGCTGACCCGACCCATTGAAAATGCACTTTCTATGACGTGTCATTATAGGATTGATCCGATACAGGAAACGTACCGCATGGAAGCAAAACAAAGAGGGCATTTGGGCGGAGCCTACAACCTTGAACTCCCACAGCTATCCTCGGTTTCCTCGATTCCTTCTCCTTCAAATTCACTTCCAAATCTCTACCCTATTTCCTAATATTTTCCCTTTTCACATCTCTCTCTCTCTCTCTCTCTGTGTAAATTATTGGATTAGTAATCTCAAGTCCGCTGGTGTCGAAAATATTGAAGGTGGTAATGTTGTGTTGTTCGTTCAGCAGAGATCCAATCGTTGGAAAATTCTATTTTTGATAAGTTTTTTGATTGATTTCGCAGGTTCTGAGATTTTCGTAGCAGAATGGATGCAGCCATGACTCTTTGCAAATCTGTAATCTTGTCCCCACCAACATTACAGTCCAATGTACGATAAGTTTATTCTTTTCCCCCCAATTTTTTCGTGATTTTTGATTTTGTTATTCTGAAGGAATGAATGCACCATGAATCTTTGGAATCTCGGAAAAAAAGTTTTGAATCTCTAAAGGACTTGTTAATTGTGACCTGATTCAGGAATGCTAATTGTTTTCTGTCTATCAAGTCTTTAAAATTAAATGCTGGGTTCTAGTTTAGCATTTATGGACTCTTTTGCATACGTTGATTTGATTATTTTAAGAAGCCTGCTTATGTTTTTTCGACGCTTCCCATCTACTCTAGTAATAGAAATTTATGTTGTGATTATTTTTACTGTTCCACGATTGCAGTGGACTTGATTGAACTCCATGTCATTTCGTTTCATACATTATGTAATCTTTGATTTAGTCAGTGATTCTCTGTTGGTCTTCGGTCAAGCGATTTATGTGTGGGTTGCTTTTTGTTGATGCCATCATTCATTCCTTCTTGGATTTATCTAGTACTTTGTGAACTGCATTTTGTGCTTTCGTTCAATTCCTTGTGGATAGGAGTTTATAGTTATGCCTAGTGATCAAGTCAATGCCCTTAAACTGTTTATTCATTGAGCAAATGGTTTTCTATCAAACTTTGACTCTTGGGAAATGCTTTCACCATGATTCTGTGTGATTCTGTGATTGAAATTTAAAATTGAGAACTACGTGAGAAAAATATGGGTGACCTTTAGAGACAGCGAACAGTCAAAAACTAATTAACTGTTGGTATAACACCAAAGAAGTAAGATGAACCCAATTTGATTTCGGACTATGCATCTTGTTCAAAAGCTTTAGATAATCACAATCCCAAGTAATCATCTGCCTTAAAGATCACCGACAAGTGATGAATAACTAAGCATTATAATCCATAGTGCAGTATAGAGTGATAACCTAGTTCGTCATTAGCTCTATTATCTTTATTATGTTTTGTGAAAGTACCAACTTCTCTGAAAATTTAAGCTGACAGAGTATGGTGTTTTATCATTTTAATTTATTAATACTCCCCCTCATTTATGAGCTTGCCACAGCTTACAAAGGTGAGAGGACAACTAAAACACATGGAATATTAAATAGGTTGAAAATGGTCTTGTAACACTCGAACTAGGGACATTCTGATTTCATTAGGAAAGGGCCACCCAGTGTTTAGAGCATCCTACTAAGCACATGGGGTTCAGAGTAGACAATATTTTGAGTCTTTATCTTTTTTTAAATAAAAACAGATTGCTTTCAAGAATACCATTAGCCTACAACTTTACCTCAAGGAAACCTGAGACGTTGTAAGGCATCCATATTATTTTAACTTGAAAAATAAACTCGATTCTTCTTACATTCTGACTGTTATAGTGGTGTTTCTTGTAATGTTGCATGGTGTGTTGTTTAAGTTACATAATGGTTCTCACTAATGCATTTCTTGAGATCATATACGTAGTTTTTCGATTCATTTCTGATGCTCTTTCCTTCTGTTCTTTTTTTTTTTTTTTTAAAAAAAAAGGGTTTGTTTGTTGGGAGAGCAGGAATTAGGAGCTCCCAGTGTAGCTTTTTGGTTGGAAAACCAGTGACCTTTACCAGGCAAAGAGTCAAAGCTGCTCAGATTAATCGCAAGGCCAAGAAACATGGGGGTGCCCTTAGTGCTACATGTCTTGATGATAAAATTCTGGTGGCTAACAGAGGGGAAATAGCAGTTCGTGTGATTCGAACAGCTCACGAGATGGGGATACCTTGCGTTGCAGTTCACTCTACCATTGACAAGGATGCACTTCATGTGAAACTTGCTGATGAGTCAGTCTGTATCGGGGAAGCACCAAGCAGTCAATCGTAAGTGGCTTCAAACTCCTGTATTATTTTAGGTACATGCATATATGTGTGCTTGCTATGATGCAATTTTGTGTTTTTGACTGCAACTGGTCAATTGGTTTTGTAACACTACTTGGGTCCCATGATCCTCATTTTATCTCAAGTATTTGATATTGTTATGGTCTTCACATCTAGCCAAATGTGGTTATTATGATTTACGCTTTTCTTGTTATCTTTTTTCATCATAAGCAGGAGACCCTTAGACTTGCTTGCTATGACTTTTCTTGATTAATGGTTTCCATATTGGGGTAGCTATAATCTTGGGATATGATCCTTCTAATTGTAGCAATTAATATCTCCCATCGTATTTGAAAAGAAGATTATCTAGGAGACGAGGTAAGCAGTAATTCCTTCAGGGTTGAAGTCCCTCGAAAACTCAGAGTAAGGTTTTGTCAACAATTCTCAGAGATTGTAGTGTTCCCTCTAACAAGTTGTTTTCTTTTCATTAGTCAACATAGTTCACAAGGGTAGAAAGTTCCTAAAACAAAACAAGCCAACCATTTCCTATTATTCTAAGTAACTGCTGTAACTCAATGCCAAACTTGGGATTATAACATGTCATTGTCTTTGACATTGCCTTTCAAAGCTTCTTAGAACCAAAAGGACTTGGAATTCCATCCTGCTTTCATGCAGACTGTTATAAGAAAAATGAACTACTATTTAAGAGTTGAACATCAGCTGACTACTTCACTGGGTTAGTCTCCAAGTACTCTTGTGCTTCCATGCAGCTTTGTGATTTAACGGAGCAGCTATGTGCAGGTTCTAAACTTTCCAATGTAATTCAAAATCTTTCATGTGTTGCTTGCCTTGACCATTGACGATGTTCTTATTCATGTTTGACTTCTAATTGTTTGAATGTTTTATCCCACTAATTTGATGATTTAAGTTCCTATTTCTTTGAGCTTTACTTTCCATCAACTTGGCTTTTGGTTTATGGTTGTGTGTGGCTTTCAGTTGCGGTTATGTCTAGGTCTAGTTTTGGTGTTCTGGTGGCTGTAACCTATCTTTCTGTCATATGGTAAAAAGAAAAAGGAAAAATTCGTTTTATCTTGATTGCACTATTGGTTTTGGTGGAGTGGGAGGAAGTTTTAGTACTATATTACTGGGGACAGTCTGTCATGATAAATGTCTTTCTTTTCTTCTTTAGCACTCTTAGTTCTTGTGGATTTTGGTGGTCATGTTTTACGTTTGTATGTTGGTGGCAACCGTTCTACTTTCAGTTGATTTATTTATTTATTTTTTTGGTCTGGTGCTGTTTAAGACTTATGTCCCCATCATATACTTGTTGAAGTTAAAACTTATTTATAGTTTATGAAGCATATTGTGCTTTGTGGTCTGTCCAGTCTTTTAATTTTGTTGACAAATATATATGATTGAGACCCTCTGATACATTTTGATTAGGAGAAATTTTTCCATTAAATCTGACACAATTTTTGACCTTCTAATGTAACCATTTATTACCAACTACTTGCTTCTTCTTCTTCTTCTTCTTTTTTTCCCCGTTCTCTCTTTATCATGATTGTCTTATTGTGAAAGCTCTTAGTTGGTCTCCCCATACAAAAGCAATATCTGTGCATGGGGCCCATAGTGCTATTGATGAAGGGATCTTTATGTATAATTTGTTGTCGGTATTATTTCTGAAAGACACTTGTTAGTGATGCTTTGGAAACCCTTTCTTCCACTCACCTTTCTATGCAGATGGATTCTGCACAAGCTTATAGCATCAAACTCATATATTTTTTATTTCCTTTGGATGTTGAAATAAAAATTATGTGCTAGAGAGATTATATTCTTTAAGCTCTCTCCAATGTATGATCAATATAAATATGCTCTTCCTTTGCTATTTCTTGTTTCAGGTATTTAGTAATCCCAAATGTCCTATCTGCTGCCATCAGTCACAAATGTACTATGCTCCATCCTGGATATGGCTTCCTTTCTGAGAATGCAACCTTCGTTGAAATGTGCAGACAGCATGGAATTAACTTCATTGGGCCCAACGTATGTTCTTGTGCTTAATTTCCATATTTTAAGTGAAAGACATTTGTAATTTAGAAGTATCTTTCAAATAGTGGACAAGCACATGAGAAGGATCTATTAAAGTAAATATTAAAAAATTAGATAAGCTATGTGGTATATCTGATATGCGTATAATGACCATTGCTGAGTATCCATAATGCATGGAACTTAGTAGCCATGTCCATGTTTGATCCCATATCCTACATGTTGAATATGCCATGTGGTGTGTCTCCACAAGACACTTCATGGACACTCCTTGAACACTTCCTTGACACTTTTTCAGAAACTTTAGATTTAGATACATTTTACATAATTATTATTGCCGACCCCAATTGTCGGGATTAAGGTTAAGATTGTTGTTGTTACATAATTATTATTACTAAAATAGTGTACTTGTTTTGCTTAACATAGTTACAATTCACTTATTCAAAGTAAGTTATGGTAATAGTTACATTTGAAGTATTTAAACCACTTATTTGCTAATATGCAATGGTAATATGAATAACTTTTCTTCTGGTCTAAGTTTAGTCTATTTGTGAATGATATAGTGTTAATTCAAGTGATGTATTCATTACCAAAGACAAAGCATCTCAAAAATGTCTTTTGGAATGCCTTACAGAAGAGACAATTGCTATCTTTTCTTAATGGTTGTTGTTGTTTCCCCCCCCCATCTTCTTCGTTGAAATGCTGAGGAAAGTAGAATTTCTGTTCTCTGGAATCTGATTTGTAGCAACTGTTGTAGACATTTGATTTTTGCAGAATATATAATAGGTGATGATGATTAGATCTACATTTTTCACTCTCTTCTTTGAGTTCATGCTTGAGAGGGAGAGGGAAAGGTACATTCTTTGGGTAACTTTTCATTTTTAGGTCCCATTTTTTGGTTAATTTCAAGAAACCAAGAAAAGAGCTGCTGACATCCGGACGAAGAGTGGTGTGTACAAAGTTGACAAACATTTTCTCTATATCACTTGTTTCTTTTTTTCTTTTTTTTTAAAATAATCTCTCTTTATTGTTCTTTTACTTACTTTACAAATGAAATACCAAATCTCATAGTCATGTTGTTGTAGGACTAAATTTATATCCATAATATGACTGGAGATTTGACGTATTGGTGTATTATTTTGCAGCCTGATAGTATTGTTGTTATGGGTGACAAATCAACCGCTAGAGACACTATGAAAAAAGCTGGTGTTCCAACTGTACCAGGAAGTGATGGTTTACTTAAGG
This sequence comes from Dillenia turbinata, assembly GCA_037126225.1. Taxonomy (NCBI): domain Eukaryota; kingdom Viridiplantae; phylum Streptophyta; class Magnoliopsida; order Dilleniales; family Dilleniaceae; genus Dillenia; species Dillenia turbinata. Next base: position 665,136 of record JBAMMX010000004.1, on the reverse strand, counting down.
TATCAGTTTCTCCAATATTTAGGACCATTATATTGGGTTGTTGTTAGCCACCTTTATGCTTAGATGTATATTAATTATGTTATTTCAGAGCACTGAGGAAGCTTTAAGGCTTGCTGATGAGATTGGCTATCCTGTGATGATCAAGGTAAAAATTTTTTCCATGTCTCCAAAGTTTCCACTTTGAGTTTGTAAAGGACATTGTTGAGGGGCCGTGCTGACCAATGTATATTATCAAGTTTCTAGGAACAGTTTTTTTTTTTCCCCATTATTTTTATTTTTATTTTTTTAGTATTATTTTCTCTATTTTTGCTTTCAAATTTTAATTTTATGGTTTTCTTTTTTCCTTTACCCTATATTTGTCTCTCAAACAATCGACCCCAAAATTTAGGATAAAGGCTCAAGTTGTTGTTATTGTTGTTGTTGTATATATCCTTGTCATATTGTACTTGATAATTAGTGCTCCCACATTTGGTCTATAAAAAGAAGATATTGAGGAAATTAGTGTCCTTCAAAGGACATGAGAGCTTCTGGCTTATGTCTCTTCTTCATTTCTTCATTTACTTTGTTTTTCCTTTTCCAAGAGTTTGAATTCTTTCTTGCGACTTTGGCACATAATCTGTGCATAAAACTCTTATCTCCAATTTGTTCTGGTTTATTAAACCTAATTGCATTCTGTTTCTTGAAGGCCACAGCAGGAGGTGGTGGACGTGGAATGCGTCTGGCTAAGCAGCCTGATGAGTTTCTGAAATTGTTACAGGTGTGGCCTTTTGTGGAACTTTCTTGTTTTTCTCCCCAGGCACGGTCCTGACATCATGTATGTTGAAAATTATTAAAGACCAGCTTATTCTTCTCCTGCTTGTCATTTGAGAAAATGCCATCAAAATATTGTTAGCCTCTTTCACCCACATGCTGAATACGAGGTGCAGGCACCGGATGGATGCATGCTTTATGTATTTCCATTTACATGCACAGTTGTTTGTTTGTGCATGTATGTGCATGAGTTTGTTGTACTTGCATGCATGCACTCACTGATGCCATCCAACTTCCAAGTGATGTTCCATTTTATCATTAATTATACCTCCATATATGTGTGTGGTTATGTTCAATTTATGATAAGTAATTATCTGATTTCATGTTCAGTTTGTTAATATCTGGTTTCCCAACATGTCCTAGTAGTTTCCAAGCATGTGATTTTGGTGTCAAGAAAAACAATATTCAAATGAGTGTGGTCCAAATCTAGTGTAATATTAAATGCTCAAGGCATTGGATGGGTCAACATTTTGGCTCCTGATTATAAGTGTTTCAGAAACTGTGTGCATGTATTTTTTGTCCACATAAAGTTATTCACCCCATTTCTACCTTTGCTGTTGTTTCATCATTCGAAGTTTGCAATGTTGTCTGGCGATGAAATTTAAGTTAGAAGATGAATGCCCATGCTACTTGCATGTTTTTAGATATTCTGCTGTCTAAAGTCTATGCAATGAGCCAGTGAAGGTTACTACATCTGCATGTGTGTGCATTATATTTGCTTTTAGTTGTGATTCTCATAGCACCATTCTTGATAGCTATTACTTTCCTCATGGAAGTTATGTTAGTTTACTTTACCATGATTTACATGAAAATGGAAAAATATCAGCTCTAGTTTCACACTGGATTTTATTCTGACAGCAAGCTAAGAGTGAGGCTGCTGCTGCCTTTGGAAATGATGGAGTTTATTTGGAGAAATACATTCAGAACCCAAGGCACATTGAATTCCAGGTAAATTTTTGTTCCTGAGAATGGCATTTCAGTATGGTCTAGTTTTGGTTCCAAAACCTTGCACCAGGATGCTGCTCTCTAGAATGATAGAAATCGTATCTGTGGCATAATGTTCGAATCTATTTTCATGTAGGTACACCAACGTCTGATGGACTACTGTTTTCTTCGAGTATGTGATGTTGTGTTAATCTCTAGCCTTTTATGGTGCCCTACAGGTTCTTGCAGATAAGTTTGGCAATGTTGTCCACTTTGGAGAGCGTGACTGCAGTATCCAGGTATTGAGGACTACTGTAGTACCTTTCCTGTACTCTTTAAATAGCCCATTGTGATGACTTCCAAGTAACGAGTTTTTAGTGTTTTTGGATTATGTACCAGCTTTTGTTTATGTGCTTTGCACATGAATATTTCATACATAAAATATTGACAAACAATATAATGATTTAAATGAGAACGGATGCTTTTATATTGTAGAGAGTGCTTTAATGGCTCAGGACCTGAATCCTAGGATCTTTAGAATTTTCTCCATTAGTCTATGAGATAGTTGTTGTACATAACTTTAGATTCATGCACTTGGGCTTTCAAAGATCGGAGTTTTGGGGATTTAAAAAGTGAGTGGAAAGCAATCCTCTTTTAGTTTCCTACAGATTGTTTTTGTCCTAAAGGATCTCTCATTCTCATAGGATTTTCTTGTCCCTTTCTTGTCTTCTTAATAAAGTTTTTTTCCAAGACATGGCATATGAGTTGCCGATCACCCCCAGGATTGCCCTTTCGGTGTTGTGTGCCAAAAAGATAATGATTTAAATGAATGCATAAATTATGACTATATTGACAGTATGATTTTTGTATACTCCATCCATCCCATAAGTGTCTATTTTTGTATTTCTTGTCCCAGAATAAGTACCAACAATTTATTTAGCCAATACGATATATGTGATTTTACTGTTATGTCCCTAAATAGATCATTGAATGAGTTGATTAAGGGGCATTTTTGGAAAAAAATGGCTTTTGGTAATAAAGTCAAAGTAATTAATTCTTTTCCGGTAATATGCCCATTTGGGTGTTTTTGTCTTTATTTTTATGTTAGAACTCTATTACGTTCATTATATAATTGTCATTTTGTAAAAAGTTTGAAAACAATAAATGTGTGAAATTGTGGATTTGAATTTAGAAGATAGAGATACTAATCGTTTTATCAACTTTTATATATTGACTAAAATCATTGCTTGTTAATACATAAATAAATGGCAATGTTTTTAACTGCATTGCAAGTCCAGACCAGAAAGACATCCTTAACCTTAGTGTAAACCAAAGACTGCTGATAATATTGGGACTTCCCCACTGGCCAGCCAGAAACCAGGAACCGAATGATGAAGACAAATGATATTGTAAAGTTGATTAGTTGATTTTTGAGAGATGCATTTGGGTGGCAGCCTATGAAGGCCTACTTTTATGCAGTTAGACAAGAATTTATCCTGTGCGTTTAGATACTTCTTTTTCTATCTTTTCTTCATCTTTCTTCAATCCTATGTGCACTTGGTTCTTTAATTTTTCTTCAACTGGCAATTACAGTCTTTACATCCCTAATCCTAGAATCCTTGCCTAAAGTTAATTCAATTGTTTATGTGTGAATTAGATTATTCGTTTATACTTTGGCACAGTAATCCAAAATGTACACCAGAGATATTAAATCAAGGTTGTATCTAGTAGGTAATAGACACTTAAATTAGTTTATAACTGATGCTTTTAGCGTTTTAATGATTATGCATTCTTGAATATAGAGAAGGAACCAGAAACTTCTTGAAGAAGCACCTTCTCCAGCACTTAACCAAGATTTGCGTAAGGCCATGGGTGATGCTGCAGTTGCTGCAGCAGCATCTATTGGCTACATTGGTGTTGGAACCATTGAGTTTCTTTTAGATGAAAGAGGATCCTTTTACTTCATGGAAATGAACACCAGAATCCAGGTAGAAGGAATAATCTCTCTGTTAAATATAAAAGACAATGAATTTTGCTGTGGTGGAACTTCATTTTATTTGTTCCATATGGTGGCTGATCATAGGTCGAGCATCCTGTTACCGAAATGATTTCCTCTGTCGATCTCATCGAAGAACAAATTCGTGTTGCCAGGGGAGAGAAATTGCGATACAAACAGGAAAGGAATAGATTTATGGCTCTTCATTAGCTGAAGATATGTGCTTTTTCTTCTTGAAATGATTTTGTAATTTTCTATCTATAGGAAGATATTGTGCTTAGAGGACATTCAATCGAGTGCCGCATCAATGCAGAGGATGCTTTTAAAGGATTCAGACCTGGCCCCGGTATGCTCTCAAGTTTTAACTGAGCCTGTAATCCTTTTATGTCTTGAAATTTCTCATCTGCCTTAATTGTATAGTTTTCTTTGAAATGTGAAGAGCTCTGACTTGTTCTAAAACTTTCTTTGAACTCCAGGGAGAATAACAGCATACTTACCTTCTGGGGGACCATTCGTAAGGATGGATAGCCATGTTTATCCTGACTATGTAGTTCCCCCCACCTATGATTCATTATTAGGAAAGGTCTGACAACTTTCTTCTCAAGTCTTTCACATTTAACACATGGTATATATATTATATATACATATATGTACATATGTTTAGATAATATATATATAGGTTCTCGAATTTCTTTTGGTGTATGCTTATCATATTCAACAGGTTTGTTTTCTATTATTTCAGTACATAACTCTACTATTTCACATTTAATCATAAATTTGAGTTGGTGTACCCCATCTCTGCATCTTTGTTGTCCCTTGTGCGCCACATACAGGTCTATTGTGCTTTCCTTTACTGTGGAGTCAAATCCATGAATTCTTGTAGGCAGACTCGATCTAGATAATTACTGGAAATGGAGATAAAAAGCAATTGGTTCAAAACTGTGCATTTGGCCTAGTGATAATCTATGAATGGATATTACCTGGACTAGTAGTTGATTAGACATTCCACCCTATCCCTTCCCTTCCGCCATAAAACAGACCACCTTGTATTGACAAGAATCGACTGTCTCAACTCTTTACCAGAGATCGATCAATCTTACCGAGAAATCTGGAATCAATTTGTGTTATGAATAAATAACTATCTTGTTTGTTGTCTTTCAAATCCTTTTGTTTTGTATTTTGTTTTACTTTTTATTTATTTTTTATTTATGATTTTGATGGCCAATGAACCAGCGGGAGTCCTGTGGCTAGAGAGCTTTAGAGGCCCACAAGATATTTGCAGAGGGGCTCTACAGCTCATGTGAAATCTGTTCTGGAGTCTATGCCCTATAAAAGAGATTGTTTCTCTCTCTCTCTCTCTCAAACCTTTTCCTCAGTTAAAATTTTTCTCTTACTCAATTCTATGAGTTTTAATATTATAGAGAATTTAATGTCTGAGATGATAAGCCATCTTTCTCAATTGTTTTTCGTAACCAAACAATTTCAGCTTAAATGACTTAATTTAATTCTTTGTTTGCTTTGCTTAGCTTATTGTATGGGCTCCAACAAGAGAGAGGGCAATTGAGCGTATGAAAAGGGCTCTTGATGACACTATCATTACAGGTAACTGCGCTCATCTCCTGTCTGCTCAATAATCATTTCTCTTGCTTTCATTCTGGTACTGCAATGAAACCACTGTTGGAGGAGAAATAATTTCATTTAGGTTTGTAACTAAGGGCTCACCCAGTACACAAAGTGCTCCTTGGTTTAGTTTGGGGGTAGGGGGAGAGTGGGCGTATATATACGCTACCTTCCGTTTGCATTTTACAAAGAGGCTGTTTCCATGCCTTGAACCCATGACCTCGAGGTCACCAAAGAAGCAACTCCATCGTTGTGTCAAGGTTTGCCCTTTAGGTTGTAACTATACTATAATTTGATATTTTTTTCTTTTTTGGTTATTTGCCCATGTTTGGTGACTGAAAACAAGGATAGTGTATCAGCTCTGCTAAAACTAATCTTTCCACGGTAGCTGCTTTCCGCCATGGTTATCAGTTTCTGCTGAAACTAAGCTTGCACATTATTTAGAGTTCATGGCTTGCTTATCATCATTATGTGTCCATATAGCTGAGGATCCTAGCCTTACACTTCTTAGTGCTTTTCATTGCATAATTAATGTTTTGTTTTGAAAATAGAAATAATTCACCTGTTTGATGATAGTGTGGTCAACCTCATCCTAAGATTGGAACTAGCTGTAATTACTGCCATTTGACCTTTGGCAAACCATAATCCATCAAAATGACATTTAGAAATTTAATGGTGAAATTTTTGTTGGAGTCAACATACTATATGTTGGTTCCAAGTCGAGCCAGTCTTTTGGGGTATTCCTGTTTCTGTTGATAGAAATTCATTATCAAAAGCTATATGATTTATTGATTGTTAAAATTCTACTCCTAAACATGCCCGCCAGTTCCATTATATTTACATTTATCAATTCTAATAATTGTTGCATTGCATTTACCAAATTCCACCATTGACTCCTATATGTTCAGTGGGATGTGTAAAGCAGCAGATGACCAATTCTGATAATTGTCTTTTTGTACTCTTGTACATTTATGGTGGGTTTCTAACATTGTATTGCATACGTATTTTTTTTACAGGAGTGCCAACAACAATTGAATACCATAAACTAATCCTTGAAGTTGAGGTAAGAAATTGGAAATGATCTCATCATCCCATTTGACAACTTGGTTGTATTGTTGATTCTGCATACCTTGATTTCTCATTCATATGGTTTTTTTGTGCCATAGGACTTCAAGAATGGCAAGGTTGATACTGCTTTCATTCCAAAGCACGAACATGAGTTAGCTGCGGTAAGAAGCTACAATCTTTTACATGAATGTGCTACCTTAGGTTTACTAGAATTCTGCTACACATCTGTTTGCTTGTGCAAACTTCTAGGTTTGTTTTTTAATGGAAAAGGCTTTTTCATATAAATAATTATTCTTTTTTTTTTTTTAATTTTAATCCTGATTATGATAGTTTTGTCTGGTTATTATTAGGTTATGGCTATAGTAATTCCATTTAAACTTATATTTTGCCCCTTTTGGAAATGCGTAAAAGAAATTTTTTGTGTGGGTGCAATTTTTGTCAGGAATTTTGACGTCTTCTACTCACTTTGGGGGTGAGTTTCTGTTATGTGATTGTGCCAAAAGCATTTTTTTTTTTTTTGGAACGATACCCTACATTCTCGATTCTTGGATGAAGCTATATCCTTTTAGATAGGGCTGCGTGCATACCCTTTGTTCTGATCCTTTTTATTTGTTTATTTAGTTTCTCTTTGATAAGAGATTTCTGCATTCTGTGATCTAATCCATTTCCAATCACTTTTCTTGATATGCTTTGATAACAGGTACAAATGTTTCCACGGGGCCCCTTTAAAATGATCCACCCCTGTTGTAGCCTCTTGGTCTACATTTCCTTTTCTCATTTTTTTTTTTTATAATTTTGGGATACAATAATATGATTGGTTGCAAACCTAGTCCTCTGTAGGCCTGTCCAATGTTTCTTGTTGAAAAAAATAAAATAAAAAAGAAAAGAAAAAGAAAAAGAAAAACTGAGTACTTAATCCACGACATCAACTCACACACATGCCTGCACACAAACCCCTTTCTTTTTTCCTTCCAAAAACTTTCTTCATTTTCACTTTGAATTCATTGAAGTTATTCTATCAATATGAATATTGCCTAATGATGGTAAAATTTAAATACAGCCTCAAAAAATAGTACCAGCCACCCCAGCAAAAGTGTTGAGTAGCACGGCTGCATAGAAGCATTCCAACTAGTAGTGGATCGATCTCGGCTTAGTCACAGTTTCCAGCGTGAGATTTGGTTAGCATTATTGCTGCTTGAGAATAATAATCTTTGTTCGGTTTTGGGCATCTCATGGTTGTTTGTAGAGGAAGGTCGTGTACGCGAATTTCTTCCTTGGAGAAGTTCCATGAGGATAGGGATCCAGCCCCAAGTCAATGCAGGTCTACCTTTTGGCTTCTTCGTGTAGTTTATGTTTTAAATTTCATTCTTTTGAGCAACCTATGAATCGTAATCCGGTTAAATTGTGTTAACTGAACTGAGTACCTATTTAAACTTGGTATTAGGGTCCATAATTTTTTTCATTCAATGGAAAATATTCACTTTAAAGAAAAATTAGGGATGCAAATTTTAGTTGGGTCAGGTTTTGGGGTGCTCTTGTTTATATAAAATCAATTAGAGTTCCCTTAACTGAGCACCTCGAACCGGAGATTGTCTATGGTGGCAGGTACATGAGCCTAAGTATTTTAATTTTGGCATATATCATGAGAGTCTTTTGTGTTTGACGGAAGAGTGGGGAGAACACTACCATAAGAACTCCTATTGTAGAATTTCTGGTTCAAGCAATAGCTACAATATATATTGCAAATTTGAGTATTTAAAAAATATAATAATAACAATGATGATGATGATTTATGATATTTTTTCTATATTTTACTTGATTAATTGATAAAAAAGCTTAAGAATAAATACGTTAGGCATAAAATATTGAAAGATGTAAATGGGTTTGCCTGCCTAAATGAGTTGTGCTTTAAAGTGTTTGAATCTTAAAGAATGAGATGGGTGATAACGAGCACCAGTCACCTTAGGATTTCTCCATTCATGATATTTAAGTGTAGAGGCATGAGTTTGTCACCATTATCCTCTGAAAATACTTTTCCCATCAAGCAAACCAAGTTGCAAAACCTTCTCCATTTACCACGGAGGGCATACAATTTTCCCCTTTCCTTTTGATCTAAAAAGGAAATGGGAAAACATTGGGCGTAGGACCTAGCTAGGAAATTGAAAAGGTTTTGCAACTTGATTTGCTTGATGGAGTTATGTTGAGAAGAATTGAATTATTCCAAGGGACAATTGAATTAATAAAAAAATGTTAGATTTTTTTTAATCAAAATCCGGATTCAAATTTTGAGAATGTAAAGAATTACGTTGGGAGAATTCTCTTTTAAAGAGGATCTAACGATAGTTTAAACCAAATTAGTTGAAATATAGCTCTAAATTTCTTGTGCTTAATTTCTTTTTAGATTGGAATAACATTGTAAAATTAATTAGGATATATTGATTTTGCCGGTGTTGAGGGAATGGGAAAGAAGAGAAGAGGAAGATGGAAGTGGGAGAGAAAGGAGATGAAAAAAGAAAAGAGAAACATGCATCCAAAGGCGGGAAGAAGCAAGAAGAAGGGGGTGAGCTGAAAGAAAAAAGATCTTTTTTTTATTATTTTTCTTTTATAAATTTTCCATTTTTTATTTTTTATCTTTGTAACAAAGTAGCCATATGAGCCAAGTTGTCAAGGGTATTACTTTCCAAAAAAAGGTTTTTTTTCCCCTAATTTTGAAAGTACAAATAGGCAACTTGTTATAGAAAGGTGAAGGGTTTTTTTTTTTTTTGGTAGTTTTGAAATTTACAGGCGATAACTTGCCAATCTTGTAAATCAGGGGAGGGAGTTATTTGCAGTTTTTCAATTTTTTATTACTGTTACTGTGTAAAAAAATATATATTTGCTACTTTAAAATTGTACCTTTTTGGTATGGTAATGGTTTTTTACCACAATTAATAAAAGCAATTTATCAATTTAAAAAAATGAATTACATTAAACACAAGTGTCAGACTACAAAATAATTGAAGTGTTTTGACTACATCATAAAAGAAAATGAAAATGAAAATATAAATAAAGGCAATGTTAGGATACAATGTTGTGGCAGAGCAATTTCCCAAGAATAGCATCTAGCTTCTGCAACCGATGACAACAATGGAAGCAAAAGGGAAGCTCAACTGAAAACAACAATGGCAACTTCGTTTAATAAAGAGAGAAACTAAATGGAAAGCAATCGTACATCACTCTGGGGTAGGGAGGATGGACAGAATTCAGTTTAGTAAACGAAATGCCTATTTTATTCATAATGTTTTTATATAATTACACAAATATTCATAAAACGATATGGTACAAAACAATAATCGATAATTTATCATATTTTAAAATTATTAGAGTTATATAAATCGATAGATTATTTTTCAATTATACTTATTGCACCACCTCTTAAAAGATAGGACAAGTGTACCCCTACGACTATAATATGAATTTTTTTATATATATTATTCGGTATTCGAATCCATATTTCGATAAATTTAATTTAAAATTTATTGTAATCTATTTAGAAAACTATCCTCCTAATATAATATGTTTTGTACCCAAATCTTGAGTTAAAGTCTTGAACTTAGTTAAATAATGATATGATTTTGCATTAACATGCATTTGCTCACCCTTATGAACCAATACCAAAAGTAAGTTCTTGATCATCACATCACAAGGGAAGAGATAATTTCCTCTTTATGGCCGAACATTAACTTATGAAAAACTATGCACCAAGTCATTCGTTTTCTTGTTTTTTTTTTCTTTTGACACGGATTTTTTCCCTTCTACTTTTTTTGGTCCATTTATTGACAGCAATCCCTACTTTTTTTTTCCTTTTTCATTCAATTTCTTTCTCTTTTTTTAACTTGATTTTTTCTCATTCAGGTCATTCATCTTTTTATTTTTTTATCTGACTTTATTTTTTGTTTAGATCCTCCATTTTTTTAAGATATGGATTTTTTTCCTTTTATTTTTCTTGGCCGTATTTGCTGACCACAATTTTTTTTTGTTCAAATTCTTTCTCTTTTTTCTAAACTCGTTTTTTCTAAATATAAAATAAAAAACGTTCTGGATATGACCGTTCCATAATTTTGAGACCCAAGCTTTTTTCATTCAGGTCTTTTTTCATTCAAATCCTTTCTTTTTTACCCTTTTTTTCATTCGGATCCTTCTTCTCTTTACTTTTTTACCCAGTTTTGTTTTTCGCTTGATCTTTCATTTTTTTGGAATATGGGTTTTTTCCCTTTTATTTTTTTTACCCCACTTACTAACCACATTTTTTTTTATTTTTTTCTCGTTTATGTCCGTTCTCTTTTTTTGGGCCCCTTTTCCATTCAATTCCTCCATTTTTTATTTTTTTCCCCCTTTTTCCACTTAAGTCCTTCGATTTTTTGATACAATTTTTCTCTTTTCGCCTTTTTTCCCCACTTGTCCATGACGCACTTGGATAGTCATTCCTTTATTTTTAGATTTTATTTTTTATTCACCTTCTTTCTCTTTTTTACATTTTTTTTTTTGTTTAGGCTCTTCATCTTTTCATTTTTTTACTCTTTTTTTTCATGATTATGTCCTTCGTTTTTTACATAGGTTTTTCTCCATTTTTTGGCTCCACTTGTCTATTTAGATCCTTGCTCTTTTTTTGGACCCCGATCTTTTTTTTTTTTTTTTTGCTTGAGTCTTTCATCTTTTTTGAACATAAATTTTCTCCTTTTGCTTTTTTGATTTTATAGATTATCGTCTTTTTATTTTTAAATCATAGTATTTTTTTTTTCTATTCAAATCCTTGTTCTTTTTTATTTTTAACCCTTTTTTCCTTTTAAATCTTTCGTCTTTTTTTACAGATTTTTTCCTTTTTGTTTTTCTAACACCATAAATCATCGTCTTTTTATTTCTATTATCTTTTTACTCCACTTATTACTCTTTTTTTTACTCCATTCGTTCACCTTTATGAGAACTTCAGTAGTTGGTCTCTTTTTTTTTTTTCCTATTATTAATATACGTCGTATTTTTTATTGATTTAAACAATAATTTATTTTAAATATTAAGTTAATTATAAATCTAACAAATGTTTGTATAATAACAAAATACAATCTACATTTTGTAAACACCTCGTATTAACTCAAAATATAAAAGAAAAAGATTAACAAGTATAGTCGTTTTCTCACATGATCAACACCTCTCTTAAAAGAAGTCAAAAAATTTATTTGAGGCTATATATGTCTTTACTTAGCATTTGCTTACTATTTCCATCTATCACTTTACTTTTAAAATTTAGATTTCCTCTTAAAACTCTGAATTTGAATATGTTTAGGTAATGTAAGTCTCAAAAGTAAAATTGATTTGAGTCATTTTTATCTTAAAGTTTAAAATTTTTAAATCTGTTAAAAGAGTTTTTAAAATTATCAAAATAATTTATTACAATCGAAATCTTAATATTTTAAATTGTACTATCTACAATTTGATAACTATATTATAAATCTAATAAATAATAATTGTTTTTAACTATTGTTTTTCACTGGACATACCGTGCAATGCGATACCGTGCAATGCAGGTGTGTCTAGCCCCGCTAGTCAAGAGAAAAGGACATGGTAATATGCTAACATGGTATATGAAGATACGGATTTTATCAAAATACTCCTTAGTTTGAGTGCAAGCTTATGTTTAAAAGACAAATTCGAAGACAAAAATATTTCAAAACCCTATTTATAAATGCCATTGGCAATGGCAAATACCAGCAACTATAATATCTATAAGCTGTAACTTTACTTTTTGTCTTTGCCCCTACTGAATTGAGCAAGTTTCCACTTTTTTCTCTTTTAAAAAGCATCTCCAACTACTAACAAAAATGATGTTTGGAGAATCCCCTGCTCAAATCCTGCCAAAATTGTATCTGCTGCTATCTCATGCCGGCGAGATGATACCAATTGATTATTTAGGCAATTCATCCCCATCTCTCTCTTTATTTATAAATGGATGTATTTTGGTACGATGGTCACATGCTCATGCAGCAGCAACTCCAACAGTGAAGAGCATTGGATAAGAGCAGGGGGAGGCCGAGTGCCCAAATGGTTTCCTTGCTGCAGATCCAAATTTTTCCTTGTGCTCATCACTTGAAATCTGTTTACAACGGCATTCCACGCTACAAAAGGCCTTTTCACCCCTACCAATGAATCAAACAAAAACACTTGGCAAGTTAAGAACCCTTCGTGGAGTGAGATAGTGACAACATATTCCTTGAAAGAAAAAGATCTCCCTAATTTCAAGTATGTAGCCCAACCACCAAACACCAAGAGAATCAAGACCACATGCAGAAACAGACAAGTTCCATTAGGTATACATCCCTATCAAAATTCATCTCCAAAAGAATCCCCAGCTACAGCAGACACAAGAACCAAATGATATTTTCCACTTCTCTTTCCCTTAGATAACTAAAAATGACAGACAATGACAGACAGACTAGGTCTGAAAACTTTGGACTATAATCTCCATATCCTTCTAAAGATAATCAAAGCTTCCAAGGAAGAGGGATGCCAACCATGAATGGTGAAATACACGTTACTGCATTTTGCGGTAACCTATATGACAGAAAATAAGATGCCATTCAGTAACAGAAAAATATTTTAAATTTTCGGACTCCAATTTTCTACGTGGCACATGTTTATACAGCCTTTGAAACCATTAATGGAAACACATGTACATGCACTCTAATTGTTTCATAAGCTCAGTACGTTTGGATGGAGGGTTTTGATGGGAAAATGAGAGAAATGAAAGGTTTTTAAAGAACCTACCCACTTTGGCAAAGCAATTTATTGGAGGGTTTGGTTTTGGAGGGTTTTTAAACCCAATTTTTCTATCCGATCAATTGGTGGGTTTTAGAGGGAAGTAATTTCCTTTTAAAATTATAAATGCTAAATTTATTTTTATATCTTCAATTTTAAAAAAAAAAGAAAGATAAAATAGTAAATTTGTACTTTTTTTGAATATGTTCCCTCTTTCCCTCATCTAACCAAATGTAGTTTTTTATTTTCCTTCCCTTTTCTTTCCTTTCCCGTCACATTTTTTGTTACCAGATATTTTAATTTTCCCTCCCTTTCCCTCCCTGTCCCATCGTTTCCTTTCCTTTCCCATAAGGTTGCCATTTCAGAGGGGCTCACTTAGTGTGGAAACCTAATTTCTAGTTGCTCCTACTGACATCACAGAGTAATTCTGAATCCAATACAAACTATCCAAGGTTTACAGTTATAACCGTTTAAAGCCCCAACCAAATGAGCTCATTTAAATTAACTCCTAGAGTACTTTCACTCCAGTCCTCTTCTGCCTAAGCCAGTAAAATTTCCTTAAGCTTTAGCATAATTGGATCTCTAGGTTTCTTTTTAAATCAATTAACAGCAAAGGACATTTCAAACTACAGTAAACCAGCTTTACAGTCTCACAAACAATTCAAGGAATATAGAATCAGAAAGTACCAAAATGTAGATTGACTATGGAGAAGAATATATCAAATAGAAAACACAACGCAGATGCACAACATATATGTACACAATGGACACCAAGTGAAAATCATTTTCCCTTGAAATAGGAGTTTGCAAGGAACAAAGAGGAAATTCGGAAACTCATAGGAGAAGATATGAGTTGTCCATCTTGCTATCAAATAAAGCAATATTAGATCTTTGCAGCGAAGATTTTGAGGTCGGTCAGGCTAACAGCATGGAACAACCCAGTTAATCAAGTAATTAAATCTTCTAAAAAGAAATAATTGACTTCAACTAACAACATAAATTAAAAGTATACCATAAGAAAACAGTTGTCGTCATCATCCCACAAGCCTTCTATTATCACCATTTAGAATCATGTTTCTGGAGAATATCCAAATTCAAGATTGGTGACTGAACATAAAAGAAAATGGATGCATCATTTTTTCTTTCTAAGAAAGTAAGGGAGAGCATCAACTTTGCTCCACCCCAACAAAATTTAAATTATCTCGTATTCAAGGAGTAATATGACAGGACAAATAGTAGAACATTGTTTGGTAACTTGAAAAAACAAATACTGAAGAGTCAATCTGTTATTAATTTTCTTGCAGCCTCATAAAAACATTTTCCAAATTCACTAAATAGACACAACACAATAAATTCCATTCTTTTGTGTAGGAGACCGTCAATGAAACAATTAGGACCAGACCGAAATATTTGCCCATATGATTTGGAAGGAAGAACCAAGTTAGAGATCACCGCAATTGTATTCCATGCTTAGCAATGATAAATTTAATCAATTTCACAAAACCTATTTTTACATCATCAACTCGAAACATATTCCTCTTCTCCTCCAAATCATATTGTACATAAAGCAAGTAAATGTTACAGATATCATTGCTCCTTATTTGCTTTTTGGGAGGTTTCTATTAGCACCCGGACACACAAACACACACACACAAAAATCATTAAGCCTAAAAGCTTTAGCCAGATTTATCACTCCATGTAGCCATCCATAGTAAATGTAAAATCAAAACAGATGATCATCTAATATAAAGTAAAATAAAATCAAGATCCAACAAAATCCCAAATTTAAAGAACATCATTCCAGAGTCATTATTAACAAAAAAAAGGAAAAATAAATAAATATCTAATATAAACAAGATGAACTTGAAAATGCAACAGAAATACAGATCGTACAATATCGTCGTAAATAGGAATAAATCAAACATCGCCTCAAAGTCAGAATTAGAGAGCAATCAAAATTCAAATATTGAACGGAAAAAAAAAAAATACACAACAACAACCACCACCACCACAAAACACAACATCAAACTCAGCAAAATTCCAAGGATAGAAAGAGCACACGAAGTCCAGAATAAAAGAAAAACCCAAGATTAACTAATATGGAAACATAAAACCCCAGAACACAAAATACACAAATCAAGAAAAAAAGAAAAAGATATCGAAGAATTCAATGAAATTACCTGTACATGTAAATGTCTTGACCCTGAAGCTGCTTTTTGCAAAGAAAGCAAGATTCCAGAAAATATGAACCCGAACTAGCAGTCCGAAACGACGACTCAACCTTGTCATTTTGAATTGCAGAAGAAGAAGAAAACACTCCAGAGCTAACCAAACAAGTAGTAATGGTAGGGAGAGAACCATTAATGGGGGAGTCAAAATACTCAAATTTCTTAATTAAATTGTTCCCCAAGTGTGAAATCACGCAAGTATAGCTCTCTGACTTCTCCATTGAATCGGAATTAAAAATGGTAATGGGAATAGGGCCTGTGTTTGAGATTGTTAGGGTCTTAGGTTTAGGGGAAGAAACAGCTAAAATAGCTGATTTAGCTGGGAATAGAGCTTCATTGTTGTTGTGCTCATTCAAAGTGTTCATCGCAGCCACGATTCCAAGACCCACTACCCCACTTTCGAAATTTCTTGCCGATTTATTCGGAGGGAAAAACGAGTCAAAGAGGGACAGATTGATTGATAGTCTCCTTTTGCTCGAGAAATCGCACAACATCGTCTGAATAATTTGGGAGAGAGAGTGAGAGAGAGAGAGAAGAAAATGAAAATGGAGGAATGGACGGAAATTATCTAAGAGAAGCCAGCAAAGCAGAGATCAGTATATGATGAGAAACATCTCGTGAATCAGATTACGCACTCTCTGCCTTTCCTGGATGCGGGTGTGTGTATGTCCACATTCGTTAATGTGAAGAAGAAGAAAAGGAGAAGAGTGCTGAATAAGCAACCAAAGATTCCTTTAATGTTGTATCATTCTTTTTTTTTTTTCTGTGTTACATCACAAATTGAATCTAAATCATAAAATTTAAAGAAAGAATTATGACTACTAACTTGTATTTTGACAATGCTTGAAGTTCTTCCCTGATAAATGAGCTTCACTCTCCAGAAGCCATGCCAATCTCTGGATATTGCCAACACAAATAGCTTTATATTTGTTAGTGCAAAAAACATGGCATCCACGCTGGTTGTTGCCATTACCATTGAGAAGTCCTCAAGTCGATCTCCCTTCCCTTCCACACTCATTGGTGAGAATCGCATCCTTAGCATATACCCACCACCGGCATTGGCCTCAAGGTACTTGGGGTATTAAACATCTCATACATCACAATTAAGAATTTACCAAATAATCTCAAAAATCAATATTCACACCTAACATTACCCTTTGTTAAGAATCAACCAAAAAAAAAAAAAATGACCACATAACTATTTTCTGTCTGAAACCTTAATTTCCATTAACAAGTTTTCTGGATGATTCTCAAAGTTTGAAGATCTACCGGTTACATATCCAATCTTAAGAACTAAATTAAAATTTAGCTTATAATTAGAATACTGGAAATTTGCTTGGTATATTTAAAAGTATAGCTAATCACCTATTTTTGTTCTTTCCATAATATCACAATACACTATAATTTTTAGCTTATTTTGATAAGCGACCAACGTGATTAATGAACAATTTTTTAAATTTATAAGATAATACACTTTTTTCTAAAAATAGAAAAATAAAAAATAACATAAATACCACTTGATATATAAATTACTAATTTTTTGTACCTCAAAAAAGTATATATATTTGATTCAATTAGGAGGGTTTATATATATATATATATTTTTTTTTTTAAAAAAAAAAAAAATCTAACATTTCCTCTTGAAATTGATCTATCTTTGGATCTCGTCTTTAACCTTTCTTAGTTCATTGATTCTCCACATTTTTCTGTTACCATTTTATTGGAAGTCCTCAATTCCTTCTATTCTAATTCTTTTTTATTTTTGTTAATTAATTCATATATTAAGATTTTTAATTAATTTGACAGGAATCTATATTATTTTATTTTACTAATAACGGTAAACATTTTAATAACTATCTTTTAAATATATATATCTGAATAAATAATTTAAAACCCAAGCAATTTCTTTTAATTGAATTCACTTATTTTTATTTTTCATAAAAACCATTCCTGTAAAAATTAGTATGTTGATTTCAAATAAAAAATATTAATAATTCAAAAACAAAGTCAATCAAAAAATTTAAATTTAAATAAATTGAATGCTCATTTTATTTGATTCCAGGCATCGCAAAGTCAAAGATAGAGGTTTTTCCAAAAAAAAAAAAAAAGGTTGAAAAATCTTTTTCCTGTCGTAGACTAAATATTATTTTCAAGTTACATTCGTCACAAGGGACTGCACAAGCATGAGCATGACCGGCTTACGCTTTCGAATGACTCGTCAAATTGTTACAACACAGAAAGAGAATATTTTTTTATGCTTTGAGAGTTTAAGAAAGAAAGAAAAAGAAAAAAAAGATGATAATTTTTTTTTTATATATATATTTTGGGAGTTTTATGAAGAAAAGAAAAATATGTGAGATTTATTTAGAATTAAATATTTGTTTAGATAAATTTAATATATTTATTAAATAACTTTTTTTTTACTTTTTTTTCTTCTCATTTTTTAGAAAAAAAAATTATATTTAAAATTTTCTTTTTTTTTTCTTTTTTTTCTTTCAAAAACTTTCAAATAAAAAAGTCGAGAGTGAGTTTTTATTAAAATCTTTTCTTTTTATTACTTTTTTTCTCCGTCCAAACCTAATGTAAAAGAAATTAAGTTAATGAAATTAAAATATTTTTTAAATTAGTCATACTAGAAAATCCCCCCCTCGTGCTGAAGGGTGAGAAAACAGAGGAAATTCGTGGCGAGAGGGCTCAAGGAAAGGATAAGTGACTCTCTCTCTCTCTCTCTCTCTCTCTCTCTGAAATGGAAGCTCAAGCTCAAGCTATAATGACAGTAACCCTTCCTGTCACAGTCAGAATGAGAGAGAAGAAGAATCGTCCTTCTGGGGTTTGCCCCTGCAAACATCATTCGCAAAATCGACATCTACTTGGCAAGGTAATAAATTACATATCCTTCCTGCTTTTACGTTATTTTCTTTCAATTCTGTGTTCCAAGTCACTGTTGTTGTTTAGAGAGAGAGAGAGAAATTGAATTGATTACTTATGTTCAAAAGATCAAAATCTTGTAATTAAACTTTTCATGTGAAAATTCGTGAAATAGATAATCAGGCAAAGGAAGCGTGAAGGAAGCATCAGCAGCAAAGCCATTGATGAAAGTTATGCCTCCATATTAGGACTATTGGGTCGAAAACAGTTACCTCACTCCGCAGAAGAGCTTATACATGAGATGAAATCTTTAGGCTATTCGCCCACCTCCTCTACGTTGTCTGCTCTACTAATCTGTTACGCCGATAATGGCTGTTCAGCACAAGCACAGTCAATTTGGGATCATATTCTCAATGGCTCATTTTCGGTAGATATCAGTGTATTATCAAAACTCTTTGATGCCTATTGTAGGAGTGGTCAGTTCGACCAAGTAGTTAACCTAATTCACCAAATGAGTTCGCGGGGTTGTATAGACTTGTTGCCCAAGGCTTACTCGTTGGCTGTCTCTTGCTTTGGAAAGGGAGGTCAGCTTAAATTGATGGAGGACACATTCCAGGATATGGTTTCAAGGGGATTTAAGGTAGATTCTGCGACTGGGAATGCTGTTGTTATATATTATAGCAGGTTTGGATCTTTGAAAGAGATGGAGGCTGCTTATGGGCGTCTCAAAGGGTCTAGAATTCTCATAGAGGAAGAAGCAATTAGGGCAATGTCAATGGCTTATATAAAGGAAAACAGGTTTTACAAATTAGGGGAGTTTATAAGGGATGTAGGTCTCCCTAGGAAAAATTTGGGAAATCTTCTTTGGAATATTTTGTTGTTGTCATATGCGGCCAATTTCAAGATGAAAAGCTTACAAAGGGAGTTCCTGAGAATGGTGGAAGCTGGTTTTTTGCCCGATCTGACAACATTTAATATTCGAGCGCTAGCCTTTTCAAGAATGTCTTTATTCTGGGATCTCCATCTCAGCTTGGAACATATGTTACATGAGAAAGTTGTTCCTGACCTTGTGACTTATGGTTGTGTTATTGATGCTTATCTTGAAAGACGACTGGTAAAAAACTTAAACTTTGCCTTGAACAAAATGAACGTGGATGATTTACCAGAGATATCAACAGATGCATTGGTGTTTGAAGTGATGGGGAAGGGTGATTTCCACTTGAGTTCAGAGGCCTTTTTAGAATTTAAGAGAAAGAAGAAGTGGACTTATCGAGGATTAATTGTGGCTTACCTAAAGAAACAAAATCGGAGCAACCAAATTTTGTGGAATTGCTGATGTTGGGATAATCGAGGATGTCTTTGATTACATTGCAACGAATACTATGCTTGGTGATGATCAGAGCTTGTATCTCAGATATGATTAGCACTTTGAGATTTAGCAAATAGTCTGCAACTTGTTATTGGTTTAATTGTATGTTGTGTTCCGGCTGTCCGTTGCCTCGAGATCACATAGGTATTGTGCTAGTGGTTTAACTGCGATTTCTTGAGCAAATTTTTTTGACATATGCTGGATATAATTCTCAAAATACTGTTTCTTCTTTTTTTGTTTTTGCCATTAACTATATGCAATGGGAAAGGAACATTGGATTGGCAGATGCACAAGGCCTAGATGTTAGAGCCCCTGAAGATTATATTGTGGAAACTCTAAGCCACCCACAAATGTGAAAGCCGAAAGGATTACGAATGGAAGTAATCAAAAAATAAAATAAAATAAAATAAAATCTGCATTTATTGGGTTGGTTCTACTCTTCATTATTCATGTTTTTGGAATCTTCTCAATTAAGTTGCCATCGATTTCCTAAGATTCTTTCCGCATCATTTTCTGATTTCTGTCCATCTAGAATATTGAGATTCTCTTCTCTTCCATTTTATAAGATTTTCTTTTGTGGTCATGGAAGAGAATATAAAAGGGAATTGTTCACAAGTTGAAGCTTATAAACTTTAAAGTCTTTCTGATGTTTTAATAGTGGATAGTTTACTCTTATGGTCTGTAAGTTCATGGAAATCATTGGAATTTATTTGCTGCATTTTGTCTTGATTTTAGATTCTGATGCTAATCAATCTGAGTAGAAGTTCCGAATAAACTACTGGCTGATTTTAGGATTCAAATTGTGCCTACGGTCATGATTTGTCTGCAACTTTAGCTGATTAGTCTTGGTCTAGTTCAAGCTGTTGAAAATCAACCTGAGACCATTTGTCTAGTGTGCCTCAATTGAATCCCTTTAATTCATTTTGCAAATCTGATCATAGATTTAAGTATTGGCTGATACATGACATTCTTAGCAGCCTCCCACACTGATCCAGCCCGAAGTTACAACAAAAAGACTGGTTTGCTTTTGTAACAAGGGGATGAATGATGGCTTAAAATGAATTCTAGGATTGTACAAACGCGCGTGACATTGCATGGTGAATCTAACACCAACAAGAATAGGGGAGAGAATAACTGAAATAATTTGTTTTGAAGACTTATATATTAATATTAATTGATAAACTTCCATGTACTCAACGTTCTAGTATATTGCTACCAAATTGCTATATTATTTGAAATAATTGCATTTCATAGATTAAATGGTGTATTGCATCAATTTTAGTTAGTGTAATGTGTGCATGTGTGTGTGTGAAGCTTGAAATTAACATGTGGGTGTGAGAAAAATAAAAGAGAATATTCAATTTGTGCCGATTTGATTTTTAACGATTAAGACCGAATAGAAGAAAAACACACACACAAAATTCTCAATAAATTAATAAAAAAGGTTATATTATAAGCTCAGTAAGATATAATTTGTAAAACTTATGCTTAATACTTTACTAAACAAAAGTAAGGTAATCTTGTGTAGGGGCCTACTACTAGTTATATTTTAATTACCAAGTGTTAGACTACTAAAATTCAACATGTACAAAAGGTGAATGTGGCGGAGATAATAATATTAAGGTATATGAGTGGACTAACAAGAAAAGATACAATTAGAAATAAACATGTTAGGTCATATGTATGAGTAGCCCTGATCATTGATAAGATGAGAGAATAGATTAAGATGGTTTGGGCACGTTCAGAGACAATGTAATGCTCTTGAAAATATACTAGTTGAGGATGCACCAAGAATGAGAGAAAAACCTTAGAGAATTCTAGGTGAGGTGATTAAAAAAAAAAAATACAAGAATTGCTTATTTAACTAGTTACATGGCTTTTGATAGAGATGAATGGAAAAGACGGATTTATATGCTTGTCCCGAACTAAGTTGGGATAAAGTCCTGTTAAGTCTTATTTTTGTCTTGTTTTGCTTGTTGCTATGGTTTTCATCTCAAAATTAATTGGATAGGTGGTTTGGCATCACATTGAATGAAGTGTCAAATTTCCTCTTAACCTTACATATTTGAATCCAAATAAACCTTCCTATAAAACACATTGCGTATTACATTTCTTTTTGTATCTCATCCCTACAGCAATTATGAAAGTTATGGAGTTGGAATAGATTTTTCATTTGCCTTCATCATTATTACCCTATGGGGTAAATTACATTGAAACTGTATTTTACTGTAGATAACACTTCACTTCTCGTGTTTTCAAAAATTACACTTCGCATCTTAAGTTTTCAGTCCGGTAACACTTCACAAATTCCATCATCATGCATCCTTAAAAGGGGTCAAACATTAATTACAATGTTGTGAATGGTCAAAAGTGTTTTTATCTAATGCTTAGCTTTATAAAAATCTTTTCTCCTTTTTTCTCCATTCTGCTTTTGTTTTTCTTCTCTTCTCTTCTAAATTTTCATCTTCTATCCTAAAACCATATTAACGACAATACTAAAGATTGTTAAGTTTGTTGATGAATCTTATTAACAGAAATTAACATGATGACAGTATAGAGAGAAGAAAGAAAGAGAAGGGGGGGAACCCAAATGGCTTTAATACAATTTGAAGAATGAAAACTAAAAGTTTTTATTCTCATTTGAGAAAAGAAAGGAGAGAAGAGAAGAAACAAGGAAAAAGGAAGAAGTGAGATAAAGGAAAAAAGGGGAAATTGCTGTTTTATCCAAGGGCATTTTCAGATTTTTTCAAAAATTTAATGGAGTGTTACCAAACGATGAAACTCAAGATGAAGAGTGTAATCTTATAATTTACCCTTGCTTTATATCGATCCAAAATTTTGGTATTAGCAGAAGATAATTTGACTTTCAGCCCTTCAGTCATTAACAAATCCTGATAAGTTCAGTTACCATATCCCACAGAATAAAAAAGAAAAAAAAATGAGGTTTCTGAAATTATTAAAGTTCATTTTGTGCGACCAATCATCTAGGAAAGACTTCATTTTCCAGCAAGGTGAGAGAGAGAATCTTTAGACAAATTCATGAACTCTAAAAAAACCATAAAAGAATAAAAATAAATTGGCTACATGTAATGCTCCGAGCAAACAAGGCACAGAAACATGCTGATAAATACTTCTAGGACACTGCTTTTATAATAGCATAATGGGTGACAGTCTTTTAATTAGACATTTGATCTTCTTCTTGTCAAGTATGATGCACCAAAATGGCTCTCAGCTTTCATATCCTGAATGCAGTAGCTGAAGGCCTCTTATCACATCCTGTTCTTGTCTTGTTGTTTCTTTCTTTCTTGCCCTTTTCTTTTTTTTTTTTGGGGGTGGGGGGGTGGGGGGAGGGGCAGGGGTCATTAGTTGTCTACATAAAGATATCCATAACTACAGAAATTTAGCATTTTAAATATATGGTTATGAAGGTATGAGAAAAAGGGAAAAATTAATCCAAGGAAAAATTAATCCTTAAGAGGATTTAAAAGGATTTAATTTTGTTTGTTTGTTTGTAGTTGTTTGTACTATTTTCAAGTTCAAATCATGGCTTTTTTCTTACCGAGATATTAAAGTCTGGCTTTGTGTGAGTTCTCTTGCTTTTCTAACTCATCGCTGTATGATGCTGGGCGTGTCTTGTTCAGCAAGTTCTCTCAACCTATTAAGCTCGGGTAGCACGACCTTCCCAAGGTCTGGTCTATCTTTATGCCTCATCTCTGCACACTGAAGCCCCAGCTTGGCAAAACGTAGGGTCTCTTCCAAAGGCCAATCAGGCACTGAAGGATCAAGGATTTCTGCAAAATTCCCTTTCTCAATGGCACTGTGCACTTGATAAGTCAAGCCAATTGGAGGCTTAGCAGTGATCAGTTGCAGAAGCACGATCCCAAGCGAGTAGACATCTGATTTTGTTCTGAGTATGCCTGTTTGCTGATATTCTGGATCAATGTAACAGAAAGTACCTGCCGTAGAGGCAGTGTGATACTGTGTCACAGAGTTGGCTATGGATGGAGGGACAAGTCTAGCTAAACCAACATCGCCAATTTTACTGACAAAGTTGCTATCTAGCAAAAGGTTGGCGGGCTTCAAGTTACGATGCACAATCCGCTTTGGCTTTGCTTGGTGGAGGAAAAGAAGGCCAGTTCCGATGTCTGCAGCTATCCGGAACCGTAGTTGCCAAGGAAGTGGTGGGGTGTTTCCTATGCAGAAAAGGCGGTGCTCTAAGCTACCATTTGCTGTGTACTCATAGACGAGGCATCCATACTCCGGGCAAGCACCAAGGAGGAGAACCATGTTGGGATGCTGTACGCGGGTTAGCACTTCAACTTCTTGCTGAAACTGTGAATGTCCTCGAGTTGTTTCTGTGTGCAAGACCTTAATAGCAACTTGGGTATGATCCAAATGTCCCATGAATACAGATCCGTATGCTCCTTGCCCAATTTTTTGAGCGTCAGAGAAATTGTCTGTTGCTACTTTGATTTCCTCTGTTGTGTATCTCCTACATCTATTGTCAGTTTGTTTTGAAGCTTGTAGATGTAAAATCTTCTTCTTCTCCTCTGCTTCTTGTAGAGCTTTCATTTCTGCATTCTTTCTTTTCTGTCCCTCCAGTTCGGCCAGTATCTGTGCTGCTTCAGCTGCTTCAAGGGCTGCCTTACGTTTAGCTTTCTCTTTCTTCGCAATAGCTAGTGCAGCCTCTTCTGCTAGCTGCACTTTTTCCAATCTCTTTACTTCCTCTAATTTCCAAAGCGTGAGCTCTTTTGTCTGTAATTGTTGAAAAATTTTACATCTCTGGATTGCGTTTTTCACTTGTTTAAACTCCATGAATATGCTCTTACCTTTTGTTTTTGTGTAACTGCTTCTCTGCAGGCTCTACTGTACATCTCCATTGTTTGCTTGAGCTCTAGCTTGAGCCTCACTATCTCAGCTTGCAAATCTTCCTGTAAGTTGACAAGTTTTTTGTTAATTAATGTTCCTCACTGTTCAATTGCATCCACTTGTGGATCATCAAGTTAACATGATAGACTTCTAGTCTATGACAATGCCCATCTCCGTGCATGATTTATGAAGTGACATCTTCATTGAATTTTTTTTTGGAAATAGTTCGACTTCAATGTGTAGATGCATGGGAAGCATAAATTAAATAGCTTTCTTTTTGTGTGCGTGGGGAAGGTGTCCATAGAGAATTTGACCATGACAAGATTCAAATCGTGTTTCGAAGGACAAATTCTTCAAACATGGCTTTTTATGTTTCAACATTGGCTATCTTAACACTTCAACCTTGTAAGAAATCATGGTCACAAAATCCATGATGAATAGCATTTTTCTTGTATAAAATGTGGTAGCAACCTACTGTCCTGGGAATCAGAGAATCGAGAGGAACAAAATAAGGGTTTCTCTTAAAAATGTGTTTAAAATAAAGTTTAATAGGATTTCCACTTCCTCTTTTTCCATTTGCCTATCTGGTGGCTTAGGTTACTCTGGTTCCATTACAATTCATGCATGAACTGAAAATGTTCTTGATTGCTTTTGTAGGTCTGTATAAGGTTCAATAGTAGTACCTTGCTGTTTGGTGACATGAAGTAGCTTTCATCTGCCATTGTGCTTGATGATGCAAAGGTTCTCCCATCAAGCATTGAGATGCAAGAAGGCGTGGAATTCCCCAAATCGACATAGTCATACAAACTTCTATCCATGCTAGGCGTTCTAATTTGAGCAATGAAAACTAGGATTGGTCACAGATATTGAAAAATAGAAATTTCTTATTTCAGGAGGAATCGAAAAAGGAGAAGGAAGACTCACTTGAGTCCCTGACCATCATCCGACTCGCAGGATCGTCTAGATTGTGGTTTCTCTGCTGCTAAGCTTGAGACCGATTTTTCTATTTCTGATGAACAAGAAAGAAAGATCTTACAATTATTTAAGAAAGAACAAAAAATAAATAAAAAAATAAAAGTGATGGAGAACAACAGTGTGGATAGTTGAAGTTAAAATGCAGAAGTCATTTGTAGCCCAAATTGGTTTAACCAGTAAGCCTGCGCGAGTTTTTGTTGTTTCTAACGAAGAAAAGTGTCTCTAAGAGAACAGCCTAGTAATCACATTCCCTCTCCGCCAAACCCCCCCCCCCAAAAAAAAAAAAAGAAAAGCAGATAGCTTTAAGCGGAGGAGTAAATGTGATAGAAAAATAAGAGAGCTGAAAATGCAAACCTTTTGGTTTATTTGTTGTGGGGCCGCTTCGTCTAGTATGGTTTGGTTGGCAATATGAATTGACTGAAACAGAACTGGGCTTCGAGGAGGGGTGGGACTAGGAAGTGGGGCTGTGGCTGGCCGAACTGATCGAGTATTGCCCTTGCCGATGACATACACAGTGCAGAACTCGGGTGCCCCTCTTGATACCCTCCTGGGTACATCTTTCTTAAATCTGTTTGCATGCATGATTCATTTGAATTTTGTAATTGAATCCTTCGTGAGGGAGAGAGAGAGAGAGAGAGAGAGAGGGCAATGTACCTAATAAAGCTAGTCCTAGTACGTGCACCAAGAACTAGGGTATCAACAATGGAGCTTGAAACAAAATGAATTAGTGCTTCGGCTATATCGGTACCCTCCAAGATCACTTCTTGGCATTTTATCTGTGCAATGTACACATATTGTCACGTAAAAAACATAATCACAATGATCAATTAAACAATTTAGTTGTGGTTTAAAAATTTTACCAACCTTTTTAAGAGCACAAAAGCATTGGGAAGGAAGCAAAATTTTCTTGGCCTGCTGCTCCAATTGTTGTTTATTGGCGCTAGCTGCATTTTGTCCCGAGAAAAATAAAGAGATTATTGTCGTCGGAGTTTTGTTACCACTTGAAAAGGGAAAATCAGTCTAATAGTAGTTTGTCACAATCAAGGAAAATTTGTAATCAGAAACTTTCCTAATGTGCTTGAGAGAGAGAGAGAGAGAGAGAGAATTTACTTGGGGTTGAAGGTTTAGGAGAAACGTGAACAAGGGTGATGGTTTGGCCTTCTTGGAGGAGGTGATCAACAGCCCATTTGAGAGCAATTTGGCTTCGTCTATCCTTGTCTATGGCCACTGCTACACATCCATTCTTGTTCATTCTTTGCTGCCCCGTTCTCTCTCTGTGTGTGCGAGAACAAATGCGAAAGAGAGTAATATATTGAGGTTATTAAATCTCTTGCCTAAAGGAAGTATGAAGTGAAGGTGAACGAGGCAAGGTAACAAATTATGTCTTTACAGCTACCATTTTGTCCCTAAATTAAGCCCCAGTCTGTTTATCTAACCACACTGTTTCAATTTTGTTTTGTTTTGTTGTTGATTCTGTCTCTCATTACCACGCCTTTGTCTTCTAACGGTTACTCTTATTAATCTTTCACATAAAATCTTCCCTAAATATAGATAAATAGGTAAAAAAAAAAAAAAAAAAAGCCCTTGTACAAAATTTTGGTTATAAATTTTTTTCTATTTATTTAATAAAGATTTATAGAACAATTTTTAATTTTATCTCTATTGTCACAAATAGAATAAGATATTTTTTATCTCATACCCAGGCTATTCCAAACTTTGTGAAAGGGAGAAAACCATGATCTCTCTCTCTCCCTCTCACTCCACTCCTTTCTTTGAGCCAATTAGGGTGGGATAACCGCCAGCGGATAGTCGGCCTGATAGGATGGAGTGTTAGGTCCTTAATTAATAGGATGGAGTGTTAGGTCCCTTAGTCAATTTTCAAGTTCGTAACTTAGAAATAAAAAAAACTATAATAGAAAAATTATGTAACAAAACTTTCTTCAACACTAGTTCATGTTTCCTTAACTAGGTAATTACCCATCACATGTTCTTCTATGCCAAGTGAACAACTCATCTATTGAGCTAGTGTATGAACAAAATATGAATGTTACCCAAATCTAAAGGGAATGTTGCTATCATTGCTAGGAGGATAAAATGTTGGGCATATTTTCTTCTTAAATTAGAGAGCAATCTTTTATAAACATTTGACCAACACTCAAAAGAGACTTGCATTTATATTAGGCACATATGGAACATTAAAGATAAATTTTTCATCTAAAGAAATTCTCAATATTAAAACTTCTTTTCTTTTCGCTTCCACAAGTTCTCTATCGCTAACTCTAATAATTAAATTGTAAATCATAAACCAAATCTCTAAACATAAAGAATTCTGAGGTCATGTCTTTGGTCCACTCAAGCTACACTTCTTTAAAAATTGCTACGAACAACTTCTCCGCTGATTACTGTTCTTCATCTGCAACTTGTGCTTATTGTACTTCTTATTGTACATGCTTATTTTTGTGTACCTGTGACCGTTTTTTTTTTTAACAAATTCTGCATTGCGCAATCAATTTAAATCAACGATACTTATTGCTACAATTGTGATGACCCAAATTCTTCCCCATCAAAAATTGTCTGCTTTAGCTTAAAATTCCTCACAGATTTGTAACTCAAGTGATACTGCAACTCAAAATAAGGTCTTCCCAAGAGATCACCTATCCTTGGAAGTACTCATTTTGAGTCGCATTAGTGCGTAAGGGACAAATTCACGAACCATTTTAAGCCAAAGCAAACGATACTTTGTTTGAGAGAGTTTTACAAACATCCGGTAGAAGTGAAACAATATAGATTATGAACAAGACTCCACACAAAGAAGCCACACAAATTGCTAGTGCTATAAGCAGGGGGATTGTAATATCCACAGTTAAGCATGCTCTCATGCATTGACGAGTGACCTCTTCGAAATTCCTTATTTTGGGTCGCATTATCACCTGAGAGACAAACCTGTGAGGCATTTTATGTCAGGGGACAAAATTTTGATGGAGAAGGGTTTGGGTTAGTACAAGTGGTGTCAAGAGTCAATCCCAATGTCAGCCGGAAAGAGCTACGTGCTATACAGGGCAAAGTGCACTGGTTGCACCACCTCTAGGATCCCTTTAGGATGAAGTGTCGCATAGAGGGAGCCATCTCTTGAACTTGTAGGAGCCACCTCCATATCGCCTCAAAGGGGGAGGACGTTAATATCCCCCCATGTATAACTAAGTTAAACCTTCTCTTGTCGGGGCACCTTTTGGTGAGTAAAATAATCCCCTAAGAACTCCATAATTAAGCATACTCGCGTGAGTGTAATACCAAGACAGGTGACTCCATGTTAAGTGATATTATCGCTCGAGAGACAAATCCATGAACATCACAATCATTGGTCATTTGTAGTAAGGAAAAGGTAGGAATCTTGTTTGCTTTCCCCCATCTTTGTTATTCTCTGAGTTCTTCTTTGTTCTTCTTTTCACCAACTTTATGTTCGATCATCTCTACTTGACCGACCCTTCCCTTTATTGTTGATCAAAAGGTAAACAATACGAATAATGTTGTTCGCAAGAAAAATGGACTTTGTGCTGCATTTTTTTTTTTTTTTTTTTGAGCTTTTATGTTTAAGTAGATGGATCTTTACATTTGAAAAAGAGACTATATAACTAGCACTACCTGTAATTGTTGCCTCTCTTCCCTATCAATCTAGGGTTGCAGATAAAATATAAAAAAGGGAAAAAAAAAAAATGAAGAAGAAGACACTTTCTTTACAGAGTAATTGCTACTTCTTTTTCTTCAGTATTTACTGAGAGTCAAAAGAAAAATGCAAATGATAAGAAAGAAGGCATGGAAGATAGTTTGGTACTTGAGAATTGATTTGGAGTCATGCAATGCATCTATCAGTTTCTTCTTCTCCCCGGCTTCTTTGAGTACCATTTTTTCTGCATATTCTCTCTTCTCTAACTCATGCTTGGCTATTCTTTGAGCTTCCTTGGTTAACGCAATGGCTTCCCTATACAGTTTCTTTTCCTTCTCCAAAGCATCCAATGCAACTTGTTCACCTAGTTTGGCATCCTTTAGTCTTTGCTCTAGTTGCATTGCCTGCATTCCCTTTGATACCTAGTTAGGTTTAACTAAAAATTTAGGGAGAAAAATACTTTAAAGAAGAAATAGAAATCCTTTTTACATTCTGAGTTGCTGCTGAAGCTTCTTTGAGTGCTTCTTGGAACATTTCTTTGGTTTGCTCAAACTGATCCCCTCTTAGATTTCTAAATTTGTCTTCCATTTCCTCCTGTATTTTACATTCAAAACAAGCATTAGAGTCCTTGCATACAAATTTTTTGATGCATAAATGACACCTGAGCTCATGAAATTATTACAGGCAGCCCTTGAAATGTTTTGAAATGCCGATAAATGTTTTGAAATGTCATTTAACATCTTAAAAATTCCGCTAAATCCTCATAATCTTGTTTGTGTCTTCAAATTTATGACCTTCACCCTTTTCCCGCCCCCATTGCTGCATATTGCATTTCACCCCAATCATACTTCTTTAACTTTGCCCTTGTTACAAGCATTCTAGGTTTCATACCAACCTTTTAACCAACAATTAGAAACTTAAACCTTGAAGTAAAGTTGTCCCGAAATATTGGTTATATGAAATAGCTCTTCTCGGCCATTTGAACATCTATGGTGTTTACATGTGTCCAAATTTGGTTACCAGATTTTGTGATGACCATGTTGTCGTTCCGCTGTCTTCTTGTGAATTCACAGGGAACTCTTTACCAATTTCGGACCTTTGCTGCATAATGTCAGATCCCATGTTATCATAGAAGGAAAATAGCATGCTATCCGTGCTTGGCCTTCCTGGACTCTCAAAGGATGTGTCTAAGTCTTGCTCTAAGAGCTCATCGTACATCATGTGATTTGTATATCCTCCCACTGGCCTGTTTGTGTTTAATCAAAGTTAGTCTAGCTTATGCCTGTAGAAATCCAACAGTAATGACTTCTTTTGGCGTTGATTTCCTCATCGGATCACTGCATGTCAGTGCGGGTTCGGAGGAAATCAAGGCCATTTATAACCCAACTTGTTTTGATCTAAATTAACACTAACATTGGTGAAGCTGCATTGGCATTCAAGTTGCGATTTGCTAATGCAGCTCTCTCAGAAGCAGAGACATTAGGGGGTGGACAAGATGCAGTTCTTGAAGATAAGAGCTTTCCTTTGGACACAACATACACGTTACAGAATCCCGGTGCCCCTCTTAGCACACTACTTGCAATATCTCTCGCCTTAAATATTCTTCACAAGTCCACAAAAAAAGGGCATCGTAAGTAAACAAAAAACCAAGGTAGGATTGTTTATTGGACCAAAAAAGGAAGGCATTGCAAATAACTAGATACCTAGCCAAACCATTTCTTGATGATGCACCAATCAACAAAGTTTGAACTGCATATTGATGAACAAAACCAATGAGTGCTCTTCCCACATCGGTGTCTTCGAGTTCGATAACCTCACACTCGACCTGAGAAATTATTATAAACGAAGAACTTCGAAGAGGGTTCCTGGGAATGACGAGAAAATTCAGGGTTTTGTAACCTACTTGTCTGCGCATGCAAAAGCAGCGAAAAGAGAGGTACAACTCTGCCATTGAAGCATCATATTGTTGCCTTTGGGTATCTACTTCATGGTCCTGTGCTGCTATTCCAGGAAAAGAAAACAGGTCAAAAAGAAGAGCAATCAATTCCCATGATGGTGGGGTCTAGTCAAATTATATGCAAATCTGGATGAGATAATGTTGTGCATGGGACCAAGATCACTTTACCAAATTCATGTGATCAAACAACGTATAAAACCTAATCAAAACCCTGTATTCTTTCTGGTTATAAATGGACATTGTACCCTGTGATACTGACTAAATCATTTTATTGCGCTCTTGGCGCTTTTTATCTTGCAATAATAGCTCAACCAATCAGATTTTGTTATATTATGTCATGAGAAAATTATAATAAAGGTGAAAATGATATTTGGCATAACTAGTCTTGATATTGTTACTGATCATTTCTCCATGAATAATTATATGGGAATCCATCTTTTTTCATAAAAGAAATTGGTGATGAGAGAGGAGAGAGAATAAAATACCTGGCCTTGAAGAAGAAGAAGGAGAGGTAGCAAGAGAAGGAGAAGGGGATTTAACATGAACAAGATAGAGAGATTGGCCTTTGGAGACAATATGATCCATGGCCCATTCGACTGCATGTCTGCTTCCTATGTCCTGTTTTATGGCCGCCGCCGCCACTTTCTCTACATTTTCTCCTCCTCCATTATTTGCCATATTCTCTCTCTCTCTCTCTCTCTCTCTCTCTCTCTCTCTCTAAATTAAAGGGTAATACAGAATGAACAAGAACATACAAATAAGCATAAAAAGAGAAGATGTGGTTTTTAATGAAGAAATTGCTTTTTTTTGGGGGGGGGGGGGGTAAACAAACAGCTTTCATCGCTGTGTAATACCCACCAAACAGGAAATAGAAGAGGGTCGCTGTTACAATTAGTTTATTTTAGTTTTTTAATGTCCCTTGGAGGGAGTCTGTCGATAAAACCAGCATTCGGCATCCAAAATTTCATGTCAAAAATAGAAGATTTTTTTAGTAAAATCTAAAGTTAGATATTTAAAATTTTGGATTAGCAGAGGTTCAGAACACGGCTTTAATGAGATTCAAAATTTTAGTCTTTTTTTTCTCATAGTACCCTCAAATCTCCGGATCTTATTTTTTGTTAAATATATATATATATATATATATATATATATATATATAAATGGGTAAGATGGATATACGGTATCAATAGTTTTTTATCTTTTTAAAAAAAAATTATTAAATAAGTTTTTTATATTTGTACATAACATAAACTTCATAATTATCAGTTCAAAATCTGGATAAAAAATGAGAGCTACATTAGATAACTTGTTATTGTAAAACTAAGATAAAAATTTATGTCTGAATCCCTTAGCCAACCCCATTTAATGACATAAAGATTTGATTATTATTATTGTTGTCCATAACTTCACTTTTTCATATTGTTTCTAAATTTTACTTCATTCTTAAATTCTCCTTTTTCTTATAATTTAATTTTCATTGATCCCTTGTATGAATAAAATAAAAGGCTAAATCTTTGCAAAACGTCACACCTTTTAAACTAAATTGGGGGAAATTAAAATTTGAATGAATCTTGGACTGCTGAAGCCTAATCCAGCATATTTGAAAAAGGAGAATGTGCCCAGTTTAAAATTTTCAATTTTAAACTTACCAAGAAATATAATTAGGTGTTCATAGGTGGGCATAAATGTATGAGGTCACATCTTTTTGTCCACGTCCTAAGGTTGCACAAACAAGTTGTCATTGGATTCAACTTTTCTCTTTGTTAGAACCTCAAGTTTGTATGGACGCCAAAAAAAAAAAAACCACTAAGCATCTTTGGCAAGTCATGTGTGCCCCCATTCCACCCAATCTTACATCCTCCCCCCATTCCCACCCTACATTAATTTCTCTACAGATGCACAAAATGTCAAATTTTTTACCACCAAAGGGACCCTATTTTGATTTGAAGATGATTTTCTTGTCAAACATTCCATGAGATAGAAATATCATCGGACAATCCTCTTGAAGAGCGCGCGTCTCCATCACTAGCATGTGAAGAGTAGAAGTCATCATCGGTATCTCTCTCTTTCAACTCTTCAATTTTCTCTGCAGCCTCCTTCATGTCATACCTCTTCTCAGCATCACCTTCTGTGCAAGCCAAACCAATCTCCAAAAGCTTCATTATTTCACCTTCTGCATTCTTTGTGTCATTCATCTCATGATCGATTACCTTGCTCATCCACTCTTGTTGCTCCATGGAGTTGACCCAACTTGCCAAGTCCTGTTCACTTTCTTTTGCTTGTTGCAAGAAGCTTGCTTGGAATTTCCCTGTAAGGATTTCAAGAATCAACATCCCAAGGCTCCAAACATCCGTCTTCTTTGTTATGCGATTTTGTTGTGTATATTCAGGCGCTTTGTAGGCCACCATGTACTCTTGTGCATGCTCTAGGTTGACTGCAGGCACAAGGCCATAGTCTGTCAAAAGAGGTTCAAAGGACTCGTTGAGAAGAACATTGGAGGACTTGAGGTGACCATGAGGCACAATTAGACTAGGGAGCTCAGCATACAAGTACGCGAGCCCTCTGGTCACTCCTTTCACAATCTTCAACCGGGTAGGCCAATCAAGGCTTGGATGCCCTTCATTGTGTTTACCTGAAAAAAAATTTGAAGCAACTAGTTAAGCAAGTTAGCAAACAAGAATATTGCATGGTTAGACGTGTATATCTTCATAGCTTTTAGCAGATCCGAGACAAATCCTTCCTAGCACCTCTCCAACTTAATTTAGTCTTTCATTCCAAACTAGTTGGGATCTACTAGTTGGTGAACCTGTAGCCTGATAGTAAAGTTTGTTTGCATCTTTGCTTGTTGTCTCAAGTTCACATTGTGGAAGCAAGGTTTGTCTTCATAGTACCCACTGTGAACCCCATTTGTTTAGTGGATACTCAGTACAAAGCAACCTATTAAGCCAACATCACATAGAAAGAGGGGGGAAATATATGCATATGGAATATTAGGAGCGGTACCATGAAGATGACCAGCCAAGCTTCCATTCTTAACAAAGTCAGTGACGAAAAGCTTCTCTTCCTTCCTAAAGTAATAAGCCACAAGAGGAAGCACATTTCGGTGTTTCAGTCTTCCAAGCCTTCTCATGTGCTCATGGAACTCTTCTCTCCCAAAATTATTCATCTGCTTAAACCTCTTCACAACCACCATTTGCCCATTCACAAGACTGGCTTTGTAGGAAGATCCAAAGCATCCGCTCCCCAATATCTCTGCAGATGCCTTGAGTAAGTCTTGCAAGTCAAACCTGTCGTGGTCATCTCTAACAAATGACAACATTCCTGGCTCAGATTTCCGGCTGCAGTCTGACCCTGCAGTGGAGCCCCGCTCAACTTCATCCAAGTCCCTTGCAGCTGCTGCCCCCTTTTGAAGATCTGATGTCGATCCTGTGTTCAATAGGCTTGTCTTTCTTCTGCGATGGAGGATGATGAGAACTGCACATATGGCTGCCAGTGCTGCTGCCACAACTATTACAATGATGACAATCATCAGCTTTGATGGTTTTTTGGATGTGTTGCAGTCTTGCAATGGCGCTCCACATAGATCCTCGTTGCCTGAAATTGTATGGTCATACATAATGGAATCTAAGAACCTTCCCATGTATTAAAATGATCGAATTCATAAATTTCAATGAAGGAGTGGAACGAACATTGCCATAGCCATGTACTTTGCAATGGCATTTTCCTCTCGATATGTTGTACGGCAAAAACCATAATCAAGTAGCATTAGAAATGCTTTTTGTGTTCATGAATTCCATCAAACGATTAGCTTTGCTATTTCATTTTTTTCACAGTAGAGGAAGCATAATAAGCATGTACTATTTGACCAAATGGAAACGCTAAAAGGGGTGTTAGCTAGTTTATCCGGTAAAGATCTCTTGAGGTGATATCAAATGTCTTAGAATCAAATTCCACATGCACCAGTATCGAGGAAAAGCCACTCCATCATATGGCTCAATCACCTTTTTACCAAAAAAAGGCAATTCCCATACTCATTTCTTTTGTCTAATTTTTTTTTTTTTTTTTGGATCCGTTTTTGTACTCTGAAAATAATTGTACGTGAAGGATAAAGAAAAAGGAGGGAATGTTATGTTACCTGAAAATGAGTCCTTTGACAAGTGGGCAAGGCTTGCAGGGATCTTACCCTCCAACTTGTTGTTAGAAAAATTGGCATGATTCAGGTGAACATGAAATTCAGGGATGACGCTATCGAATTGGTTGCCTTCAACCCTCAACTCCAAAAGTCTTTGCAAATGTGCCAATGATTCAGGAATCTTTCCTGTAAATTTATTGTTGGCCAAATGCAGTTTCTTCAAATAGTCCATGCCCGCAAAGGCATCCGAAGCAATATCCCCCGACAACTTGTTATTTGACAAATACAAGGATTTCAATCCACTCAGTTGCTTCACATTTGGCAAAGAACCCTCAAAGCTGTTGTTCATGAAACTCAGAGTCCTCAAATAACCCAAACTTGCCAAAGAGTCGACATCGATTGATCCAGACAGTCCCATGTTCTCAAGTTTCAGGCCCCAAACATGACCGTTCCAACAAATTACACCCTTCCAATTGGCTTTTTGGTCTGTGCAAGGACTTACAGAAGAATTCCAGTCAGACAATGCAGTTACATTTTCTAAGGATTCTTTGAACTGGAGGAGGGCTTTGGAATCTGAAGCAGAGGAAGATGAAACCATAATTGTGAAAAATATTGCAGAAACAAGCGTGAAAGATCCATGTCTTTTGGCCATGATGAAGGAGGTGAGTCCTCGAAAAAGGAGCACACCGGTGGATGGGGGCGTGCTCGCCCTCTATAGGGACTCCAATGCGGTGATGTTATGGGCAAATGAGAAAAATGGAGGGCCTATGACTTTTAAATGCCATATTCATTTTCTTTTTTATTAGTGAGAGAGAGAGAAAGAGTGGAGAACCTGCTAAGAATAGGAGAGAACAAGGTTGGAAGGTAGAGAAAAGATGAAAGAGGGAGAGAGAGAGAGAGACA
The DNA here is from genome assembly GCA_037126225.1 of Dillenia turbinata. Classification (NCBI taxonomy): domain Eukaryota; kingdom Viridiplantae; phylum Streptophyta; class Magnoliopsida; order Dilleniales; family Dilleniaceae; genus Dillenia; species Dillenia turbinata. The sequence continues at coordinate 628,964 of JBAMMX010000004.1, read as the reverse complement.
GGGTGTGCGTGTTTGAGGTTGACAAAGTCCATTCCCACTCTCTCTCTCTCTCTCTCTCTCTCTCTCTCTATGCTGTGTGTCTATGTGCCTGAGAGATGTCAGGGAGGCCTTTCAAATGATACAGTAAATCTCTCGACTTGGGAATAATTCGGTAAAACATGTTGAATAGATTTTGCTTTATTTGCGCAAACTTACCAATTAGAACATGCCATGTCAAGATGCATGCATGCAATCTCATTATTTCTCAAGAAAATATAAAATATTATTGGTCAAGAAATTTGGAGTAAAAATGGATGCATTTTTGGAGACTCTCTCTGAGTCCAGATAATAACTAGGTGGGACAGCACTAAAAATTATTAACTAACAGATAGTCACTGGCATACAACACCTGAGATTAGGAAACCAACTATTTTTAGCAACCAAGCTCCAAATCACAAGTGCGAAGCAATTCCCACACCCTAAATTCATATTCAGTGAACAATTTAATGATCTCTCTGACAAAAAGGCAAAAAAAGAAGGTATATTACTTTTAACTATCCTAGTCTTGTTTAATGCATAAACAAACATCATCCTTCGTCAAAGTTGACCCTTTGTTAATGCGCTGAGATTTTTGAAGACAAATATCCTTTTTTAATTGTTAGTATGCTAAACATTTTGTTTTTGGTATATCATTAGTTAACAAACCTTGGTTAAGCATGCAAAGTTTCTTGAAGAAGCCTCTTTCTACATACAGAAGTGTTGTTGCATGTTTAATCACGAGTGAGTAGAATTGTCCAGAAACTCTCTCTTCTTCAAAGCTTTTTTGTTCTGAAAACATTTCTTTCTTTAGTTTTTCAGATTTTCTGGTAGTTTAGCCTATTTTCAACTCTTTTGATTGTAAGCTCTTTTGCTCTGAAGTGTCTTAACACACTTCAGAACTCTTAATAATGGTATTAGAGATCGTAACAGTTGTATTCTTGAGGGACTTAATCAAATTTTACTTTTAATGGGGTAATCAAGTGTAAGTCTCTTTGTTCCGCTGTTTTCAAAAGAGAATTATGATTTCTGGTCTGTTAGGATGAAAACATTTTGTATTGGCATATGTTTATGGAATACATTCTTAAAGAGCTACAAACCGAGTTGGGAGACAATCCAACAGGAACTCAAATGAAGCAGGCAACTCAAGGGAGTGGTTACTAGATAGTGCTAGGTACAAGCCACATGACTAATGCTCCAAAGCTTTTCCAAAAATTTGGACACCTCTTTGAAATCAACAGCATCTTGAAAATTCGTGAAGAAGTTCTGGCTATACGAAAGGAGTGTGTAGCTATAAAAACTACAATAGATACGAATCTCATTGATATTGTGTTTTTTCATGCGTGAATTAACTAGAAATTTGTTAAGCATATGCCGAGTTGCTTCTAAAGGGCTACACTCTAGTAAGATCGCTTTTGCATGGCCATGGTTTATGATCCTTTTGGGTGTGGAAGTTGTTAAAATTTCTATGGAATATATGCTTTTAATTAAATGTTAGAATAGCCTATCGAAATGCTTATAGCCGCAAAGAAGATGCATCTTGGCGTTGGTATTATAGATTTGACCACTCAAACCATAAGGCTTTGAATCTCGTCTTCAAATTGTAGAGAATTTGTGTCCTATTAAACCTCAAATTGATGTAAATGCTGCCAAATACAAAAAATCATAGACTTCCTTTTCTCATCAATCATACGATGAGGGCCAAGGCGAAGTTAGAGTTGGTGTACTTTCTTTATGGACCAATGAGGACCTCATCCTTGAACAATAGCAAACATTTTTTTTTCCCTCTAATTATTGATGATTTTTCTAGGATGATCCGGATGTACTTTTTTTATTTATGATTTTTTTCACAGCATAGACATGCCTTCCAAACCTGATGGGGGCACCGGCGAGATGCAATGTAATCTTGAGGGTAAAAATGCCAACCTGAAAACAAATGAAATGTTTATCAGTTGTATTTCAATAATTTTTCCTCTGTTCTTTTTCACATTCTTAGACCTTAATGTACTTGCATCCAAAGTAGATAAATTAATTGAATGGTTCCTCCGAAACATGACCAATACGAGAGGAAGCAGTTGTGTGCAAATATAAACTACAGGTTTGGGGGGTAGGAGAATTTGAAAGGATAGAAATTTTATCAGCAGTCAACTGGATGTGGTTCTCTTCTCGCCTCCAATAATGAAGACTCTTGAATAGTGCAGCTCTATGTCCCGGGCTTGTTCTGAGCTTGTTGGGAATGAAAAATAACAAACAGGAAAAACCGCCCATCTGATTGTCAACCCAAGTTAACTTCACTGAATGAGGCTATATCGTGGATCAAAATTGGTATAACCAACATCAACAAGGCAAAGGCCCTCAGGGGGTGCAGGAGGCGCCGTGGCACGCCTGCATGTAGCTTCCATTAGACTTATAAGTGCATCATCGTCTGAACCAGCAGCTGCTTCCCTTATTGATGTGGCAACAAGCACTCGAACCATCTGCTCAAAAACATCCACAAATAGAAACAAGAAAAAGTATTTTAAAAATTTTAATAAAAAGAAAAGATACGGTTATGAAGCATAGAAAGTGTCAGCATCACAAGAACCATGAAAGCAAAAGCATCTGATGGGAAATTGAAAAAGAAATAAGAAAACAAAATGGAATATTTAACTCACTCAGTTTAACCATCCAGTCAGAACTAATTGGAGATGGCCTTATGAATATACTTTCTCCGTAACTATATTACAGCAAAACTCATCTATTTGCCAATAAGAAACTTTAGTTGCAACTCTTCAAGTGTACATCAGGTAGCTCCATAGGATACGATCAATATCCCACAGATTATCAATGCCATTACCAAGCAAGCACATGGAAAACTTTATAGGTCATAAGGCTTTGATCCTTGATGGGTTTGGAGAACAATAAGGCCCTTCACCACCAGGCCAAAACCTAGGGTCCTATTACTTATTTTTATAGGCTCATTACAAGTTTTATTTTCACTGGATTAAACTATTAAAGTAATTTATGCCCATCTTATCTTCAATTGGAACTACTCCTAAACTCATCTTGATAATTGTTTCTAAGCCTATCCTTTATGACATCTTAGCCACAGTTATTTTTTTGCATTTGTTGATTTTTAATTGCCCCAATGCTCCATTTCATGAGGAATTTTGGCCCTACAATGATTTTATGGATAATTTTCTTCTGATATTGAGGGAAATTCATGGTCAACACTCCAGAAGTTTTCTACCTCATCCATCCTGTCATGATCTTATGTACAATGTCTTCCTTGATATATCTATCTTTCATATAATTGATCCCAGGTTTAAAAGAATTAAATTAAATCAAATCAAATTAAAAAAAAAAAAAAAACAACAACAACGATTGCATTTAACAACAAAGTTCATTGAAACATAATCACCAAATAAGACTGAACTGAAATGCATTCATATTATGATAGTGAATAGTTTTAGATGCTGTAATTAGCACAACTTAAAAATTCTTGAAGTAGTCATATTAGTACTTTTTGTAGGCAACAACCACAAAATCATATCATGGCGATTTTGAACCCTATTTCAAATTCTTTTGACTTTTATCTGGATAAAAAATAATAAGCAGCAGGAATGGTTAGCAAAAATCATCGTGGTCGGTTAAGAACCATGCAGCTGATCTTATCAGACTTCTAATACATCATTTTTCTTTTAGCTATGATGGGTGGAAACTTAAATTCCTGTTGTGAAAGCTAGCTCCTCAGCCATGAAAGGAAAAGATACCTTTCGTAAAAAGCGGTTACCAACCAGCTCAACACACATGACCTTCGTTCCTTCTCCATTACCCTGCAGAAACAGTTATACTGTCAACTCCATTGGTATTTTGCTATAGTTTTCTCTATCTGCATCATACATCTATAGTCAACTCATCAAACATTTCAAATAGTTACCACCAGAAATAAAAAGGACAAATCTGAAGCCAGAGAATATTAGTAATGCTCGTACGACTCCACAAAAGCAGTCCAATCAAAATATGTGTGTGTGTGTGTGGACTATTGGAAATTAGAAAACAAAAATGGGAAGAGAAGATGAGTGTGTAAAAATCGTAAATATTTTTTCACTAAATAAGCAGAACCAGCAGTTTATTAAGTTTCTCATATTGAAAAACAGAGCCACAACATCATTCATAATTAATGGAGTCAATATCAGCATTTTTTTTGGGGGGGGGGGGGGGGTTGTTGGCTTTGGATAGCCACTTCCACTTCTGGGCAGAAATTGCCATAGTTTATAAACAAAATATCCAAAACTTTCGCATGCTCGGGCACATCATGTTATATTATAAGTCACAATACAGAAATACAAATACAGAAATACAAATACAATCCTTTTAATAGAATTGCAGTAAGTTTCATGTCAAGATTCAATGTCGTATAAATTATTGAAATAAGAAGAGTATAATAGTGGTGAACCTTTCTGGAACTAGGCAATCTGGCTTCAGTGGCTCGAGCATGGTAAATAAAACACTCTGTAGGTGGGCCTCTGCAATGGAAAAAATGTGTATAATAAGAGGCATTAAGAAAAGGTTCCTCTCCTTACATAAAATGAACTCCATGCATGAACAAATACAAGTAGCTTCAAACTGAGAAGTTCAAATTCTTAACCTTACTGATGGTGGCTTTGAAGGCAAATGGAATTCTAAGTGACTTCAGAAAATGACATTAAAGCATCTTAAGAACTCCAAACCAGCATTTTCCATTGTCACCTGAATACTAATTGTTGATTCAAATTAACATTGTTTTCAGAAGCAAGGTACTCATTTTAAGGACTCCACGCTGGTAACTGGAAAAAAATATACAGAAATCTTCAGGAATGCATCCATTCGAAGCTGCAACCATCATATTTATTTGTTAGGACCAAGTTTTAGAATGAAACTACGCTTCACCAAGGTTTATTAGAAAATAACATTTTGTTTTCTTTGATGAAGGTGCAAGGGCAGGAACTCTAGTAAACCCCAGGCCAGTAGTTCCTCCTCGGCTGATTTTTCTATTTCTCGCCCATGGACTCGATTCCAGGTTGTTGCCAAGAACAAAGTTTGGGGCATCCAGTAAAAACCAACAAGATTATAAAAAATATTGCCAGGTTACAGTCAGCTAGATGGAGGGTATAAGTATCAATCTCAATCCTTATTATCCACGAGAGCAGGTGTACAGGTGACACTACAATGTTGGTAAGATCAATGGTGCAGCAATGCACCCGTGAATTTGCTTCCTGGATAATTTCTTCTTGGTTCAAAATAAGCAGGGGGGGAATACTGACTGCAGAAGGGTATCCTCCAGGAGTTTTTCTACAACATCACCATCTCAAGGCACATGAAAGGAGTATTTTGTTAGTTATTTTATCAACCGTGGAGTCTTGACATGGATATAGATAGAACATGGTCATTTTAAAAGGTGAAGGATCTTATAAGTAGTGTTTGGATTAACGACAGAAGGGACAGGCACAAGACAAAAGACATGTTTTGCTTGTGGAGACAGGCACAGGACAAAAGACATGTTTTGTTTGTGGAGACGGATATAAAAAGTTATCTCCATCTCCGGGACAAATAAGCCAAATTTCTATAACTCCTTTTTGAGGAGACATGGGTGATGGAGACAAAAACGAAAAATTTAATGAAGTTTTTTTTTCCTAACTTTGCCCTCATGCATTTCCAAAATTTTCGTCCCACCTCTTAGGTCATGTCTTTGTCCCTTCCGTCCCAGTGGTGGAACCAAACACTGCCATAATATTAAGTCATTACGCATGATGTTGATAGTGGAAGTCGGAAGGAGTAGTAACATTATATTGGCCAGAGTAAAGATCTTTTGCAGAGCTTGTGGGCCCCATCAAGGCTATAGAGTTTACCCCAAAAACAAAAAGACAACTTTCCCATTTCGAACTCATAACCTTCAAGTCAAAATGGATCCACTCCAGTGTTACCTGAATCTTGGTTCATTGTGGTAATGGTACTTAACGTAGGGCTTTGACCTATGAAGCATGGAAACTAAGCAGCGTCTATGTGTGGCATGTGTCAGATATGGGCACTTGCTGAATTCTAGGGGGACATGAGTTGGACACCCATATGGCAAGTCCTATTTTTTGTTACTCTTTTCAATACCTAACACTTTTAGGACACTTCAGCACTTTCTAAACATTGAAAGACACTTTGCACAATCATTATTTTTAAGAGATTGATTAATTATATGGCTAAATTTACATATATGAATCTCTTGTTCAAAAGTAAATTGTAATTTGTAGACAAAATTTAATAATACTATTTTTTTGTTAGTCTTTTCAATACCTAACACTTTTCGGACACTTCAGCACTTTCTAAACATTGAAAGACACTTTGCACAATCATTATTATAAAAGATTGATTAATTATATGGCTAAATTTACATATATGAATCTCTTGTTCAAAAGTAAATTGTAATTTGTAGACAAAATTTAATAATACTATTTTTTTGTTAGTCTTTTCAATACCTAACACTTTTCGGACACTTCAGCACTTTCTAAACATTGAAAGACACTTTGCACAATCATTATTATAAAAGATTGATTAATTATATGGCTAAATTTACATATATGAATCTCTTGTTCAAAAGTAAATTGTAATTTGTAGACAAAATTTAATAATACTATTTCAATCATATATCCATATACATAAGACCAGTATTATCTTATGATGTGTTGTTGCTGTGCCGATGTCGAACTTTTTTAAAATTTGTCATGTCCAAACCACATGTTTGTGTCCACACTTGTATCCAAGTGTGCGTCCATGACTCAGGTCACTGCCCACCCTTACACCCAAAATTATAAGTAAGTGTTTGGATGAGGGCAGATTTGGCGTGGATTCTGGAAACTAAGAATTACAAAATCCATTCCTGAGAAATCTGCTGCTTGGATAAAAGACAATGGATTTTGTAAACCCCATGTGGGTTTCTGGGCTAACATAACCAATTGAAACCCTCAAATAGAGGTGGTAATTTTCAAATCCATCCATCCAACATTTTACTATTAACATCATATGGGCTTATAAACCTTATAAATAATGCAATTTCCATCTCATTCCCACTTACTATTCTTGTATCTCCGTCCACCTTGCATCACTTTGGCAGACTCTCCCATAACCATTGCAATGCCATCACTCAAATTGGTGTTATTGTTACAACAAATCAGAAATAAATTAACACTAATCCCCACTAACCACATCAGAATTGGCTCCCAATAACTCCACATTATAACTAAAAGTTGTCTCTACCAAAATTAACTAAATCCAGATGTAACATCAATCAAAAAAAAAAGTAAATAAATAAAAAGATCTTAAGTTAATAAACTGTATTTTCTTGAAAGCCCTTTCATTCGAAAATTCGCATAATTTCAAATCCAACGTCCCAATGCATCCCTTGTGCAAACTTTACAAATACATTGAAATTCATTGTTTCCTTAACTCAGACTCCTTGATGTCATAACCAGCTTAAACAAGCCTGCCTTTCAAAAAGGACAAAGAAATGCAGCAGAAAGTTTGCACAAAAACATTTCAGGTTCAGGAAAATCTGAGTGCAGTTATGAGACTCAGGTATACAATCACATTCGGTGAAATCTGGTCAGACTTCGATCAAAGAATTGTATAGCTAGTCAGGCATTTCTGCATAGACAATTATGCTATCCTCTACAATATTTGGCATAACATTGACATGTGTATCGGCATGGGTGTTGAAGATTCATTCCAATGGAAATTTATCTTTGAACATGAATACACGCCAGATAAAAACATACCTCAACCAAAATAACAAAGGAGCAATACCTTGCATAGATCGACTGATGTACCAAAGTTAACTAAGAAACAACTTAAATGGGAAATCTGTGATGAAGAGCAAGATATGGAAAGAAACGTTCAAAGCAGATTTGTTTCCACAGGAATGAAAACATAAACAACAAGAAGACGAGGGAATGGTTGAATGAGATACCACGGGATGTGAAAGTTTAAGTGGTAGACTTTTCTATTGAAAAATGAATAAATAAATAATTCAGGTCATAGACCTCAATTAAGAAAAGATGAAAAGTGCATGTTGAGTAGAAAAAGCACTAGCTGGATTTTATCAAGAGTTATATGGTATACTTGCAGAACTGCTAATTGATAATGCACAAAAACAACTGAAAGTTATGTTCTTACTCATTCCTTGAAGCTTTTGTATCCCGTGCAAACATCTTGTAGGACAACAATTTTCCTTCTAGTTGACGCAAAAGTTGGTCAACCCTGCCTATGCTGAAATGTTTTGGTTTATTTCCATTTTGTGTTTCATGACTGTCCTCCACACCCAAGTTTTCATCATTATTCTCTCCAAGTTGTTCATCATAATGACTTATACAGTCATCTTTGCCATAACTGATTTTCTCAATATCAGCCCTGTTGTGATTGTATTGCACTCTCTCCTCTTCATTGTTACATGGAAACATGTAAAAGTAACGTCTCCATCTAGCACAGAAATTAGGATGAAATACACGAGGCACCTGCAACAGCAAGAAGCTAATTTTATCACAGGAATTACACCGGAGTGGTAGCAATTCAGGTACCAACATAAATCTGGAGTGGTATACTTGGATGTTAAAAGTAGCCATCACGTGTATGCCAGGTTTTCAAATCAAACCTGGCAGCCTGAACAATTAGAAGCAATCGTGGCCAAGATCTTCTTTTGGATAGGGAACAAAGAGGGGACTGTCCCTTACCCCCATTACAGTGCTTCATTGGTTCTCTCTTTTAGTTGGATGGAACAATTTATCTATAGCATCTAACTGGCAACTTCATAATTTTTAATAGATAGAAACCAGATTTTAAAATCAAAGAGAGAAGTTGACCAAGAAACGATGCTTTTATACATTGTGAGTCATGAGGGTATTTTAACAATGATAGAGACAGGAGAGAGAGAGAGGCTCAGTTTAGTTGAGTTTCTCTGAGTAAGTGAGAGGAGTTTCAAGATTGAGATAAAGACCTTGGATGAGTGTTCTCCTATTGGCACTTCAATCTATTCTATCTAGCAGCTGTAACTGCTTCTTCTTTAGCAGATATAGCAAATTCAATGTTGTGCAAGTACCTCCATTGGTTGACTACAAAAAATGGCCCTTTTCACAATCTGCTCTAATGCATGTCTTTGGGCCACAATAAATCCCGGTTAACTTTCTTAACTAAAAAATAAGATTTATTGAAATAGAGAGGACAAGAAATCCTCATCGAAAAAGAGAAGAAAAAACATCAAAACAGCAACAAACTAATCCATTTTTATATCCCTTTTTTGAGCTTTAAGAGCACCAGCCATTTACCGAAATAAAGAAAAAAGGAGCAGCATTTTCCTAGACCTGTGGATGGATTGGATTTTTTAAAATACTAGCATTGCACCATTTCAGCATGATGATGTAGTCAAGTTTTCATAACATCATTAATATAAACGTGATGTTCATAATCTACTCATCGGAACAGAAGCTAGAACATAAATAAGGGGAAAACAAAAAAAAAAAAAGGAAGAGTAACCTCAGAGACAGCTTGGACCCTGATTGCTCCTGGGGCTGCACTTTTAATTGCATCCTCAATGTCATGAGCTTTAACATCATCCCTCCAAGTATCTGCAAAGAACACAGAACAGAATACTGCATCACCATTCAGCAGCTGCAGAGAAGGAAAATGAAAAGCCACCATAGCTTCCCAAACATCATTTAACTCAAAGAATCTCAAGTTTATATTGATGGTCAATTAGGATTCTCATTCTAGACAAAGAAAAATGAATTTTGATTTCTTCTATCTTTTTCATTTCGATAGAAATGAAATTGTATTAGAATTAGATAAAGAAGAGAATATACATAAGACTCTAAAGGATAAGAATCCACAATAAACAAAACAATAAACAAATGTAGGCACAATAAACAAAAGTTAAAACTAAGGATTGCTCTCCAATTCCTCTTCAAATCCTCAAGCCCGTGATCTCTATAAATTTCTTTAGCATGAGTCCAAGGAGAAGCGTAACAGGCAGGCAATCTTTTGATTTTTGAAAATTCTAGCATTTCATTCCCTCCAAACAAACCAAGGAATGGCAACACGCATGTATCACCAAAACTAAGAGAAATCTTTGTCCCCGTCAAAGCCTCTAAACTTTGCCATAAACAAATTAGAGATACTTTTAAGACTGACCAATTGATTACCACATATACCAAATAGGTGGTTCCACATCCTCTGAACAACAAAGCAATGTGACAATCTTTTCCTCATATCATGGAAATGTCTGGGGAAATAGCTTCAAAAAGCCTCCTTTTTTAATAGATTGTTTGTATTAATCTTGTTAAGCACCATACTAAGTAAAAGCTGAACTTTTGGCAGGAACTTTCAATTTTGTCAAGAGGTGCCAACGCGCGAGGCAAGGCGAGGCCTCAGCTCCTTTAATTGCCTGAGCTGTGATGTGCATTTTTTTAATGGACCATCTTACCCTTGTTTTAACCTATTGGACTTAAAAACTTAAGGGTATTTTTGAAACAATGTCACAATTAGGTTAGATAGAATTTATTAATAAAAAAATAAATAAAAATAAAAATAAAAAATAAAAAACTAGTTGAGATGGAGAAGAACCAACCATGAAGAGAGAAACAAAATGACAAGAGGAGAATTTAGATCAGGTCAGACATCAGAGAAACAAGTCAGGTGATTTTCTTCTTTCTCTCTCTTCAACTTCCATTTTCATGGCATTTATATAAGTTGCATGGCATTATATATATAAATCACTCATCAAAATTTACATTTGATTTTCTTTTTCCCTCTGCTCTGGTTTTCAACTGAAGCTGATATCACCTTTCTCTTATTGGTGTGTTTTTTTATTTGCTCCATTCTTCATCTTCTATCCTCTGCTCTGTTCTTCAACTGAAGCTGATATCTCTTTTTTTTTTTTTTTGGCTATAGAAGCATTAAGTTCTGGTTTAAGAGACGATGATTCGGATGATAATTTTGAGACGAAGGATAAAGGATACTCAAGTGAACGAGAGGAAAGCATGGATGATGATGTTTATGAAGTTTAACGAAATCTACTTGGGGAACAATATTGCTTTGTATGATTATTTAGTATTTTGAATTTCATTTTGATTTTCCAATGATATGATCTTACTTTTTAAGATATACATTTGAACTTATATATTTTATTATAATATAATCCATTTAACATTTTGAAAATTTATAGCATGGCTCCTTTCTTCACTCCGGTGAGCAGCCATCACCTCATGCATTTAACAACCTTTGTTTTTTTTAGCACCTAGCGCTTTTGACAACACCGGGAACATTTGCCTTCCAAATGAAGCTGTTTAAAGGAAAATTAGGTGTTTGGAGAAAGCATATAAGATGATGAATAAAGATTTACAAGAAGAGATACATGAATGCTCAAGATTCCAAACTCTAGTATGAGGGACAAAATAACAAGAAAGAGTACTTATATAATCTACAGGAACTTTACCCTGTCTGGCTGACATCAAGCCAAATTGTTATACCGAGGGAAACCAGGTTACAGGTTTCCGCTTGCCTTTTCAGAGTATGCAGCAATTTGGTTTAGGATTGCAAAATAGTTATTTGTAGATGAGAATTGCTTGGGAGTTGGGATCATGGTTACAATTGATGCAAACAGCTCCGATGACTAACATAACATCTTTTAGCAAGTCTACTTAGAAATTGGCAATCCACACAACATAAGATTGTGGGAAGTTGATCAGCAGCATTCAATGGATGGTTTAGCAAATTTGAAGCAGAGAAAGAAAATTTTAGTTGCAAAATCTTCCTATCTTTTCTCCTATCTTGATCTTTTTCAACAAAACCAAATTTCAAGTTTACTTTTACAATATACGGAGTTTCTACGCTGAAGATAGAATCCCATATTTTGAAATCACTATGAATATGCAAATTATACCCATAATGTCCTACTATCATCATTCATTACCTCTAGTAATCAAAGAAATGCGATTAACATCTCCCATGCACCAACAATCTCAATCGTTTTGCTTAGTTTTGACATAATTTTCCTTGGACCTGAGGAACTTGATATCCCTAGTCAAGGATCCTATGAAAGAAGATGCATTTTGAGTTAACTTTTACTGAAGATCAAGAAAGTAAGCCAGACTATTAGGCTAGTGCAATGGGATTGCAAAAGTAAACAAAAGTGAAACTCCGAGTTTGGCCAAAAAAAAATTCACTCTTTGTGACAAAGAAAGAAAAAGAAAGTACATCGAGTTTGCAAAATTCCAATAAAGCCATGCCCTTCACAACAGGAGACAAGAATAACTGGGAGGGTAAAAATTTTAATTTATAAAAAATTAAAAAAAAAAAAATCCAGCATTTACAGAGACACGGGAGAATGGGCGAACTAAACTACCATAGAGAAGAGCAAAGATTTACACCACTTACAGAAAGAACAAACTTGGCAAAGAGCTGTTACTCCTTTGTCAGTGCGCCCAGCAACTACAGCACAACCTTCGACTGCTGAACCCTTGTCTTTTAACCGTTGAGCTTTCTTCTCATCAACAAATTTCCCGAGACATCTTTCTACTAACCTGAAAGAATAGTAGCATGAGATGATGAGGAAAAACACTATTAAATGAATCATAGACATGGATACAAAGTCATTGTACATTTTTAACATGTTTAGTTTTCCTTTAGATACATTGCCAACTTTACGAATTCTTCAATGGTTTTTGCCAACACAAACATCAGTTCATTGGCCTGATTACCTTGATATTAAAATATTCAAGGCTAGATATTCCTTATTTATGAAAAGGCTTCTTTCAGTGATGGAAGTTTTAAAGTTTTTGGGTAAATCATCATGCAAGGGAAGGGAATGCAGGTGGAGGACTTTGCCAGCTATAAGGCAGCTGCAAAGCTAAATGGCGAAAGGACAAATAACACAGGATGGTAAAGGAAGCATTTTGGATTATTTCATAAATAAGGGGAGAACTTTCATATACAAGGACTGAGATAAGGTGATTTGCAAAAGAGAGTTGGTAGACATAACCGCCAGAAGACCTATTGATAAGAGACTTTTAGACTTGAAGTTATGGATATGGTTAGCATGATAAGAGTTTGTCTCAGCTTTAGAGGGCTGTTCAAGGAGGAAAAGATGTTTGGTAGTATAAATGAGTGCATCAATGTAACAGTATAGGAGGATTAGTTGGATTCTAGCAACGAATATTAGTTAGACAGTTAGGTTCGTTGATCTGTTAGAGGTTTCTAACAAAGCTGAACCATTGAGTTGTATAAAATGTAAGGGAAGAAATGAAAATGGCAGACAATGGGTTTGTGATCTCCCTTTCTCTCCCTAGCTTCTCTCTTTCTCCTACTCTTTCTCTCTCTACTTCACCCCCTTATCCTATCTCTCTCTCTCCCCTCTCTCTCCCTCTCTCTTCTCTCTCTCTCTCTCTCTCTCTCTCTCCCTCTCTCTTCCCCCCTCTGTTTCTATCTTCTTTCTCTCTCTAACCCCTCTCTCTTCTTCTTCTTCTTTCCCAAATTCTCTTCTCTTTCTCTCTTTCCATTCACATTCACTCACTTTTGACCATTTCCCGTGAACTGCATCTCCATCTAATGCACCCACTTAGCTCATTTCCTATGTCATTTTAATGTTTTGTTTTTCACTCCACTTTTGTTTTGGTCACCAACTCAACCCTTGCTTAGAAAAAGGGCAGCGTTGTGACAAAATGGTATCAGAGTTCTCTACAAAAGAATTCAAGAATCATCCAAATGGCAGAAGGTACCCGATTTAAAGCCATTGACGAGCAGATCAAGAAACACAAAGTGACAATGCTAGATTTCCAGGGGGCTCAAATTCGAAGAACAAAACCAGAAGCCGGAAGCCAACATGAAAACCAGGTTTAATACTCTTACCAAAATGATTAACACACGCTTGGATGAAAGACAAGGATTTTATTTCTGTCCGGTTTCCAAACTTTCATCCTTGAGGGCAATGATGATTTTAAGGGGAGGTTATTGTAACAGTATAAGTAGATTAGTTGGATTCTTGCAACGAATATTAGTTAGACAGTTAGGTTAATTGATCTGTTAAAAGTTTGTTACAAAGTTAAACCATTGAGTTGTATAAAATGTAAAGGAAGAAATGAAAATGGCAGAAAATGGGTTTGTGATCTCACTCTCTCTCTCTCTACTTCTCCCCCTTATTCTATCTCTCTCTCTCCCCTCTCTCCCTCTCTCTCTTCTCTCTCTCTTCTCTCTCTCTCCCCCTCTCTCTCTCCCCCCACTGTTTCTATCTTCTTTCTCTCTCTAACCCCCCTCTCTCTTCTTCTTCCTTCCCAAATTCTCTTCTCTTTCTCTCTTTCCATTCACATTCACTCACTTTTGACCATTTCTCATGAACTGCATCTCCATCTAATGCACCAACTTAGCTCACTTCCTCTATCATTTTAATGCTCTATCTTTCACTCCACTTTTGTTTTGGTCGCCAACTCAACTCTTGCTTAGAAAAAGGGCAGGGTTGTGACAATCAACTATTCAATGATGGCTTGAATGTCTTCGGGTGGATTTTTTCCAATCCAACTAGAAAGTGAATGAAAATGCTGTTGGAAACAATAGTCTTGATCCACGAAGGGTTGGTCAAAACAATTAATTAGTGTGTGACATTAGGTGAGTGACCTTGTATTTTTCCAAGAGTCCAAGATGTGAAGAATAGTATCTATTAGCTCTAGAATTAGTAGAAATATTAAATGAGGAGCCTCTAGATTGCTTCTTGTACTAATATAAATAGGAGTCATTTCTCGCCACAAGTAAGAGGAGAAGATTCTAATCAAGAGAGAATTAAAAAAAAAAAAAAAAAAATAGAAGTGTGATTTAAGTTGAGAAAAACATGAGCGCTATCCTCTTCACTTCTTCCTCTTCAAATTATGTAGTGTCCACCACACCACAAACATAGATACACTTCTTATTAAAAAGGAAAACAATATTCAAAAGGGTACCAAGAGATTGCATCCTAACATACTTGGATTATAGGATGCTTTAATCAGTTACTTCACTTCTTTGTCCTCTAGCTTCAAATGTCCTCCATACATGACCTTGACACTACTAATGAGCATTGATTGGAGACAAATTTCAAAGCAATTGAGCAAATGTCAAATTCTGAACATAGTAATAGGTTACCATAAGCTCAATCAAACCCACCAAATTGGCATATGCTAAATTCTGGAAATGGCAAAATTTACACCAACTCAATCAAGTTCCCAAAAGACACATACTGAACTCCAGAGATTGAAATAATTTACCTTGATTCCATTAAATTCCAAAAGACATGTTGAATTCCAGAAATGGTAATAGTTCATCGTCAATCAAATCAAATCTCCTTAATCAAGAAAATCAATTAAGGGCATTCCAATGTGAACCCTCTGTGTTTATCTACAAAGAGAGGCATTGAGAAGAGGAACATGGAGAGCGGGAGAAAAACAAAGAGGAGAAGATCTTTGTACTCCCAAAACTCAGCAGAAATTTCAACTATCATGAAGTTGCAGGAATCATCAAACCAACAGACTAGAATGAAACACGAAAATAAAAATCGATAAGCTTATCTCTCAGCCACTGCAAGAGACAAGAAAAATGGCTATTGATGTAGCAAACATCGGGGAGTTGCATCTCAACCACAACAATGGCATAGACTTTAATCTTGACTCTGAAAATGATGAAGACCTACAAAGCATCAAAATCATCAAATGATGATGAGGGGTTTGGATCTGAGATTGAAGCATTGGAACAGCCCAATCACACAACCCCCTCTCTTTTATTCGGTTTGGAATTCTGAAGATACCTTCAGTGAATAGCATCAAATGATTGTCCAAGTGAGTGAGTTAAGAGAAATTAAGAGGATGAAGAAGAGAGAGGAAGAGAGTTGTGTAAGAAATTGCAACGTATTCTTTTCTGGGAGGTGCATTTTCCAGTTAATTCAGAATGTAATTTCATTAGGTTAAACAACAAAGGTGTGAGTTGATTGTGTTTCTCTGAGTAATTCATGTGCTTAAATCACCAATTATGACTAAAAATTTGTACACTGTCTTTTATCGAGAAAATTGCGTTTGAAAAACACAACACTTTTATGTGCATAAGAACACTTTGATGAATTGACACAATGGTTTTTAGATTTGATTCATGTGTGCTCCCAAACAACTGATTTAGAATGAATATTTTGACCCATTCCCAAACATTTGGAATGCGAATAAGCATGACTCCAAATCCAATTCCCATTGGCCATCCAAACAAGGCTTCATGATGTAAGAAGTATTTTGTTTTTCCTTTCTTTTTTTTTTTATTAACATGTGCTTTTATTTATTTAAAAAAAAAAAAAGAAAAAAAAAAAAGAGGTCTATGCTTCAGAACAAATGTTGCATCCTCTTTCCTATGTCATGCTATAACACCAGACTCCCCAGAAAAAAGTTAATAATGAAAAAAGGTAAAAGGAGACCATGTGACGATTTTATATGCACAGATCTTGATACAGATGACATGGATTGCAAAATGGCCACCCTTCGTGTGACGACAGATGGCTTCACAAGGAAGAGATTTTCAATATTCACATAACAGAAATAAGCCTACATCTGCCCTCATTGTGGGTGGGGATCCTCAAGGTTCTTCAGAGTGAATAAAGAACATTTACTGGTCAACAGATTCACTACAAAAAACTAGTCATAACGAAGTCATCAGCCCCAAAAGAAACAAGAAAATAGAAGCCCATATCCTCCCAAGGATAGTAACCATTAGAGAATCTAATAATGCCTCTTCGCTCCAGTATCTTTTCAAATTGTATAGCCTTTATAAATCCACGAGATGTAAGCCCAAAGAAAAGTATAAAGACTATTTTGCCTCATAGAAAGAGAAGTTTCAATGATCTGACTGCAAAAAATTCTGGCATTCCACTCTCCAAATACACCATGGGATGGCCAAAAGTATGCATTTCCACAACAATCAGGCATCATTCTTCCCTCCAAAACTTCTAAATTTTATGATAATCAAATCACAAAGTTTCCTAAAGCAAACTCAGGCATTATCACACCAGCAAACAGGTGATTCCACGTCTTCGGACCAAGCAATGTAAAACCAAATGATTTCTAGTTTCAGCATCAGCATAACACATCACACACATTCAGGGAAATAGCTTTATAAAGTCTTTTCTTTTGAAAAGGATTGTTAGTATTTATCTTATTAAGCATCATGGACCAAATAAAAGCCTCAACATTTTTCGGAATTTTTGTCTTCCAAATAAAATTGTTTAAATAAAAAGGAGAATTCTCGCAAATACAAATTAGATGTTGAAAAAAATATTTACGTGTAAAAATGCCCAAAGTATCAATACTCTGAATGCAACTGTTAGTACCCAGAGGAAAAGATTCATTTCCCTGATCGAGAGAAATCAAAGAAGAAAACTTAACAATTTCTCTCCGTTATGATACAATTACTCTATTTTCTATTATACAATTGCTTGCCATGTTCACTTATTTCATGACCTCTAATTCCACATGATCTCCATAGGTGCTGATAAGAACGCATCTATATCACAAACACACAAAGATGCACTAAATTGCTTACAAAACAATTTCATTGTGCAAAACAATGTGGGAAAAGTAGACTTGCCAAGAACTAAAGGTTGATTGTCAACGGTACATTCATGTGAAACAAAAGTTAGAAAATAAAGGAAAAGAATTTTACCCTTGAATGGTGTTCAAGCCAGGCTGCTTCTGCCAGCCATCAAACGAGGTCCCGTGATAAGAAAGCACGATCTTAAATGTAGCTCTTGCCCACCTTCCTGTCCTTTCCTTTTTATGATGATTACTAACAGGCTCATTTTGATTTAAGTACCCTAAGGTTTCGCCTCCATCATCACAGTAGCCTCCCAGTGGAGAAAATTCCCTATAGTGCATTGTATACATGAAGAAGAAATTAGTAACATTCCCATTGAATTTAATTGTGAAATTCATTCACTAACAAACAAGATATACGATGCCCAAATATTCCAAAAGTAATGATAATGATGATAATTTTGTTTTCAAGTGGCAATGAAAAATGTAACATAGTATTTGAATGAATGGGAAAGGTGAAAAGGCAAAGGTTTATTGAGAAACTTGTCCTTTCTATATTAAATGTCCATCTAAAAAGCACAAAAAAATTGAAGGTCACGCACCGCACCTGAGTTCCGAGCAAATCAGAGAAAGAAGAGCGACCATTTACCAAATCATGATAGAAATCAATCACTTGACTCCATGGCCTATCATACATGAATTGGTAGCTTTCCCTGTCCAGACAACAATTCATACATCCCCCAAAATCCAAAACCCTAGAAATAAAATATAGGAGAGAGAGAGAGAGAGAGAGGATACCCGGCAGTCCATCTGGAGTGCTTGAATGGATCGGTATGATTGTAATGGACATAAACCTTCTCTTTTTTCTCCATCTGCATTACTGGTTGATGAAATTGGGAATGCCTCCGAAATATGTGTTGCAATGGGAATGAGAAGGAAATTATAGGTATAGAGCCGCTGCTTAACATTTAATACACATTCCCTTCCATACTACACAAGAGGAAGCTCCTTCCGCTTCCAACTCCTTAAAGACTCTCGAAGAGACAGAGGGAGTAAAGTTCAAAATGGGAACAGTAAAATGAATTATTTCTGAAAACGTATTCAAAAATCTTTTCTTTTTAATTTGAGTCCTTTTGCACTGCCCATAAACCCTAACCCTAATGTCAATACATGCTAAAATTAATTTCAATAACTTTTACGTTATGTTTGGATGAAGAATTTTGGTGGGAAATAAAGAAAAATGGTGGGTTTTAACCCTCCCAAATCAAGGAGAAAAAAATGAGCCTCCAAACTTAATTTTTCAATTTCATCAAATTGATAGGCTTCGAAGGGTGAGATTCATTTTTAAAATTATAAATACTAAATTTACTTTTATACATTCTATTTTAAAATTTTAATAAAAAATAAAAAAATAAAATAGTAAATTTATATTTTTTTTTATTATATTATCTACTTTTCCCTAATCTAACAAAATATGATTTTTTATTTTACTTTATTTTTCCTTCTTTTGTCATCACATATTTTGTTGTCAAATGTGATTTTTAATTTTACATTCTTTTCCTTTCCTTTCCCATCATTTATTTTAACTCCCTTTCCCATGAGTTTGTCAAATACACTATTAAGTTAAATTCATGATAATATCAATTTTATATATTTTTTATATAAAAATATAATAAGAGTTAAATAAAAAATGATCTCTAAACTCAAGAAAAATATATAAATATTTTTTATTAAATTTCATTTATCCTGATCGATCAGGATTATAGTGCATTTTGGGTTTTTTCTGGGATTAATTTCAGTGTTCATTTTTCTTAAAATTGAAATAATCACAATTATTAAAGTGCTAAATTTGAGTAGTTTAAATATAATGGTATGAAACTATATGTACTTAGGTATCATGATAGAACTCATGAATAGTACAGTGTCACATTAACTTATATTATTTTATTTTGTGTGATTATGATATTTGCATTTTTAGGGTCATTTTTCTTAATGTTGTGTAAAATATCGAAAATAATATTGATACTGCAATAGTTATTCTATGCATATTATAGCCACATGATTTCAATTTTGAGAATATATATTCTCATCTTGTATGTTAAAAGCATTCTATATGATACTGTAAGAGGTATTCTGTAAAAATCATTAAAGAATGTGAATATATATTTGTATATTCGGGATTATTTTTCTTAATAATGCTAATTGAATATGGTTATAATTGTAACTGAAATGAAAATATTTAGCTGGATATGTGGTAAAACTATAAATAATAGAATTAAAAACAATGAAATACGTAATGAGAGTTAGTTCAATTGTAAATAAGATGCGAAAATACCGTCCAAAATAGTTTAGACATATGTAACGAAAGGCTAAGAACGTACCTGTTAAGAAGGCAGATAACTTAAATATAGGGGATTTAATAAAATGTAGAGATAGAGATAAACCATTGAAAACTTGGATACAATGCATTCGTAAATATATGATAGTGATAGATTTAGTTGAAAAGATGGTTTTAGATAGGAATGAGTGGCGTAGAAGAATCCGCATAAATTAAATTATTTTTTTTATTTCAATATTTATCTGTCATATGACTGATCTCAAATTTTGGGATAGAAGGTTTAAGTAGTTGTTGTTGTTGTAATGCTTATCGAAGATCACCAAGAATATTTATTCATTAAACACATTCAAAAAATAAGTTAATTAAAGTTGATTTTTTACCTATAAGTTGTTTATGAAAACAATTTTCATAAAATCAATTTCAAGTATAAACTATTTTCAACCTTTTCGTAATTAAAATAAGAATCATATATCAATATCATTTTCAATTTTAGATGCAATATTAAAAAAAATAACATATATCTTCATATATTGAAATACTAATTTATTTTAACCAACAATTTGTAATTTGAAATATTGATACAGAACTTTTTTAATTGTAACTCACACAGAAAAATTATAATATTTTTTAAAACAAAATCCTAATTATGATATTAAAATAAAAATTAATTCTCATTTTGAACAGTATAAAACTATTTCAAAAAAAAAGATTTTTTTTAATAAAGTATCGGTATTTAATAATCAAACCAATTAAATACATTTTTAATTGAGTTCAACTTTAATGTTAGATTTAAATTTGATACCTTATTTAAATGATATAAATAGCGGACTACTTAGCATCAGAAAAAATGAAAATACCTTGTCACATGACATTATTTCAATTCCCTCTCAGGGTTTCTTTTGTCCCATTAGCCAGCCTTGCTTGCTCGCGCATATGGATTTTCAAGTGAAAAACATATATTTTAGTTCTTACATTTTTTTGTGCTTACGTGTCAAGGAAACATGTATATATTTTCTGACGTTGCTGAGTCCAATCTTTTTAACCATGTCAATAATTTATGCAAAACTTTACTCTTTTAGTAGTTTACCAAAAATTTCATCTATTTGATCCTTCCAATCACTACAATCGAGCCCCTCCCCATGCAAATTCACACTCTAAATAAGTCCCTTGTGATGGCAAGATGCGCATTTTGCTCTCTCAGGCAAGGCACCAGGCTCTCGCCCATCAATAAAGACATCAAGAGCTCTTACAAATCAAAGTAGCAGCCTGCCTTCTCCATGGGGCCTAGTATAGAACACAAATGATTAAAAAAGAAGGCCAAAAACAGAAACAGAAACAATGGCAAAATGCCATGCGCATATTGAGGAAATAATCCTGCCAACCTTGAACACCATGCAATGCATTCACACCCGCAAAGTCATACTCAGATTCAGAGCAGCAACCTAGCATAACCAACCTTTTCACGCCATTGTTTTTTTTTTTTTTTTGTTACACATTGAATCGAATCTGGGATCTTTGGGATGAGGAAGATAGGTTGTGACCACTAGACTGTTTCTCAAGGACAACATTTTCATGCCATTGTATCAGAAAGAACTAAATGAGGCTTTTTTTTTAAAGCTTTGTACAAAGCAAATAATATGTCAATGCTACAGATTGACATTATTTCTCTATTATAACTGGATAATGTTCATAATTTAGTAATTCTTATTGGGTAAAGACAAAATTGGAAGGGAAGGGTTCTGACTCCCGTCTGTTGGGGGGCTTCGTCTTGTTTAACTTGAGAGAAGAAACAACATGGCCCCAGGCCTAGATTCAACGTCTTGCAACAGGAAGAGATTGAACAGCTGCCAGAGGATTGACCTGGTATGAAAATGCCAGCTTCCAAAAGTCTACTAATGCCTTCTTTAATGACAGAACTGTTGTCTTTGTAGTCCTGAATCAGACAATGGTGAGATTCAACAACTATTAGTAGCATTTGCAAATTGAAATTCATGACCATTTTAAGTTTGCTGTGGTTCGTTGGATTTCACCAAAGATTAGGCATCATGCACGCAACTATAATTGTGTAGCCCATACTTGGTGAACATAAATGGTAAACAAAAATTTCCTAGAGCTTTCTGAATACAGAGAAATTTGTGGGAAGAAGAGACTCCATAGGTCCTCAGAGGGGGAAAGTCACTTCTTTCATTTGATAGAAGAACACTTTCCAGAAATTACATGGAAGCAATAAAGTTACTCTTTTCCTTGATACATCCAAAGGCCTAATAAAGATGTCAATGAGACAAACTTAAAAGCCAGTAATAAATGAATGGAATGAAATAAGTTTTTCTTAATTCTCATGACAGGTATAAGTACAAATTATGAATATCAGAACAAAAAGACATTTCCCAATTCCCCCCCCCCCTGGGGGCATCGGATCATACAAAATCAGCACACTGAATGGATAGGGACACATGACACAGCATGGACACTTCAATTCAAATATGTAAATGCAGATATGCACACACTCACAAGCACGTGCATATGAGTATTAAAATCATAAGCCTCTCAAATGTGAACTAATAACATAACTGAAGTCTTTCAGAATTAGTCATTGATATGAAGGTTTTCATCCAAATCTAAAATTACAATTATGCTTATTTTTATAAAATAGATTTTAAAATTTTTGAACATATTAATCCATTTTGAAAACTAAACAATAATATTTTTAATTAAAAAAACCTTTAAAAAATGATCCAGCATGTCCTAAACATGTTCAACATCAGAATTAATTTCTTCTTTTTGTTTTTCTGGACACGCAATGATGCTTACCCAATACAGCTACAGGTGTGTCAATCACATCACGTCCACCAACACACCAGTCAAGTAATGTCTATGTGCTGTGTAGAACAGCACTCTATTCATTTTCACATCTCATAGCAGAAAACAATATGGAATTCGAGAGCCAACTACTTCATCTATCTTTAAAGGTGAGATCCATGTCATTGCACCGTAAATTGAAAGCCAAACCAAATGTGCAGCGCCTAACCACTGAAAATATCTTGGAAGTCATTAGGGCATCATAGCAATAAAAAAGGTCTTAACTGATCAAGACTCAAAAGTACTGGTGATGCACTATGGACAAGAGAAGCCAAGAATGTAAACACTCCGTAGGCTCCAGATCGGTTTGCTGATTAATTTCAGGTCCAGTTTGATTCTACAGCATACTAAAGCCAGCCTGGGAGGACTTGTACATCAACTGACCTTGGTCTACTTCTCCACTTGCAACTCAACACCATACTCTCTTACTTCTTAGCTAAAAAACAGTCAAAGATTCTCTATTTAAACAAAGCAGAAGACTCTACATTTTCTCTCCAAAAAAGCCAGATCTAGCCCAATGAGCTAATTCAACAACCACAAAATCAGCAACACTCAACCCAGTAATTATTACTAATCACTGATATGGCATTATTGACAACACAATATGGAAGCTGCCATCCAATGAAGTTCTGAACCTGTTATCAAAGGTCTCAGTTGGAGGAGAATATAAGGTTCAACCAAGAAAAAGGGCTCTCTCTGGGACCAAAAAAATTCTTAAATATTTGTTCTTCCAAACTAACAATAAAAAATAGCTATTGGAATTAAAAGGAATTTTCCTCCTCATTTTACCACAATTCAACCCACTCCAAGTCGATATTTCCAGATAACACCTGTAAAAGTCGCTGAAATTATGTGGAGCATGGAAACCCTACAAGCATCTTGTCAGTGCACAATAAAGTAATAAGTTATCAACATTTTCGGAGTCTCCCATGCACAAAAACTCCTATTGCCTTCCGCAGGGAAAAGCCGGTTATTGTTAGAGGTGTTTCTATAGATGTGGAAGCCTTTCATCCAAATACGTTTTTTGGATAGGAAAGGATTGGTCTTTGGAAGAACAAATGATGTAATCAACATTTTGACTTTACCCTCAGTTAGTAGGACCCAACCAGCTCAAACTGACTCAACTTGTCAATGAACCCAAATTAAGCACAAATAGGATAGCAGCCATACAAGGTTTAAGCTCACGTTAAGCACAAACACTAGAAATACTGCTGATTTATATGATGCCATCATATTTCCAAGATGAGGAGAACCACAAACCAATTGTTAATAGCTTATTTGGTCTATGTAATTGTTAACAAAGAAATATTGGTTATAACCTATAGGCTTAGGACAAGTAAAGAGACAACAAAGTGAATATATACCTCATTAGGTCAGCCCGCTTGCGCCTTAAAACAAGATACAGCAGAAAGACCAAGCAACCCAACATGATTTTCCCATTAGATATAATTAACCGAGATCTTCCGACCTTCAAATTAATATGACGGAACCACCAAAAGCACAAGTCTTGCCGACCAAATAATCTTATATTTGTTTGTGAAGTTCCATAATCTCCCTTAAGTAGGTTTTTGCCTTCACCAGCACCTGGGAATTCAGATATATGAGGTTCTCTGGAAGCAGACTCAAATTCGCCTGCTGGCAATGGCGTAGATGAACCTTGTGATGAGTTGGTAGCTTTGAGAGTATATAAAGAATGTAACCTGCGTAAAAGCTCCTGGAAAATGAAAGGAAACTATTATAAGGTACTTATTCTTTTCTGCAACATATTTTTTCAACACCAAACAGTAGAAAATATTCTCACCTAATTACACAAAATTTCCCTCAAAATAAGCCAATCTTGTGACACACATCTAAATTCAGTTCGTATGATGTGTTTCTATAATAGCTATCACACAAAGTTGAGAAACAGAAAGAATAGAGAGAAGTAGAGAAAGAGAAGGAGAAAGTCATTCAGGAAAGGAGATGAGACAGAAAAGAAAGACTGAGACAAAGAGGGAAGAGAGGCAGGAGAGCTAACTTCAACAAGAATCAATTCAATTTAATCAAATAGCATAGTCTAATACAAAAAGCCTAAAGGCAAATTATATATAGGATAACACTCTAGAAACAATGAGAAAACAATACTAATTTGGACTCCTAATTAACAGAAAGAAAATCAATCCCAAATAACTCAAATGCCCCCAAAATATCAATACTAAGCTAATACTACATACTGCATCAGAGAGAGAGAGGGAGGGAGAAAATAGAAAACCAATTATGCTTCACCATGATGGACAATAGAAACTACCCAAGCAACCCTATCCAGGTTTCTTATCATATTAGATATCAAAGGGCCATAAGTAATTAGATTGCCAAATATAAATCATCAAAGTAAAACAAATCTGAAATGTATACCAACATACAAGCAAAATCAACTGGGCCAGATGGGGTTAAAAGACTGTAGTACCGTACACTAATGCTGTATTTTACCAAGTTCATGTTGGTGACTCATGGGAATTAGTTGGTATTAATACCTTTAGCAAGAGGGAAGTAGATTCTTAAAGGAGTGATGAAAGCATCAAGTTGAATAGTCATTTTGTTATTAGCAATTTTAGCTCTTCTAAATAAGGCGATGGGGGAGCAAAATGACTGATTTTTCTGAACTGAATTTCAGTGATTGGAATTTAGGTCGAGGTGTTCTCCCTTTCCTTCACTTACTCTTAGTGGCTGTTATTGTTTTCTATACTTTCCTTAAGCCTCTCTTTAGTGGCTGCATTATTTGGAATCAAAGCCTTGTAAACTCTTGATCTAAGCTTTTCCTTTTGTTGTTTAAAGGAAGCAAGCAAAGGTAGAAGGCACTGAGGAAACTGAATGATGGGTGGACTAAGAGATGAATGAGATGAAGAAACTCATGCACTTCTAAGGCAAGTTGAACAACTCACTTTGCAACTTAATCAACTTGAAATTTAAGTGCAGTTCAACTTATGGGAATCTTAGGGATGATTCCAACAATGTGAAATCCTTTTGCGGGTCATGAAACCAGGGAAGGTGCAGCAGTGGAATGGATTTTCCAACATTCGGATGGCATTAAAATGAAGTTGTTAGAATTCTATGGTCGCCTTCAACCAAAAGAATTTCTTGATTAGCTTAGTGCTGTTGAGAAGTTTTTTTATTATCAAAATACTCCTGAAAATAGGAAGATGAAATTGGTGGCAATAAGGTTGCATGGTTATACTTCTATAGGGTGGGACAAGGTTCAAGAATTACAAGTTTGTAAGGGCAATGCCAAGATTTCAAGTTGGGAGAAAAAGAGATAAAGAAAAATCCTTCCTTCTGACTTTGATCGAAGTAGCTTCTCACAATTTAACAACCTTCATCAAGAGGCAAAAAGTGTGGCCAATTTCACCAAAGATTTTTACAATATTCTGGCCTGTAATGATGTCCAAGAATCCGAAGAGGGTCATAACAAGGCTAAAACATTTGTTGATTCTTCTATCCCCTATCCTATATTTAACAGTGAATCTTCTCGTAGCAAAAGGACTAATAAGAAGCCTGCAAATTCAGGTCAAGATGCAGGCAAACTCACCACGAAAAGCTTAGGTATCAAATGCACACAAGTTGATCACCAATCCAGTAAATGTCCATCGAGGCAGATGAATCCATCAGCAGAAGCAAACAAGCAAAGCATGTTATTGAAACTCTTGAACCAATATATGATGATCATGGAGAAATCAAGCAGGAGAGATTAGACCAGAAGTTGGTTAACTTTTGGTTACTCAAAAGACTCATGCAAGTGCCAAGGCAAAAGCAGACTAAGACAAAGATCAGCTTTGACAGAACATATTCAGGACAAAATGCAACTACCAATGGAATATTTGCTCATTGATAGCAGATAATGAAAGACATGCAAATATTGTCTCGCATGAGTTGGTAAATAAACTCAAGCTCAGGGCAGAACCTTACCCAAAACGCAGCAAGCTTGCATGGTCCAAGAAAGGCAATGAGTCTGAGATAACTAAGTGTTGTCTTGTTTCAATTTCTATGAGAAAACATTCAAAAGATCAAATTTAGTGACATTTCCCAGGGATGTTAATCATATAGTTTGGAGGAGACCTTGGCAATATGATAGGTGTCAACCTCAACCATGATGTTGTGAAGGTAATTACACATTTAAAATGGCAAAGGTATAAGTTGTCCTTTTTCCTTGAAAAGAATAAGCCAAAACAAGATCCTTAAGTGGCAAGGAAACTAATTTCCTTCGCCAAAGTTTGTCAAAGAAACTGACAAAAGTGGAACTGGCCAAAGAGAGGGAGAAAACTTCTAGTATTCCTTGTGAGATTGAACCCTTTCCGAAGAATTTAGAGATGTAATCTGTAAAAAGTTATCTATTGGCATTCCTCCTCTTAGACACATACAAAACCAAATTGACTTGATCCCTTGTCTGCCAAATAAAGCCTATTATGGGACAAGTCCGAAGGACCACATGGAGTTGAATGCACAAGTCATGGAGTTGCGTGAAAAAGGCAAATCTGGGAAAGCATCAGCCCTTGTGTCTGCCCTACTAACTCCAAAGAAGGATAGATCACGGCGTATGTGCATTGACAACTGAGCCATCAATAATATCATTGTGAATACAAGTTCCCATCCCTTGAATTGATGATATGTTTCACATGCTTGCAGGAGCTCAAGCATTCTCAAAAATGGATCTCCAAATTGGCTATGATCAAATTCACATCAAGTCTGGAGATGAATTCCCCGACAGGTTGTATGAGAAAAAGAATCAAGTGGTCACCAGAAGTGGAGAAAAGTTTTCAGCTTTTGAAAAGGAGCTTGGTAGTGCCAGCACTCTACCAGACTTTTAAAAAGATTTTTGAAGCGGATTGTGATCATCTTGGGTGGGTATTGGTAGAGTATGCAGCCAAGAAAGCCACCCGTAGCTTTCTTCAGCAAAAAGCTCAATGACACAAAGAAGAAATATTCTGCTTATGGTCTAAAGCTGTATGCTATTATTTAGACACTTTGGCATCCGGGCTCTTATCTAATTTAAGGGATCTTTTCTGAAATCATACCATGAAGCCCTTAAGCACATCAATATCTGGCAAATTTGAATTGAAGGCATGCTGGATGGATTTCATTCTTGCAGAAGTTCTCTTTCTCACTGAGACATGAGCACAAAAAGTTGCATATGCACTTAGCAGACGTATGACTCTTGTAAACACATTGAATGAGGTTTGCTTCCATCAAGGAAATGTACAACAGCAGTAAAGATTTTGCCAAGATATGGAATCATTGCAGAAGGTTATTACAAAGATTAAGTTTGCCATAATAAATGTTCTTTTCATGGTAAGATAGTTATGCATTTCAAGATGCTCTCTTAGAGAATATATTACAGAACTACATTATGGATTTAAGTGGACATTTTGGAAGAGATAAGACCATGCTAATTGTGAAAGAACAGTACTTTTGGCCTACTATTCACCAGGTTGTACTTCACTACACGTACAGATGTAGAATTTGACAAACCTGCAAAGGCCACACTCCAGTAGCTACTCCTTAAGGTAGTTGTGATGCGGTTGGTTTACCCAAAACCCAAAGAGACTTTGATTCTTTTCTTGTTGTCATTGATCATTACTGTAAAATGGCTCACTTTCTTCCTAATAAAAAGACTATGGACGCTTCCTCTGTTGCTGGCCTTTATTTCAATGAGGGGGTCAAACCTCATGGAATTCCTAAGGTTATCACATGTGATCGTGTCACTAAGTTCCTTAGCCATTTTTGGAGATGTTTGTGGAAGAAAATTAGCAGTAGCTTGCTTTATAGCAACAGGCAAACTGAGATTGTCAAATGCACCTTGAAAAGAATAAGATGGGGGGAGGGAGGGAGAGAGAGAGAGAGAGAGAGAGAGAGAGAGAGAGCCTCTAGAGACCGATGAAATATAGATTAGGTTTCCCTCTTGTTTTGCTGCTAAGCGAAAAACCAAATAAATTTGCTTGCAACTTCGAAAGTTGAGTACATAAAACGACTCCATTCATCAAAAGTAATAATACTTTACAATGATGACATCTCTTGTATGATTACATAAAAGTAGAAGCAACCAAACACAAAATATGATGACTCTAATTCCAGCATAACTACACAATTCCAATGGTTTTATTGGATGAGAGAGACAAAGAGGAGTGCACTGGTGC